>JAHZTW010000001.1:84135970-84195290 GCA_020283515.1 Alliaria petiolata
TGTTGATACCGAAATCCGGTTATTCGTAAATATGTGAAAAGGTGGGTTCGAGAACTTTCTTATACGAAATATTGAAATCGGAGATAACAAAAGACTTCGTCGAAAAGACTTCGTCGAAAATCGTCGAAGAGACTTCGTCGAAAATATAACGAGAAAAGACTTAATCGAAAATACACGGGAAAATATCGTAAATCGTAAATCGAGAAATTTGGGGGTTCTCTCTGGAATTTGGGATTCTCATTTCCTCATCCTCTCCCGGTATTTATAGGAAAATGTTGGTTGCGGTTTTTGACGGGAATGGACCCCACGGGTCTCGTTTCCGGACTTTTAACGGAAATAACAATTTGGACCGAGCCAAATTATGGGCTTTAAGCCCAGTACCAACATATAGATACCCGAAAATTGATAGTGTTGCTCTTGCATGGACCTTGGAAGACAAGAGGCTAAAGTTTGAAGGTTTTTCCAGTAGGAATTTGCAGCGTTTGTGATCCTTTTCCTTCGCATACTTTTCCCCATGCCTTTAGAAATGCCTTAAAAAAACATCTCTTAATTGTATCAAATAAAATATGCTTTAAAACTGATTGAGTTCCCTTATAACATAAATAAATTTGGATATAATTCGTACCCCGGACCTAAAAATTTATACTTGTGTGAATAATATCTTATTTTTAAGCATTTATTTTGGGTTAATTACCTTCGAATCACCCGTCTTCCCATCTCCAACGGCACCGAAACTCGTCACGTCAACAATATTACTTTGCAAGTGGCCAGTTCCAAACCCTACCAATACAATGAAAATGAACACAGAAGAAAGTACCAATTCCTGCAACATACAAATACATTAATCAACATTAATTAATACACTTTCACTATAGAAACAATCAAACAAATAAAAAAGGTCTACTAATCAAGCTATTTCCTTTTAAAATTGTTTTCACTATCAAGCAAACTTCAAACTCATTTAATTTATTACAAGAAAACTTATTTTAGCTGACTACTAGTAATAAGTAGGGCCCTAATAAGTGTTACATTTAAACAAAAGAAGAAATACTTAGAAAATGACATTAAAGAAACAAATGAGATCCATCCTCACCATTTCTTAAAACTCTAGCAGAGAACACGATTTTTTTCGGTTATATTTTGTGTGCATATATATACAGTTAGCAAAAATTAGTTGTGGTTTATATAGAATATATAATGTTGCATGATGTTTAACAATCTACGAGATTTTTAACATTTGGTTAAAGCTTTACAAGATTTTTTTTTTTTTTTTTTGACAGCTAAAGCTTTAAAAGATTATGACGCGTGAACCATATAAAAGTTTTTAAAAAAAATATTTGGAAATAAATCATAAAGTGAGGATAAACATGAAAAGAAATACTAATGAAAGTCAAGCAGAGAAATTAAACCGAGATCTGGTTCTCCACATCTAGATAGTGCATTAAGTTGTGTTGGCTTCCTCACTTCCAATGGTCTTGTGCTTTCTATGGTTCGTAGCAGATTCCTAAATACCTTTTGATTTTCTAGTTATGAAGAGATCGTAAACTCTTTTTCCAGTATGGTCAACAGAAATTAAATTAGTGAAATACTAATGATATATGTAACACTAAAAACGTGAAAGTAAAGTAACATATAAGGGAGAAGTAAAAATACATGGTCAAGTAGAAAATCAAATATATGAAAGAAACGAAATGTATAATTTGGAAAATATCACGTGGGTGCATGAATTTGTGCATGGGTTATAAATGATTTTAATAGTAATTAAAAAAAAAAAAACACAAATTGTCTTCCACTTTTACAAATAAGTTTATATCATCGTAAACTATTTGTCAATTCATTGAGATTTCATATAAAGAGTAAAACAGTGTTCGGAATACCAGAGCCGGCCCTGAGTTATAATGGGCCGTAAGTTAGGAAAAAAATTTAGGTCTGAATTAATTGATTTATTGGAAAAATAAAAAAGGGTATGATTGGTTTAAATGCAGCTGTTGTTGTTGCGGTTGCGTGAGTTTGCGGAAGCGGGCGATTGCGGTTAACAGCGTTATTAAGCAGGTTGTACGACTGGCACAGCGGTTAGAAACATGTGCATTTGCGGAATATTTACGTCTGGTTAACTTGCGGGTGTAATAGCGGTTAAACAATAAATGAACAATATAAACAAATTTTATAGTTATAAAAAATATTAAAAACTGTATTATTATAAAGAAAACTATAAAATTATTAATTAAACATAATTAATTATAAAAATTATTACTTTTATTTCTCATTTTTTTTAGTTTGGATGAAAGTTATAATTTTAATAGAAAAATTGTTTTTTTTGTATGGAGATGTTAGATGAAAAGAATTTTAGTTGTTATATATAGATGCTGTCTCTTATACACATCTAGATGTGTATAAGAGACAGGGATAAACATGAAAAGAAATACTAATGAAAGTCAAGCAGAGAAATTAAACCGAGATCTGGTTCTCCACATCTAGATAGTGCATTAAGTTGTCTCTTATACACATCTAGATGTGTATAAGAGACAGGAAGAAGAAATAGTTAGAAAATGACATTAAAGAAACAAATGGGATCCATCCTCACCATTTCTTAAAACTCTAGCAGTCAGAGAACACGATTTTTTTCGGTTATATTTTGTGCGCATATATACACAGTTAGCAAAAATTAGTTGTGGTTTATATAGAATATATAATGTTGCATGATGTTTAACAATCTACGAGTTTTTTAACATTTGGTTAAAGCTTTACAAGATTATGACGCGTGAACCATATAAAAGTTTTAAAAAAATATATTTGGAAATAAATCATAAAGTGAGGGATAAACATGAAAAGAAATACTAATGAAAGTCAAGCAGAGAAATTAAACCGAGATCTGGTTCTCCACATCTAGATAGTGCATTAAGTTGTGTTGGCTTCCTCACTTCCAATTGTCTTGTGCTTTCTATGGTTCGTAGCAGATTCCTAAATACCTTTTGATTTTCTAGTTATGAAGAGATCGTAAACTCTTTTTCCAGTATGGTCAACAGAAATTAAATTAGTGAAATACTAATGATATATGTAACACTAAAAACGTGAAAGTAAAGTAACATATAAGGGAGAAGTAAAAATACATGGTCAAGTAGAAAATCAAATATATGAAAGAAACGAAATATATAATTTGGAAAATATCACGTGGGTGCATGAATTTGTGCATGGGTTATAAATGATTTTAATAGTAATTAAAAAAAAGAAAACACAAATTGTCTTCCACTTTTACAAATAAGTTTATATCATCGTAAACTATTTGTCAATTCATTGAGATTTCATATAAAGAGTAAAACAGTGTTCGGAATACCAGAGCCGGCCCTGAGTTATAATGGGCCGTAAGTTAGGAAAAAAATTTAGGTCTGAATTAATTGATTTATTGGAAAAATAAAAAAGGGTATGATTGGTTTAAATGCAGCTGTTGTTGTTGCGGTTGCGTGAGTTTGCGGAAGCGGGCGATTGCGGTTAACAGCGTTATTAAGCAGGTTGTACGACTGGCACAGCGGTTAGAAACAGGTGCATTTGCGGGATATTTACGACTGGTTAACTTGCGGGTGTAATAGCGGTTAAACAATAAATTAACAATATAAACAAATTTTATAACTATAAAAAATATTAAAAACCATATTATTATAAAAAACTATAAAATTATTAATTAAACATACTTAATTATAAATATTATTACTTTTATTAATTTATCAATTTTTTTAGTTTGGATGAAAGTTATGATTTTAATAGAGAAATTGTTTTTTTTTTTATGGAGATGTTAGATGAAAAGAATTTTAGTTGTTATATATACATTAGTGATGAACAGAAAATTTATCAAAATAATTAGAGTTTATAGATCTTATACATATAAAATTATGAAAGATTGTTAATGAATATTAGTTAAAAAAATGTCAAATTTATTTATTTATTTGTAATTATAATATTCAAATCTTATTTTTTTTAAAGTTATATATATATATATATCTTAATTTTAAATAAATTTTGTGTTTTTTTAATTTTTAATTTTTTAATTATCCACCCGCAATCGCCCGCAACCGCAAACGCTAGCTGGAAGGAGCTTTTGATTTTGAGCGACACAAAGCAGTTTGAAGCGGTAGAAAGCGTTTTGTGTGATTGTTACTAAACGCCAACAACCGCTGCCACCCGCAAAAGCTGCGTTTGTGGGTGCTAGCGGGAGAACCAATCAAACCCTTAAAGGTTTGAACTTATGACATTGTAGTAGAATGATTTTTTAGGACCGAATTTTCTTTATATTAAAAAGGGCCGCAAACCCATGCTTGCTCTGCTTGGGTCAGGGCCGGGCCTGCGGAATACTGTAGTTTTCTATTTTTTGAAACACTATAGTTCTCTAAAATAGAAATCTACATAGTTTTTTTTTTAATGTTAAATTAATTAATCAAAAACTGAAGTTATTTACAAAGTGTAACCAAATAATAAAGAATAACATAAACCAACTTTTATTGTATCGTATGAACCTGAAACCAGCGTTGTCGTGCAGAAGATCTCAAAACTTTGGATTCTCGAAATACCGTAAGGAAACAATTCTGCTGCGGATTGTCTTGTCTATTATACGTACCAGTTGGTTCACCGACCGGTAAACCTGCTGATGTCGTTGAGCATTCCATTCCCGCCAGAGGTAATAGATCCTTGCCTAAAAGACGAGTCTAAGGAGTATGTAGGAGTGCGCATCAGAGTGTGTGGATAGGCGGTTGAGCTTGTCCTCCCATGTTTGCACACATATATGATATATCAATTCAATATATTAGAAATCTACATAGAAAAACAATATAATACAGGAAAAAATCATGTGTAGTACAACACTTAGATCATCTCTGTTCTCATCTTTTCATAAATGTCATTGTTTTTTCTACAAGATTACAAAAAAATAATAATCAAAAAATGTTATGTCACTTTTTAATTATGACTTAACAAAAAAAAATGTCACATAATTAATCTGAATGTTCGTAAAATATAAGCAAGTATTGTAACATCAAACCATCGCCAAATGGCTACCGTTTTCGTTATTTGCTGGAACCGCTGAAACTAAACGCGATTCCGTCTCTAATCGCGCGTTTTAACCGACAAGCGGTCACCGGACTTTCCAAATCCACTTTGAAGAGAGAAAAAAGGAAAAAAAAAATTTAAACTTAATAAATAATTCAACCTGCAAAGGGTGGCAATTGCTCGTTCGAATCGAATTAGCGCTAGGGTTTCTTCATCTCTCTCTCCATAGACGAAGATGGTGTGCGATAAATGTAAGTCCTTCAATAATTTCCTCTTCTTTCATCCCGGATCGTCAATTTCGTATTCGAATTGAATCGGTTTCTTATGATTTCGATCAAACTTGTTCGAATCATTGTGTCGGTTGAGATATCATCGCTCCTTTGGGATAATCTAATGGTTTCTGATTCGATTCGATTCGTTTCTAGCTTAATCTGTTACACGTCTCAGGAATTATACCTAATGATTTCTGATTCGATTTTGGTTTCTTTGATCAAAACCCTTATATATGAGTTCTCAGATCTGTTGTTAGATGAAAGTATGAACCTTTTTAACTCATTTTTTGTAATTTTTGCGTTTTAGGTGAGAAGAAGTTATCTAAAGTGATAGTTCCAGATAAGTGGAAGGATGGTGCTCGCAATGTGACTGAAGGTGGTGGCCGTAAAATCAACGAGAACAAGCTTCTCTCCAAGAAGAACAGGTACATTCTTAATATTTCAATCTTCCTTTAACCTTTTATATCAATTGACTTCTTCTCTATTAGGTCCTTATGTTTTCACTATGTGGAACATCGAAATAGCGATAATTGTGTAAGCGTGGGTTTGTTTGAATTGTCTTTGTTTAGGTGAGCATTGGTTTGTTTCCTCTAGGCTCTTCCAAGAATCATTAGTATTGACATGGAAAAAGCGATTAATTTATAAGTGTGGGATGTTTTTATTGTCCTTTTGAATTGAGTGTTGGTTTGTTTCTTCTAAAAAATAGCAAATGTAAAAGTTCTCATGGAAATAGTGATAAATTTGTAAGTGTTTAGATGTTTGTATCGTCTTTTTTGAGTTGAGTATTGGTTTGTTTCCTCTAGGTTCTTCTAGGAATCATCAGTAAATGTTTAGGAAGATTGAAATGATTGTAAAAAGCTCTAATATTCTCATGTGTTGTAGTACTTCTCATCGAAGAACTAATTATAGTAACCTTTAAGGACTTAAGGGACTTAGTGTTATCGTAGTTATCTTTAAAAAGCTCTAATAGTCTTTGCTGCTTCTGATTTTGCCTTGTGATGGTTTTGTGCTTGTATAGATGGACACCTTACGGTACCGCTACCACGAAGTGCGTGATCTGCAAGCAGCAAGTGCATCAAGATGGTAAATACTGCCACACTTGCGCCTATAGCAAAGGTAAATAGTAAATACTGCCACAATTACTTTTACTAAAGCATTTTCTTACCACTAATCAGATAGCCATATAATAACGCAATTTGATTTGATAAGTGATGGGATTGTCTCTTCATTGTTTTGCAGGAGTGTGTGCCATGTGCGGGAAGCAGGTGTTGGACACAAAGATGTATAAGCAAAGCAATGTATAAACAAAAATCTGCAAGCTTTCACATTTTAGTTTCGATCCCTTTGATGTCAAGTTGCATAACCAGGACGACTTATCTTTTGATATCCTGAATCTTTCTTAACGATCTCAGTCATGTATTTCTCTGTAACTGTCTCTTTCGTTTATAGTATAACAAACTAGAAATTCCCTGTCTAGGGCTGATCATCAAGTTCTAATCTTTCGACTTTGTGATAATCAGTTATTATCTTGTGTGTTAGAATTTGAGTTTCGGTATCAAAGATAGATATGAACAATCCAGAGAGCAAATTGTTTAAACAAAAATTGAGAGTCAAAACCGGACCATGCCCATTATCAGACATGATCCAACTTGTATATGCTAAACTTGAGTTTTGGTTCCTGGTACCGTACAATTTATACTGTCTCTTCTTGTAACTGGTTTTGTTTGTTCAGATAATAACTTATAACATTAAAAGTAGAGTAATAATGGTAAAAAAAAGTGCCTCCTGGAACTTGAATTGTCTATGTGTATCCTCCTCCTTGCATGGTAACTGATAAATTATCTTCTCCGCTTGGATTCTTTACGCATTTCTGCAAAGTAGTTCTCAAGATTCTGCTTCTCCCATAGCCTTCTCTGCACCAGATCTTCCTTCTTATATTCATCTGACAATCATCACATTGTATTAGAATCAATCTTTTATCCATTGTGTTGGTTCGGGTGTGGGAAAAATAGAATAGAAGGATACCGAGATTAGTCCATGCGTCGTGAGGCACTCCAAGTGATCTTCGGGTTAGGTATGATGCGTCTTCCCATGAATAAGGAGCTTTCTTAACCTTATATCTCCATACCCAACTGCTGTACCATGCTAGAAGCTGGAAGAAACACGAACATCGAATCAGTGATCTTCAGAGAGGAAAATGGGAGTCTATGAGATGTGGCAATTCTTTTAAAACATGAAACCTTGATGATCGTGTACGGTAGCAGAATGAATCGAACACCGAGAAGTTCCCAGACCGACGGCTTTTCAGCTCCTTTGATTTGTAGGTCGAGTTCATTGCTTAGCTCTTCCTGTAGTTTCCTGCCATAACAAGAACAAATAAGATAACACTCAGTGATAAAGACTCATTCTCAGCTAATATAAAGGCAAATTAAATAAAGAGAACAGCATACTGGTCGATCTGCTTTGGACCCTTCTTCTTGTTAGATACTCCACCAGTGCGTTCGAGTTCTAAAGCCTTGAGCCTGTTTTTGTAAGCAGGAGTCCGCTTAACTGTTGCTATAGCCTGCATCAAAATAAAGACGCAGATCCCATTAAGAAAATGAGCCCAAAGTCCGTAAAAGGATTTGATTTTCTTGCAAGCACAAACAAATATGAATCACATTCAAGACGTCATAAGTTCTACGTTTCATAACATGTAAATCGTGTTGCGCATACCCCATAGTTCTTGATTGTTTAGTCAGGAATATGTAGATGAGGCTTAGTGAGGCTTAAAATATAGTAAAATAAACTTGACATACATCAGAATAATGCAACGGAACAGAAACATAGTCTATGAAACATGGTGAGAGAATCACTGTGTCTGATACGTACCTCGTTATACCTTGCCACGTTGTTCAGATATTGAAATGCAGACAAAACTACCAATAGACCAACAAGAACAGCACGGGGATCCTAGAAACACATTAGGAAGTTGTATCAGTTAGAAATGCAAATGCCATTTTTTTTTGCAAGAGAAGTTTTAACAAAAACATCTAATAATATCTTACCGACTTGTGTCCATATTTTGCGCGGTAGTATTGAGCGGTGTTGTAAAATACCTACGAAGAAACACAAAGCGGTATAACAAAATTGTGTAGATCTTTAATCTGTGCAATCCACAGCTGGTAGAAAAAACAAGAATGACATTGGCATTGCTCAGAAAATGTTCTACTGACCTCTTCTGGATGTTCAATTGCATAATCATATTGTGACCGAGTCTCGTTATCTTTCAAAATCTGCAAGAAGATTACAAACAAACGAACAAAAAAAAAGAGTACTCCTTTGAGAACTTTGTGAATAGCAGTATGTTTAAAGGCATGCAAGAAGAAGCTAAAATCACAATCAAGATCAACTTTGATTTCCCAGTCTCCACTAATTGGTACCAAAATAACACTATATTTGTAATTTAGATGAAACCCATCACAAGAATCTCATCGATTCAATAATTCCACATTGAATCTATCTCCCAATACAGTGATTTCGGATTTGCTAAAGCTAATTCTTCCATAACAAATGTATGCAGATGTATAATGGGATTGGCAAATTTTCAAAATCTATTCAAAACCATACAGCTTCTTCGATTTCAGGATAGGATTCAAAATCACAAAAGATAAGTACCTCGTAAGCAGTGGCGATTTTCACAAACAGCTTCTTCGATTCAGGATCCGGATTCTTATCTGGATGACTTATCGATTCATCAAAGTGAGAAAACAATAAGCGAAAGAAGACAATCAAATCGAATCAATCGGTGATTCAACAATGTCTAACAAATCCAGAATCCTTACTGTTTCAGAGAGAGTTTGTAATAAGATCTCTTGATATCCGATGCGTTCGCATCTTGAGCGACTCTGAAATCGAAAAATGCAAAAAGATTAATAGAGAGAGATAAATAAAAACAATCTGAGGGAAAGTTGGGATCGGAAGGTGAACCCGAGAAGAGCATAGCAATCTTCAGCGCCGCAATAAATGGCCGTCGAAGATTGGACGAACAAAGAAAGTAAGAGAAGGATCAATGCCCAGCACCACCGCTCCGTTGCCGGCGGCGCCATCTCTCGCTTACTCCTCGGCGAATTGGGAGGAACCAAAAAAAAAAAAACTCTTTGGGCCTTTTTGTATTGTTTGTTATATTAGGAAACTGAGATGGAGAGATTTTTTTTTTTGAAAGTCAACAACAAAGTTAAATATCATTTTTTTCCGGGCATATATATTATATAGTCTAAGATGTGTATCGTGCGAAATAATAGGATTAAAAAACAAAATTATAAGCTATGATTATATAAAATTTCCTTCTCTATTTCGATATAATGATTACAGGATTAATGTTTTGTGGGCTTTATTCAAAATCCCTAAATTTTGTGATTTCGAAGGGGATCCAAATTTGGACTTATGGGCTTTATTCAAAACTTCTGATAAAATGGGCTTTACCTTATCGGGTCCACTCGGTTCTTGAAAATTGATCTCTTTTTCTTTAATTTTTATTTTCTTTTGTTGTCTAAATGCTTCGCATACACTTCTTCATCACATGTTAGCAAACACAAGAAGCTTCAAGTTGCCTATAACACTAACATATACACTTTTTTGCAGGAGATTGTCCCTCCAAAAAGAAACCTCAAATCCTTCTAACTAGATATTCCAATTTAAAAATTACGTCATAGAAAAAAAAATTCCATTTGTATTACTAGACTTAGATCAAACCTATGTAGATAGCATAGTATTTAGCCATGAATATTACTATAACTAATAGACCACATCAAATACTTTATAGAAAACATGTGTTATATCATACAATTTAGGTTACTTAATATTAAAAAATATGAAACTCGATGAGTTTGAAATCGTTGCACTTCCATAGTACACAATGATACTTAGTTATCAATTCTTTTCTTCCCAAAGTATAATACCCATTCTATTTTCCAAGGTATCTTTTGCTTTATTCTTAACTACCACCAATTTTTTACTTTTTTTTATTTACTACATAAACCTCACAATTATTCACACAACTCATCCACATTACTTCATATTACTTCCCGTGACCCACCAACATTAATTCACAAAAACAATGCACAACAAGGTCGACTCTTTACCGGTCCGATCCGACCCATCAACCCGACCCATAGCCCGTCACCACTCCGAGAGCGACGTTGTTCATCGGGTCAAAGAAAGCCTCAAAACAAGAGTCTCTAAAATCATATGTGCCATTTTCTTATCTCTTTTGCTATGTCTAGGCATTGTTTTCTTCATCCTATGGATCAGTCTACGTCCTCACCGACCCCGTCTCCACATCAGCGGGTTCTCTCTCCCCGGTTTAGGTAAACCCGAAGGTTTCGAGACCGCTCAAATAAGCTTCAAGATAACGGCTCATAACCCAAACCAAAACGTTGGCGTTTACTACGACTCCATGGAAGGATCCGTTTACTACAAAGAGAAACGGGTCGGGTCGACTAAACTCACTAACCCGTTTTACCAGGACCCGAAGAACACGAGCTGGATCGAAGGAGACTTACGTGGGGGCACAATGGCAGTGAATAAGGACCGTTGGATGGGAATGGGACGAGACAGGAATCAAGGGAAGGTAGTGTTCCGTTTGGAGGTCGTGTCCGTGATACGATTTAAGGTGTTTACGTGGCACAGTAAGAGCCATAGGATGTACGCAAACTGTTATGTTGAGGTTGGCTGGGATGGCATGTTGTTGAATGGGACCAAAGACAAGAGATGTCCGGTTTATTTCACTTGACCAAATGTGTCACAATTATGATTGTAATAATGTTTTTTTTTCTATTAATATGATTCCATTTTGATTACTTCAATGTCGGTTGTATTCTAAACATTTATTTTAAAATGATTTACAAAAATTATCCCGAATTTGTTGTTTCATGTCTATATTTAAATTGGGTGTAAGTGTAACATACGGCCTATGATAACCTGTACAATATTTTCTTAACTATCCTATATAATTCAACGTAATGTTATATGATTATCCTTACCTAATGATTTGCACCACATACGCGCTTATGTTTATGTTGTCATGTGTCATATCGTTAGACTTATAATCAAGGGGTAATTATGTATATCTTACGAGCTTCAACTATTCAATTGATAATAATAATATGAAAAGAATTAGTAGACCTCGGGATTGGGGAAAATTTTCTTGCCACTTAATACATCTTGAAATCATAAAGGAAAAACTCGAACCATATATAGTCTCTCAACGACCAGGGTGAATCATCAACTACCAAACCATCATGAATTGGTTAACACCCAAATAACACTTTTCTAAAATTTATGAATTTCTTTACTTTGCAAAGTAAAGAAAAACTGCCACCTGTACTCCTAGTTCTACATGAATTCTTCTACGAATATATAGGTTGATATGTTGGCTTTATACTTCATTAAACCACTAAAGCATGCTAAGATCCGATTAATATGAACATAGGCGGAAGCGTACTTGATGAATTCATAGTTTATGCTTTGGATTTGTGTTTTCCAAAACAAACATTGTAAAATTCTTAGTTCTCTAGTGATAGGGATGCAGAGAAATTACCTATTTGAGCTGCTTTGGAAATCATAACCTTCTCTCTATTTATAAAAAAAAAAAAAATTTAATTCGTCTTTTCATCAAATTAAAAATTACTAAATGTATTATACACATTAATTTTTCATAACATTTATACTTCACTTATTAAAATTATATATTTTAAAATGATAATTTAAGATTTGACTAATTAAATAACATTTTTGACACATTGATTAATACATATGTGACCTCAAAATATATCTTACATGATGATGATTAAGTATATCCTATTGTATTAGAAATGCTTAGAAAAATTTGAAGCGAGATGAAATAAGTTATTTAAATGTTGCTAATCCAGCAAGTAATTTAAGAGAAAGTATTGATCTATATATGATTTGATTTTGAAATCCTAGGTTTGATAATGGTCTGGATCATTGATGACTTTTAGAGACGGCACATATACTAGTTGTTGTTTATGTATATAAATAAATAAATAAAAAAAGCTCTCAAAGCGATTGAATATTATAGTTGGATCACAGTACAAGCACGACCCAGGAGACTTTCCAAGAGCCAACAGATACTAGAATATCTGAACATTTGGACATTACAATAATGTTATTATGAATATACGAGTCGTAATCGTTTTTCTTTATAAAAAAATGATTGCGACTTTAACCAAAACTGATAATAAAATGAACTGCATGAAAAATAGTTTACAAAATTATATATATATACAGCTCTTTGCAAGAAAAACTTAAGTCTCCTTTAAGGCTTATAAACGAAATATTTTAATTCTCTCCATATGGCTTGTCGATGTATAAAATTTGTAAAATACAACTTATATGTATGTGTGTATATATATATATATATATAATGGTTAAAATACAACTTGTATAGTTGTACAAACAATAATTAGAATAATATTCATTTTCCTATATTCAGGTTCCCACCCCTACAAACTAATGCATATATGGAATGCTTGTATCATTTTTTATTCATCAGCATAATACACGATAACACAGTATGTCAACGCTTCATGGTATCCAATATAGAAGTTTTAAGAGTTCCATTGAATTTCAAGGTAATCAAAGTTAAGATCAAATCCAGTATGTGATATGATTATAATTTAAATTTCATTTTTTTCCAACACCAAGCATCATGCAGATTTACATTCGAACACGAACCATTAGACTATATCTTATTCTCACCCATTCGGTTTAAATCTGAAATTTGAAAAATGTAATGTTTGCATAGGTTTCGCAGAGGAGAGGATGCAAAAAAATCGGAAGAGATGTCATAACTAATGTCGACAAGAGACGATGAGCGTGTTGAAGATCGGATAAGAGAGAAAGAAATAAAATAAAATAAGAGTTGATTCAATTTTCTAATTAAGAGAAGAAACCCAAATCGATAGTTAAAACCTGAGTTTTGTCAATCGGGTTGGATTTTGCCAATCATATTTTGAGTTCAAGATGGGATCTATCTAGTTGCTCATTGTAAAACGCGATATACAATTTTAATTACATCTATTAAAATACTTAAAACTAAATAATTTGGACTGTATATAGCAGTTAAATTTAATAGTTTATATACCACTAAGTTTAAAAGTTTGAAAGAAAATAGTTTGAGTATGTATAGTAAGGATGATCTAGCGAAATCAATCGTAGATTTTTGTTTGTTTGTTTAATGTTCAAAACTAATCATTACAAATATGTTTCCACACAAGACAGTTGTCTTTTTGGATAGGTGAAGAATTTAAAGCGCGATTTAAGATCTCTTTTTGGTAGGTTAGAGCTTTAAGACCGATATTGTTAGATGGGGAAATCAAATATCAGATACTATTGGAACCGCTGGTAGATTGTTTTGTTCACGTACGAATGATTTCTTTTTATTGGTGTATCTTAAAATCGGGCTGCAACAATAACCTTATACACGACATAACGATTTAGTACTTTATATAGTGTTTTTGTTTTACATATTAACTACATATTTTAGAACTAGCCTATAAGTCTATAACGATTGTAAGAAAATATACACAGGTTTAGTGTGAGAAACGTATAGACTACCTTTATAAAAAAAAAATATCGCATTGACCACAACACAAATATTTTCATCATTGTTCTTTTATGTTTTGGTACGATTGATCGAAAGTTTAGGTACGATCGTTTTTCCTCGAAAAGGTTATAAATAAGTATTCAACTAGTTTTTGACCTAAAAAAAGGTATTCAACTATTTAATCGGTTGGTACGATCGTTTTTTGATCAAAAGTTTTGGTATGATCGTTCTTCCTTAAAAAAATTTTAAACTTATAAATAAGTATTTAACTAATTTCTGACATAAATTATCAACTATTTTATCGGTTACCAAAAACCAAAAAAAAAATATCTATAACCTATTACTAAACCAAGCTTGTTCGTGTATAAGTGACGGACCCATTAATATCTGGTTTACAGAGCCGACATCATGGCGACAAATATAATATACATGTCTATAAATAAATAAATTGCATTATTATCAATTGGTCGTACATGCAAACGGAAAGTTGATCTACATAATAGGAAACATTACAGATAAGTATTTATTTTTGCCAACTCATGACTTTAGAGATAGGTATTACATTAAATAAACTAATCTAAGATATAATAATACTACATGATTTGACAATCACCTGCTTTACTTTAATTAGAAAACATTGGAAATATCATGAGAATGTCTCATTCGCTTCGATTAAAAATATAAACATTTTACTTTAACCAAAAAACCAATAAAGATAAAGATAAATTACTTGCATGTGGGTTTTTTACGGTATAAATTTTTGCATGTGGGTTTGACGTAAGCAAAACAAAAAAATATTTGCATGTGGTCGGATTTCCAAATCATAGAAAAATCTACACTTGGGCTGTGGGTATATTATTGTAGCTATAGGTTTCGATAGATCAAAATTAATCGAAGCACATTGCAGTTAACATAACTAAATTTATACTAGTATTTCCTCTGTTTTTTACATTGATACAATTTATGAAAATAATTATAAAAATAATGGTATCCACTCCACAAGAATTCATTATCACGATGAGTGATTCTGCTTGCACCACACTGAATTTTTTTTAATAAGTTTGTCTTTATTAATCTGCATAAATTGTATTTTTTGAGAATCGATCTCTGAATTTTTTGGTGTAGAAGCATTGATGAATCGTTTGTCAACCACTGTACAGTACAACATATTAATTAATGGAATTTGTGCTAAGGGTTCCACCTTTTCGTTTTTTGTAGTTGATGTTTTAGAACTTTATACACAAATTAAATTTTTTTATAAAATATATCCACTCTAACCTTTTTTATTATTGTTTAATTTTTAATGTATTAATTAATATAAGGGTAAAATAAATCATTTAATGTGAAAAAATCTTTATTTTCAAAAAAAAAAAAATTCATAAAACATTATTTATTAAAAAACAGAGCGAGTATCTTTTGAAAGTATTTTACATTTGCATTTGGAATGCAGCAATTCAAGGTTAACGTGATGGGGTTTTTTTTTTTTTTGCATCTTCTCATTTTTAAAATCAGTAGATCTGGTATAAATCAAAGTCCATTTCCTCTGTTAAAAAATTACCTTAACTTATAGTATTATGTCCTTGGTAAAAAAAATTCTAGATCCACCCTGTTTGAAATACAGACAGTTAAAAAGAAAAATAAAAAAAATATATTATTTTACATTTGATGCCAAACAAAATGTAATGGTGGTGCATTATTTTACATTTGATGAGAAGCAAAATGCAATGGTCCTTCTTAAAAAAAAAACAAAATGCAATGGTGGGAGCGAAGAACATAATATGCCCACAAGATCTACGTGGCATATTTCAATTTCTTGCCACTTGCCAGAACTTGATTTGTCGCTTTATACCTTTTTTCCTTTCAATTTGTATATTTTCTTTTCCTTTTTTACATGACAATGTATCAATCTCTCACCTATATAAACAGAAATGGTTTACAGTGTCACAAACACAAAAATCTCAACACCTTTTTTAAAAAAAACCCCCAAAACTTTTAAAAAATTAAGAAAAAACCCCACTCATAAAAAATGAGAAACATTTTCGTCCCTGTGATCCTCTCCTTCATCATCCTCATAACTCCATCAACCGGAGAACCAGAACCTTCGTCTGTCTTCCCCGTCGATCAAATCCTCAACCAAACCAGCTCATGGCTCGATTTTCCGGCGAAATTCAACCAGCCGAAGATCGAACTGACCGCGTCAACGATCATCGCCGCCGTACTCTCTTTCCTCGCATCCACAATATCCAGCGCCGGAGGAATCGGCGGCGGAGGTTTATACGTTCCGATAATGACGATCGTCGCCGGACTCGATCTGAAAACGGCGTCGAGCTTCTCTGCTTTCATGGTAACAGGCGGATCCGTGGCGAACGTGGGATGCAACCTCTTCGTCAGAAACCCTAAATCGGGAGGCAAGACCATAATCGATTTCGATCTGGCTCTGCTTCTGGAGCCGTGTATGCTTCTCGGAGTCAGTATCGGAGTGATTTGCAACCTCGTGTTCCCGAATTGGCTGATAACGGTCCTCTTCGCCGTGTTTCTCGCGTGGTCGACGGTGAAGACTTTCGGGAACGGGGTTTATTACTGGAGATTGGAATCGGAGTTGGCGAAGATCAGGGAATCGAATCGGATCGGAGAAGACGACGAGGGTAAGATCGAGGGCGGCGCGAAACTGCCTCTCTTGGGAGATTACGAGAGGTTGAAGAGGTTTCCATGGATTAAGCTCGGAGTTTTGGTGATTATTTGGCTCTCTTACTTTGCGGTTTATCTTCTTCGCGGAAACAAAGACGGCGAGGTAATGAAAAAAAGATTTAATTTGAATTTTTATTATTTTTCTTATTAGTGTCGTTGCATTTAATGAAAGCGTATTTAATGAGGTTCGTTATTAGATCATCATGTTTAAAGTTTTTTAGATTGAGTTGAGTTATCAGATTGGAATCGACAATATTGACTAGAGACGAGTAGAGACAAAAAGGGATTAAAAACACACAGAAAATTTTAATTTTTAAGGAAATGAAATGCATGAAAGAAAAAGGCTATTGCAACTTTGCAGAAATATCCAGAAATCAAATTATTTGGTAACTCAAGTCATGACTATATATATAACAGTGAAATTTATTTTTGTCAAAGTTATGTATTTTTATGAATTAAATTTTGTTTTAATTGGATGACTTGTCGATTTAGTTCACTAAAACTTCTAAAACCGTTTATGGAAAATAATATTCTTACCATAAAAGAAAAAAAAAACTATGATTGAGAAAGGAACGTCATGAATAGTTAACAATAGCGTAATAAAACGATAGAATATCATTTAATAATGATTTTGTAAGATGTCAATCAAAATTTTGCTTTTTAACTATACAGTAGGATAGTATAGTTGTAATATTAAAAGATTCTATAGCAGAAGTAAAATTTCAAAAATCGGATAATTATTCACGTCTTGAATATTGTTGGTGTTTTTTTTGTTTTTTTTTGCTTAACGGTTGCGTGTGCCTATATAGTTGATAGATTATGAATAATTGAGAAAGAAAGTTAAGAAACTAAGTTATGGAGTAATTAGATGAAATCTAAGATCAGGTTAAATGAGAAGAAAAATTAAACACGTTTGAATTGTTCTCAACTACCTTCCTGTCTTCATGACATGTCTTTTGTTTATTCTTGTAAATTGTTTTTTTAAAAAAAAAAATTTGGGGAATCACGTGGTGAAGATGCGTTTGAAAAACGATAGGGAACTTTTTAGTTGAAAGCGATGCAAACTTGTTCACGTGAAGAGAGAGGTCATCAATAATGTGGTTTCTAGATTTTGGTCCTATTCTATGGAATTTTCGTGTCTTTTTCTTCCTACGATCTTCAATAAGATTTTGCAAGATTCCTTACCCTTTCAAAGATGCTTGGGTTACAATGTTAACATAACGATCTAAAAGAATATGCAACCTAAAAATTTTAAAGACAAAATTAAAGATTCTAAACTCTGTAAACTAACTACTGTATGTTCTATCGAGTGAAAGTGAACTAGGCAGTAATTAACAGTATTATTTAATTTTACAGAAAAAGAACTGACAATGTGTACCAAATAATGAACATTGTATTAACTTCAATACAATTTGTATTTGCAGGGAATCATATCGATCGAGCCCTGTGGAATCACTTATTGGCTCCTCTCATCAACTCAAGTACCACTCACTCTCTTCTTCACTCTCTGGATCTGCTTCAGTGACAATGTTCAAAGCAACCAGTGTTCAGATCACCAAGTCTCAGTAAAGGTTTGATTTCACACAACTCCAACAAACACTTTGACTAGTTCTCGAAAAGACAAGTAATTGATGAATACAAAAAAAACAATTTTGTCTTGCAGGACGTAGAAGATTTGAGATCAAATGATTGTGGAAGATCAAACAAGTGTATGTTCCCTGTTATGGCTCTGTTAGCTGGAGTTTTGGGTGGTGTTTTCGGTATTGGAGGCGGAATGCTCATTAGCCCTCTCCTCCTCCAAGTCGGTATTGCTCCCGAGGTAATTTATAAGTTCTTGGCTCAATCAGAAAATGCTTTGTTTGTTGCAAGATCTCAAGTTAAAAGACTCTGTTTTTTTGTAGGTAACAGCAGCGACTTGTTCTTTCATGGTTCTATTTTCTTCAACAATGTCTGCGATTCAGTACTTGTTACTAGGCATGGAACATACTGGAACGGCTAGTCTATTCGCGGTTGTCTGCTTTGTGGCTTCACTAGTGGGACTAATGGTGGTTCAAAAGGTTATAACTCAGTATGGAAGGGCTTCGATCATCGTGTTCTCGGTTGGTATCGTCATGGCATTGAGCATTGTGCTGATGACAAGCTATGGAGCTCTTGATGTTTGGAATGATTTTGTTTCTGGTAGTTACATGGGTTTCAAATTACCTTGTTGAGACCAAACAAATAAAAGTTTTGGTTTCTTTGGTTAAAAGTTCATAATAGATGTGTGTATCCATCATATTCTTGCATGTTTTTGTTGCTCTTTGTTCCATTTGGTCATTTAGATTAATATTCAGAATGCACACCTCGTGCATTCGAATATATGGTCAAAATAAGTTATGTTGTGGACCGAAACTCATATTAATATCACATTATATGCATTTTTTGAATAAACTTATAGTCACAATTGAGTATACCTACTAAAAAATCGATCTCTAAATATGATTTTTTGGTAACTTATTATATATCTTAAGGATTCACGTATAAACAAAAGTATCACATTTTAGCCTAACACTAACTGAAAGATTCATGAATACAGAAGTCACCAATGTAAGGATAAATCTTAAGCCTTATCCGTACCGCCTTTTCTTCTTATACGCATCAATCGCTTGAATTAGGTAAAATCGTAAAGATACTGCAAATCTAAATCTAAGAAGCTGAATGTTTCGTTGTGAATTTGTGCAATTAGTTCTCTTCCATCAGGCAACGAGCTAAACCATATCTGTTGTACCAACAACCTTAACTAGTATCATTCAACTTCCATCGATTGTCAAATTTGAACAAGCTCTTGTGTGCTGACGAAGAGAATTCATGTTTCTGAATCAAAATCTAAGGAGAGATAAGTGATTAATTCCACATGATTAAGCAGAATCGAGAAAATAAAAAAGGAAAGCCAAAAACGTGGGCGAGATTAAAGAGGACGATTCTTAGGCCATATCCAACCATAATATTATTTTGGTGTTGAAATTACACCATATTTAAAGTAATTTTAACACTCGATTTTTTTCTTCTTCTCCAATCACAATATCAAATATCACAATAAAAACACTATTTTCTATTATTATATTATTTAATAATTTTAATAATTAATAGTTTCTATTAAACTATTTTTTTTGAATTTGGTTTTTATTTTATAATTTTTAATATACCCCAATTATTATTTAACAATATGTTTCTAATGTTTTAATTGAATTTATTATGTATTTTTAATCAATTTGCGTATTAACTTAAATATTTTGTACAAAGTAATATTTCAAATTAATTAAAATATATACAAAATAATTAGGGTATATTTTTTTAGTTATAAAACTTGATCACATACAAATCATATCTAATCTAACATAACTTAATAAACTATTCTAATATGTATTAATGTAAAAACCAAAAAAAATTATTTTATGTTTTAATGTAGTTACAATGTCACACTGTAGTAAAATGATAAAATACACTATTTTTATGTTGTATTTGCTTTTGTATCGAAGAAGAATTTGACACTATTATTATGTTTTACCGTTCCGTTGGTGATGATGTTTTATAGTATTTGCATTGGTGAGTCCGACAAGAAAAAGAATCTCACTTTTTCTTCTAATTTTTTTTTTTAATTATACCCATTTAGTTTAAGTAATAACTAAAAACTGAGAGATGATTTGACTGACTGAAAAAAAAATGTCCGACAAGATATTTTAACTTCACCGAAGATTTACCCTCTAGGAACTCTTCTCTTTGCTTTCTGACACATTCTTCACTTTGATTTCCGACACACTTTCATTCATGGCTCCAGGTTTCAAGTACAGAGAATCTAATTTTCTGGGCTTAGTTTTGCTTTCATTTTTAACTCTCTTTTCATTTTGGGCTTTGGTCGTTTGGGTTTATTGTTTTATTTTTTTTTGATCAAATGGGTTTTATCGTTTTCTATTTATAAAAAAATAGGAATAATTTTTTTCATTCTTGAAAAGAAAACTTGATGACTAACTCGTAACCATTAAAGTAAAAATGAGCCGATATATATCTCCCAAGTTTCTTAATTAAACTAATAAAACCTTCGATAATAAAAAAATTAGAATCCTAATTGCCTTGACCCAAAAAAGAAAAAGAAAAAGGAAAACCCCTAAAAATTCTAATGGAAGACAGCAAACTCTATAACTAAAAGTTAAGACCTTTATATTCCTTTGAGCCTCTAACTCGACTTGCCGTCTCTCAAACCCTAAAAGCCTCTTCCCTTCGATCCCAATTCCTCTCCGTCTCGAACAATCCGAATTCGCCACTTTGAAATTCTCCCGATGACGAAAAAGCTCAACCCTTTGGAAGATCCGCCAACGGCGTCTTCAAGCGACGACGACGAAGTCGAGACTTCCGCTGGAGAAGAGGAGGAAGGAGATGACTCTTCATCGGAAGAAGACGAGCCCAAAGTTCCCCTCAAAGCTCCTTCCTCCGCCGCTGTTACAATCGCTGTTCCAGGCAAAACCACCGTCGCTTCCGCCGCCGCTGAGAATCATGCCTCCGATTCGGATTCTGGATCGGAGACTGAGACCGAATCCGACTCTGAAACCGAACAGCCTTCTAATCATGGATCTGTAAAAGCCGTTACCGCTGCGACCGTCCCATCCGCCGCCGCCGCCGCGAAGGCCAAGAAGAAGGATGTGGAGGCTCCGCTGCCTATTGCTTTAGGTTTACAGGCGGCGAAATCGGGAACGAAGCGGCCGAGTGAAGGGACTTCAAGGGAGGCGAATTCGAAGCGAGCCAAGAAGGTTACTTCAGGAGACGACGAGAAGAAGATCGGCGAGGATTCAAAGAAGCCTGCTTTTCAGAGACTGTGGAGTGAGGAAGATGAAATCACTGTGCTTCAAGGTATGATCGATTTCAATGCTGATACAGGGAAGTCTCCTTACGACGACACGAACGTGTATTACGATTTCATCAAGAAGTCGATTAGCTTTGAGGTTAGCAAGAATCAGTTCATGGATAAGATTAGGAGCTTAAAGAAGAAGTATATAGGCAAAGGAAAGACTGCTTTCACGAAACCTCATGATCAGAAATCTTTCAAGCTGTGCCAATATATCTGGGGACCTGAAGGAATGGCTCTTGAGTCCGCTGTTAAGTCGAACGGTGTGTCGAGAAAGAGCCAGAAGAAGAAGAAGCTCGACTCTGTGAAGCAAGAGCTGTCTTTTCCTTCTTCGCCTAATGGTAAAGCGGTTGATGATGATAAGAAAGTGTTGGTCCATGGAGGAGGAGATGTGGAGTCGTCGTTTGCTGCTAAGAAGTATGATTGGTTCGAGAGCTCGTTTCTTGTTCGGGCCATTTCGGGTTTGGGCGTTGATGAGTATACTGTGAAACAGAGGTGGAGCTTGGTGCCGGCTGAGACCAAGAAGAAGGTCGAAGAGAAGATGAAGATGTTGCAGGCCAAGGAGATTGATTTTGTGTTGGAAAAGACACAGTTTTTGCATGAGGTGACATCTATGATCGCCGAAGCATCTAAGAACAAGCCATTAGATATATAGATTTGATCGAAAATGCAATGCCAATGCCCAATGCCTACCTTTTGTTTTTTGAACTTAGGATTTACCTATTTTACTTCCCTTTTATGATCTATCTGTGTAATTTTTCTGGTTTTCTGGTGGTTTTTCTCTTATATGGAAACTCTCTCTCTCTTTTGGATTTGTTGCTTATATATGAAAGCACCATGGAAGCAAATTCTACAAAGCTTGAGGCAATTAGGTGAAATATGAACAAGATCCTAGCAATTTCTGTTTTATCAAATGTGTTTATTGAAAGCAAAACTTCAACACAAATATCAAATTGGTTAAAGAAAGCAAACTCTTTTGTAACTCTTTTCAAAAGTCTTGAGGAAACTTAGTAGATGATATCAAATCAGCAAGTCAATTTTAAAGTTGGAGTCTTTTTTTGATTCTTAGGTGAGAATTATTAAAGAAGAGGAAGGCAACAAGTTAGTTGCTTCAAAGATCACGTGCTTACCTTCTAAAAAGCCTTTTTGATCAATGGTTGTACCAAATGAGCAGAGACTATAAGCTGTGCCTTTTTTGTTTACTTCCTATATAAAAAAAAGTCTCAAGATCCTAAACTCATAACAATCAGATCTCAATCTCTGTTTTTAAGAATTAATATCAGATTACAAAACATGGATCAGACTGTTGTAACCGTCGGATCGAAGAAGGCTTGTGTCATCGGTGGCACAGGAAACTTGGCCTCTATTCTCATCAAGCATTTGCTTCAAAGTGGCTACAAAGTTAACACCACAGTTAGAGATCCAGGTTCTTCTTCTTTCTTTCTTTCTTTCTTCTCTTAAGGTATTTTTGAATGTTTAGTGACTCTGTTATTCTGAAATTGCAGAAAATGAGAAGAAAATGGCTCACTTGAGGGTACTTCAAGAACTTGGGGACCTCAAGATCTTCAAGGCGGATTTGACCGATGAAGATAGTTTCGATTCACCAATCTCGGGATGTGAATACATTTTCCACGTCGCAACTCCAATCAACTTTACATCTGAAGATCCCGAGGTCTGATCTTTAACAGATTGTGTATACTTTTTGATCTCTTAAGAGAAACATTTTTCAGCTATTCTTGATATGTTTCGATATACAGAAAGACATGATCAAGCCAGGGATACAAGGAGTGATCAATGTGTTGAAATCTTGCTTAAAATCGAAATCATTCAAGCGCGTGATCTACACTTCTTCAGCTGCTGCGGTTTCTATCAACAATCTCTCTGGACCGGGGCTTGTGATGAACGAAGAAAACTGGACTGACATTGATTTTCTCAGAAAGGAGAAGCCATTTAACTGGGTAATTACAATTTCTTGCGAGCCAAGCTAGGGTTTTCTCGACCAGTTTACTTACCTCTCTGTTCTTTTCTAGGGTTACCCAATGTCAAAGGTGTTAGCAGAAAAGGCAGCTTGTAAATTTTCGGAAGAGAATAAGATCGATCTCATTACCGTGATTCCGGCACTCATAGCCGGAAACTCTCTCCTCTCTGATCCTCCTCCGAGCAGTTTATCTCTCTCGATGTCTTTAATCACCGGTAAACACGAATTTACTATTTGACCCCTTTCTGCTAAAGTTTCACAATAAGAAGTCACTTAGATGAATGGTTTTGATGTTAGGGAAAGAAATGTATGTGATCGGTCTCAAGGAAATGCAGAAGCTATCTGGCTCCATCTCGTTCATCCACGTGGACGATTTGGCTCGTGCCCATTTGTTTCTTGCGGAGAAAGAAACTGCTTCTGGTCGCTACATTTGCTGTGCTTACAACACAAGTGTTCCAAAGATTGCGGATTTTCTCAGACAGAGATATCCTAAGTACAATGTGTTCCCTGAGTAAGCATTTATATCCACAGAAACTGCAAATTTTAATGGAAAATAAATTGCAAATCTTAGTGGAAAATTTTGATTTTACTTATCAATTTTCGTTGTGAAATTTGGCAGATCCGAAGAGTGCTTATCAAATGCGAAACTGACGCTATCGTCGGAAAAACTCATTAATGAAGGCTTTCGATTTGAGTACGGGATCAATGAGATGTATGATGAGATGATAGAGTACTTCGAGTCAAAAGGATTGATCAAAGCTAAAGAATCTTGATTCCTATGGCTATAATGTTAAAATGGATTTATGAGTCTTAATCTATAAATAGCATAAATAATGTGTTGGTTGATTTTGTGTCTTTTGTTATATAAATATTACATTACCTGGAAAATGAACTTGTGAAAAACAAGATAATTCGAGCAACCTTTATATAAATAAACGATAACTTGTTAGACATATACTAGTATACTACTATACTAAGCTGATTAGTAAATTACCTGTAAGTTTCTCACATTTCACAACTACATTTTTTCTTTCCCACATTACCACATTCAAGGATTAGATTTTTTTTTAATTTTTAATTTTTAAATTTATTTTTTTGTCAGCATAAAGAGAAGTTGTGAAAAGGAGGCGACGATTTATACGGGGAAAAGTAAATAAATAATGTGTTAAAGAATAAAATCACGAAAAATATTGGTTTGTTATCTTTGGATATCTTATTATATAAATAGGATGTGTTGCGGGTTAAAATTATGTTATGTTAAAACTAATTTTCAAATTTCTATAAACATTATGTTAAAATCTAATTTGTTGAAATTTTTAACACATGTCAAAATCTAATCGATTAATTTGACTTTTGCTGTAAAAAAAAATCGATTAACTTAACACGTGTCACGATCATGTTAATTAGCAGTTTTGACACATCCTACTTTATATAATAAGATATATAATATATATTTTAACGTCTATATAGAATATATTTTGCAAGTTATTTTTAGCAAATCTCTCCATTTTCATATTTAATGTGGGAAATTCTTTAAAAAACATTTTTTTTTTTTTGATTGAATATCAAATTTATTGATCAGAAGTTAAAATAATAGTTATTTACATTTGTGGTATGCCATGAAAGAAGAAAACCCAAAAAATGTCCAATTAAGCTACATTAAAAATGTCCACACTCAAACCACCTTCGCATAAGTCCCTCGAACTTATGGGGGTGCCGATAGCCAAGTGAAGAGATGCGATTCTTGATAACTATATCAATAGTGCGGGTCATTTGAGAGTGAGGGATACCATTGCCGCCATGACGCCTGGAGTTACGCTCCCTCCAAATGAAATAGACCGATGCTTGAAAAGTAAGTCGTAGTAAGATTGCGTCCAAAGAGTGTTGATTCAGTTGACATAGATGCTGCACCGTATCATTCCAATCTGGGTTTGCCCCATTTCCCAAAAGTTTTCCTGCCAGCGCTAACCAAACTGTATAGGTGTAGGGACAGGCAAAGAAGAGGTGGTCTCGCGTCTCGTCTTGCTCACCGCAATACACACAGCTTTGCACTTGTCCCCACACTCGCATACGCGCACCCGTAGATAGTCTGTTCCGAATTGCAAGCCATGCAATGAATGAATATCGAGGAACCCCTTGTGAGAACCAGACCAATCGATACCAAGGAACTTCCTCTTTTTTTGCTCGGATCTGATTCCAAGGGTTGGAGGAGGAAAAAGCATGATGATATATTCCCTCAGAGTGTCTCCATAAAACAATGTCTTCCCCAGCCTCAGGACATGGGGATGATTGAGCCAGAATTTTCTCACGAAGGTTCTGGAAGTGTCTACCCAGATGGCCTCGAATTTCCCAGCCCCTAGCACTAGCCGCTTCAGCAACGGTCGCATGCTTCGGGATACCAAATATTTGAGTTCCTACCTCTCCTGCCAGATTGAGAAGCCTACCTTCCTTAAGCCAATCATCATACCAAAAATAAGTTGATTGCCCATTCCTGATTTCAAACCGAAGAAATGAAAAGGCTTGATCTCTAAGCTTGAGAAGCTTTCGCCAAATCCATGATCCCTTGGTACCTTGTCTCACTGCCCAGAAAGATGTGTTATTCAACAAATATCTATGGATCCAAGCGACCCAAAGAGATCCCGAAAGTGTGAATATCCTCCATATGAGACTCAAAGCAAACACCCTCGAAGTATCCCTAAGAGAGCGCATCCCTAGACCACCCTCTGACTTCGTATACCATATCTATGTCCATGAGACTTTTGCTTTGTGTGAGTCTGTGATTGATCATGACCACAGAAAAGCATTACACAAACTCTCTATCTGAGTCCAACATGTCTTAGGCAATATGTATGCTGAACTCCAGAAATTGGTGATACTATTAATCACTGATTTTATCAACTGCAGGCGACCAACATAAGAAAGGGGACTATGTGTCCAGGAGAGAAATCGAGAACGTACTCTGTCAATCAACGGTTCATAGTCTACTGTTGTAAGCGTCTTTGTTGTTAAAGGGAGCCCCAAATAACGTATCGGTAGATTACCCTTTGATAGACCTGCATCAGCAATGGCAATATGCATCTCAGCTCGCCCTTCGCCCTTGGAGATATTTATGTGTAAACCTGACATGAGCGCAAATTCTCTGAATACTGACATGACTCCATTCAAGGATACTGGTGAGCCATCTGTGAAAACTAATATGTCATTGGCAAAGCTCAGGTGCGTGAGACCCAATTCCTGACATCGCGGATGATAGCCAAACTGACCACTCCCTGCCGCTCTATTCAACATTTTCGATAAGACATTATTGAGAATAACATACAGATATGGTGACAATGAACATCCCTGTCTAATCCCTCTCGCGCTGTTAAAAAATCCTTCTAGATCACCATTTACTGCCACTGAGAAGCTAGCCGTGGATATACAGATGTAGATCCAGTGAATAAAGAGATCCGGAATCCCCATTGCATGCAACACAGTTCGAATGAAGGACCACTTTACCGTGTCAAAGGCCTTTGCAATATCAAATTTAATAGATGATCTATCTGACTGAGTAGGACGGTGATACCCATCCACCAACTCTGAAGCTAGCAACACATTCTCAAGAAGGAGACGCCCCTTAATAAAGGCGCTCTGATTTGTTTCTATAGCCTCCGGAAGCAGTGTCTTTAGCCGGTTAGCTAGAATTTTAGATATGACCTTATAAAGCAGATTACAACAAGCTATCGGCCGATAGTCCTTCATTGTTTTCGCATTATCGTGCTTTGGTATCAATGTAAGGATGGTAGCACTGACACTGGTCGGCATAAACCCAAACATGAAAAATGATTGAACAGCGGTAATGAAGCCTGTACCTATCACTGACCACGCAGAGATGTAGAACTCTTTTGTAAACCCATCCGGACCTGACACCTTATCATTTGGTAGAGCATGAAGAGCTGCTTGTATTTCTATAGCCGTGATAGGAGCAACCAGCTCTGTCGCAGAGATATTAGTACATCTATAGGTGAGTAACTCCTGTAAACTTTCCAATGATGCATCCAACGTATCTGGTGGTTGCGTCTGAAGGAAACGCTGGAAATGGGATATTGCCTCTCGCTTGATATCTGATAGCTCTGTAAGCACTATTCCTGATTCTGTCTCCAAATACTTAATAGCATTACGAGCTGTGCGTCCTGCTGTCGCTCTGTGAAATGCAACCGTGTTCTGATCCCCTACTCCTAACCACTTTACACATGATTTTTGCTTGAAGAATCTCTCTTCAATTTTCGCTAGGTGCTGCCACCTGTCAGAAGCATCTGCAGCAGCTTGCATCGTAGCAGCTGTCAGATTCAGCAATATCTGGTTCTGGCATGAGCAAAGATCTTCATACGCAATCTTGGTGCGATTCGGCAAATCACCATACTGCGTTCTATTTAGTGCTCTGAGATCATGCTTAAGTAGCTTAAGTTTCTTATGAAACATGTATAAGGCTGCACGCGAATGATAGAGGGGAGACTGCTCATTCCACATCCTTGCAACCGTGGGTAGGAACTCAATGTGATCTGCGATGTAGTTAAAGAATTTGAATGGTTTACGAACCGTCGATGTTGACTGGGTTAGCCGAATAATACATCTGGCATGATCAGATATTCCTCCTACTTCAAAGCTAGCATATAACTGTGGGTAACCATTAATCCATTCCCCATTAACAAGAGCACGATCAAGCTTTTTCCCAATTAGATCATTTTGGCGTTTATTCCACCAAGTGAATAAGGAACCAACATGAGCAAGATCTGTTAAATTACAATCAACAACTAGTCCCTGAAATTGTCGCATACCCACTTGACTGATCCTCTGATCATATCCCCGGGAGTGCTCCATAGAAGTCAAGGTTTCATTGTAGTCCCCTATTAAGATCCATGGTTTTGACAAATGCCCATACGCAGCTTTTGTAGCTCTAATTTCTTCCCAAAGCAACCGACGATCCATCTCAAAATTTGAAGCATATATAGTTGAACAGATAAATACCTCACCCGTACTAAGCACCTGAACTGCACAAGTCATGATCTGTGCACTCTTGTGAAGAAGAGTTATCCCCACTGCATCTGACCAGCAAAACCAGATTCTTCCCAGGCGATGATACTCATAGTTGGTGTATACTTGTCATCCCGGAAAAACTGCTTCCAATATCCCTCTATGATTTTCCCGAAGCACCCTTGTTTCCACTAGACATCCAAAAAGAGGTTTATCTACCTGTACCCATCTACGAACCCTCGTGTTTGCGTGGTGAATTGAATCCACGCATATTCCAACTAAAAAAGCACGTCATAGTTTCCGAAAGGAAACTTTCTTGGATTCTTTTTGTAGAGCCGCATGCATCAGATCCTTGGTTCTGAATCCCACTTTCTTAGGCGTTTTAGGACCAGTTTTATGATGAACTTTCCCTTTTAACGACTTATTTGTTCTTTTTGTTTCTTCCATACCCTCCACAACAACCTGTCCCTCCTCTATTTCCTCTTGTTCCTCCCCTTCTTCAACCTCTTCATTGATATTAGCCAGAGCCTGATAGCGAGTTGGGGAGCCCATAATCTGCTTTAGCCCATCACTAGCTCCTGAGAAAGGAGGCGATAGACGTACACCTGAAAATTGAGTCCATTCCTCTACTAATACCTCATTTACTACTGTTTCACCAAAGATATCTAGCTGTTTAGATGCGGCCGGAACATTGTCCAAATCAGCATTTTCAACATGATTCTCTTCTGAGCTCGAGAACCCCGTCGTATGTTCCAACTCTGCAAACAAATATTTGACGACTGTTATAGCTGCAGGATTCAGATCCGATTTAGCTACCCCCTCTGGACAAACTTCCTTCTGCAGAATAGTGACATTAACTCCTTGACAATGCTTGGTTTCATGTCCCCACTTATGGCATACAAAACATCTAGGAGGGAGCCATGGATAGAGGAATAAGACTTCCACCTGAGTCCCATCCCTATCCGTAAACCTGATCCTCTCAGTGAGCTGTTTATGAAGATCAACCTCTACAAGAACTCGTGCCATATCCATACGCGTGCAACGCTCTGTGGTCGGATGTATTCTGACATAATTTCCAGTGATATTGGCCAAACACTTTAGCCCTTTATGTGAAAACAGGTGGCTTGGGACTCCCTGAAAGTCGACCCATAGCGGCATGGCAGATAGATCCGGCGGCGCTTTGGCTGTCTCTGGATTCCAATCATTGACCACCAAAGGGACCTCTGCAATATGCCAATATCTCCTACGCACAACACGTTCTCTAGTTTGGGCACTCTCAATTCTGAACAATACCGTGTTCTTTTCTATGAATTGAACATCAATTTTAATAGCTTTACCAGGAACCGCCCAGATCCGATTGACTGTGGCATGTATCGTTCCAACATAAGGGGCGTCACCAATGAAATACCCGACTACAAAACATTTCCACAGTGGTTCAGCATCCTCGATTATCTCTGGGGGAATAACCACCGACGCCGTACCTCCGGCTAGCACAAATGAGGGATTGCTTTCTTTCGACGATCCCACCGCATCATCCACAACTGCTGACCAAATTTATTTGAGACCTCTGAGCCTTGCATCTGAGAAGAGAGTTGGAGCTGGTCGAGATCCGGAGAGGCCGACTGCCCCATCGGAAAAATGGAGATCGCCTTCGAATCGCCCTTGGAGCGGCTAGGGTTTTGAGATTGTTCCTAAGTTTTAACCATTGCACATCTAAAAAAAAAAAAAAAAATCTCTCGAGTTATAAAAAACATTTTTTGTATAACTGAAAAGAAAATACCTTAACTGAAATCTTTTTTTTTCTTTACCAATTGCTATCGAGCTAATAAACTCTCGATTTAAATTTTTTTGTATAATAATATATATGCCCTTATTTACTGTTGTATACTTTAGCATGACATTTCTAATTTTTGATTATGGATAAGTGAAAGGTAAAAGATAGCGATCAAAGAAACAACATTTGTGAAGAAGTCTGAGTTACAAAACAATGAGAATTGCACTGCACAATAGGCACTGAACGAAAAAAAAGTATGATTTGCGTATGTTCGTAAATAATACTTTCTAACTAGGATATAACAATTTTATTATAAAAATATGTAATCGTATAATTTAGATGTATGAAAAATACACGTTTACTATTGTAATATTTTTTTTTATGTTGTTGTATGTTTAATTGTTTTTAATGTTTCGGTTTGTTTTATCTTTATTTAAGTAGTGATGTTGTTTTTTTGTAATTTTATATATTTTCACATTTAATATATATTTAAAATTTCATGTAGATGAATGTAATATGGATGCATGCATTTGAAATTTCAGTTATGTTAGATTTTTTTGATTTAATTGTTAGTTGATGATATTTGATTTATGTGTATTTGATACATGAGATGTAAATAATAATTTTGTTGAACTGAACAATGTGCGGGTTACATGTTTATTTAAAAAAGTAACAATGTGCGGGTTACATGTTTAGTTAGTATTTTGGGTTTGTTTAGTTTGAGTAAAAAACCGCAAATGTAACAATGTGCGGATTACATGTGTATTTAAAAATGTAAAATTGTAAAATTTAGATGTATAAAATTTTTATTTTAAATATTTTTATTGTTTGAATTTTTTTTTAATGATTAATTTATTTATTATTTGGTTTTGTTTAGTTTGAGTATATTATATGTCAGTTTAAGTAGTGTTGTACTTTTTTGTTATGATATGTAGTTATACATTTAGTAGTTTAGATTTAAAATTTAATGCGTACTTGTAAAAGTGAAGAATGTAAGTATTGTTGATCTATTAGACACTACAGTGTTACCGGTATGAATGAATTTAAAATTTTAATTTTGTTTGATTTTCTGATATAATTATTATTTGATTATATTTTATTTATATGTCTTTTATACATAATATAAAATTATTTTTTTTCATTAAAGTGAGAAAATCAGAAAATCATTTGTTCATTTGAACATTTTTAAAACAAATAATTACCATAAATCAATTCTACAAAATGATTGGGCCATTCAACTAAATTTTCTTAAATTTGGTGGATGACCACCTGATCTCACTTACTGCCTTCGCCCCTGTTTATAATTTACAAACTCATTAAATTTTATTTTTAGTATACATATATAATATACTTTCTTAAATTTTTATCCGTCGTGAAAATTGGTTACTATTTTTATTTGTTTTCCTTTTTCATTTTTCAATCCAGCCCAGAAATCCTGTTTTATTTGAGTTAATAAGATTTATGAACAGAGTTATATATATTTTTTTACCAAAATTTCCTTCTCGTCAAAATCGTCTAATTACATTATAGAAATACATTTTTTTGTAAGAGATGTATTATTTTGGTGTAGATGTTTAATATTTTTGTTTTTAATATAGAAACCTATTAATTTTTATTGTTGGTATATATGTATTAAATACTTTACTAAATTTTAACCCGCTCTGAAGACTCTACTATATAAAAGCAGAAGGGCTCTATCCTGCTTCTGCCACGTCAGCACCTACAGAGGTGACACGTATCATTCATTATTTAATTTATAAAATTTTGTTTCACTTCCATTAAATGCGAATCAAACAAAATATTTTTCTTTCCTCACTTACAGGGGGATTCAAACCCACAAGTCTCTCTACGCGCGGGTTTTTTTCCATCTTTTCTAATTCGATATATGTTGATTTAAGTTGTGTATGTTAGTTTCATACGATTTGCATATTCACAAAAATTTTAAACAATTTTTTTAAAAAAAAATTATCCTTCTAAAAACATCTTTGTTAATTTCTTCAAAAAAAAAACGTCTGTTAATCTTTCTAACAATTTTTATTGAATAGTTAATACTTCTGTTCTGAATATTCAGCTTAATTAGTGTTTGTTTTACACTAATAATACTTTGTTTACCCAGCTCTATTTGTTTACTCTAGAAGTATATTAACATTAAAACTTCGAATTCTTGACAAAAAGAAAAAAAAACTTTGAATTCTTGATAGCATCATGGTTTGCTTTCTATAAGTTTCTTTTTCTTTTCTGATAATCTATATGCTTTAACTTATAAAACAAACTATGAAGAACATAACGATTTTATTTTTTTATTAGGTATTCTCTCGAGTGGATCATGTTTATGGGTTTCTCTTGAATTTTCCTCTTCCACAGCTTCGTTGATTGTTTGTGATTTTCTCAACAAAGCATGTATATTTCTTTCTAACCTGTCAGCTTGTTAAAAAAAAAGGAGAAATGAACAATTTAAAACGATAGAGGTGAGAAGTCAAATTTATTTTAGTAAATTACCTTCACTATTTCTTGAAAAGGAAGAACTTACTTGTACAAAGATTCATAAGTCACAAATAAACTACAACTTCAAGTAAAGCACACATTTGTTGAAAACATTACAATAAGCTAATCGCTTCAGAGTTCTTGCATTTATCTTCGAGGCTACAATAGAAAGACATTCCAATTTCGTATTTAGCTTGACATTCAAATTTCGTATTTAGCTTGACATTCAAATTTCGTATTTAGCTTAAGCTTTGTCTAGTTCTCTCTGTTTGTTCCTCATTGCGAGAAACACTGTTTCTGCAAAGCTTAAGGACCAAAACAAAAGTAGAAAAATGAGGAACAGGTTGTTAAAGTATAAAAACAATTATCAAAATAATAGTAGTTGTGTTCAGCGAGGCCTTTCAAATGGCATATGCTTCTCCATTCTTAAATCGAACATTGCACTCTAGCTTTTTAACTTCGTGGTTCATACTTAGGAAAAAGAAACCAAAAGATGAGAAGCGTACAGAGTTGGAAAAATTGTTGAGATTTATTGTACCTAACACATCTTACTATAGTGTAGAAAACAATTTTTCGACTGGCTCCAACATGCGTAAAGGAAAGAGTAATGGAGCCATGGAGGGAGTACAGAAAAAATGCCCTAACAATCTTCTCAATATCCGTATGAAAAACAATATTATATTTAATTTGATGCTCAAAAGCGAGACATGGTACTCTATAATTTTTGGCAGCCATGTTGAGCCTTCTTATCTTCCTAAAAATACTCATTGCTCGCTCTAAGCAAGATGCATCCTCTGCAATCTGCATATAAGATCATTGTTATATAAGGGACACGATACCATGCAAAGAGGAAGAAAAACATGCAAGTATTAAGAATCACTCATGTATTAGTGAGATGTCAACTCAAAAAGAGAAAATTTTGGCTATATGATACAGAAAAGAATCTAGGCCTTGTTTAGTAATCTATAACCAGCGAAAAGTATTCCTGGAATTTAAGGTTTTACTTTTGACGGGTTTTTAATAAAAAATGCTTACGTTTGTAGGAGGAGTTGTACAATTATGCGATGAGTGGAAGTTGGGTCCTGGATGTTTGGTCCTTGAACTGATCTGATTTGACTCACCACAACTACAAAGATTGAGAGTGAGTTTTGTAAATGTTGTTTTGAAAAGTGTCTAATCTAAGAGTTTGCGAGTGTGTACCTGGTTGTTCATATCGGCGTCCAATACTCATTTTTTCATGTTCTGTAATTGTTAAAGAGAGATTTGTAAGTTAAAAAAAAAGCATATTAATAAACCAGGAGCCAAAAACTGAAAGTTGAACGTTAAAAAAAATAGACTCAGAATGTGAAGGGAAACTAACTTTCTTTGTCTCCGAAAGTTGCTCCACTGAACTTCTCTAATGGTATTTCTTTCCAGTATGCGCGGGTACTCAAGGTGTGTTGAAACATCTGCAAGCTTTTGACTATCTGCAACCTGCAGATAAAGCATATTAAAAATCTAAGTGTATTGTACATAAATGTTTCAGAGAGAAAAGAGAATTCTTCACCAGACTTACCTAAACGGCAATGATCTGGCCCGCACAGTGGGTTATTTCTTCAGCGACTAAACGGTGAACTTCAAAAGTTTACTTAGAAAAGAATTGAGAAGCTCCAGACTTTACAATGCGTTTCCCTACCGGACTATATTCTTGGTTTTCAACTATCTACTCTGCAACATATATAGCTTCAGGTTTTTGGTCAAAAAAAAAACATATATAGCTTCAGGTTTCAAAGAGTGAACATTATGATCAAAACCAACCTGTTTGCATCCTTCTCCATTGAACCACCCGTTTGTACCTTTAGCTTCTGTTTGAGTTAAAGATCCAGAGATCTCGAAGAGAAAAGTAACAGCCGAGCTTGATCTATAGCCGATCTAGTTCGGCCTTGAAGAAACTGTCACAGGTTTGGAAGATCCGAACACAAGATTGGCCCCCAACTAAATGATGCAGTCAATATATAAAAATGGAAGAAAGAAACCAATCAACTCGCCTTTTCATCGCTTTCATTCTTATGACATATTCCACTATTGTCAACAAGAATGACGGGAATAGATGAACCCTAGAAGAAAAGATTTCAGAGGTTAATGTTAATCTATCACTATTACTGAAGTAGTTTTCATCGCTTTCATTCTTATGACATATTCCAATATTACATCACTATTACTGAAGTAGTTGCAGAGATATACATGCGAATGCGGATGTATATACAAAGAAGAGGAACCCAGAATACCTGCATATCCTGTTTCTTCAGTTGAGCGCCTGGACGGATCCAAATCTCTTGACCCGGTGCTTCTTCGGTTATAGCCGTGACAACCTTCCTATCGAAGTCATCCCCCCGATATACATCCAAAAGGTCTACGTATAGTAGCACATCTATAGGCTTGTTGAGGAGAAATCTGTTCAAATTCAAAGCAGGGCATTCCAGATTACCCATACATGAAAGAAAGGAGCCTCCAATTAGAAGAGTAAACTGTTAGAATCTGAAAGAGTTCAACATACCCTTTTATTAGGTTCACGGCTTGATCATTCACATATCCTCCCTCAATAAGACCTGAAAGAGTATCGATGATATTTAATGTGAAACCTGACCTTGAGCGAGAGACCAAGGAAGGCGTCAGTCCTACAGACTATAAAGGCACTTTACATAAGTAAATATTAAGGGTTTTGATTTCACTTAGCAAGGTAGCAGAGAGCGGAGAAAGGGGCTTACGAAGTTTGGACTGCACGGAGGACATATCTGCTTGCGAGAAGCCGTCATCGAGAGAGACAACAATTCCTACAGTTTTTGGATATTTCGAAGCAGCTACGAAAACTGAAGAGTAATTGATCCTTGTAGGAAAATCAAATGGAAAACACCACAAGTCTTGAGGTAGAGAATAGAAGCATCCATGAGGAGAAGGAGAAGGAGATGACAGGTCGATTCGTGGGTGAGAACTTGCCGATGTAAAGAAAGATGAAGAGACAAACGTATTAGATTAATTTCAATTTGACGATGAGATGAGGATGGGTTTGAATCCCTAACACGCAAAAAGAAGAGGAGTCGACATGAGAAGGCGAGAAGGTGTTTTGCTGTTTTTTTATAGGACACGTGTCATACCTAGGAGTGCTGACGTGGCAATCTCTGCAGAGAGGCTCATGCTTTTATATAATAGACTAGGAAAAAATCCGTGCGATGCGCGGATTTTATTTCAATTTTAGTTTTAAATAATATGTTTTTAGATCTATATTTTAACTATTGGTTTTATCTTCTTTTTAAAAAAAATTAATATGTTATTTAACGAACCTTTATTTATTTATTTTTTTTACCATCGAAACATGTATTTATATATTACCCCGAAACAGAGTAGTTCTCATGGAGGAGAATTGTAATACACATTGGTACATAGCGATGAAAATGAAATATAGAATTGAAAGTTGGATCTTTCACTAAAGCATCGGCTACTTGATTATTTTCACGAGGTGTCCATACTACTTCAGCATCTGAAAATTTCTTCTGTTATTCCCGAATCTCCCGTACGAGATTGTGTTGTTGAAAATTCCTTTCTTCTCCACTAATCAATCGGCAAACTGTGCGATTATCCCCTTCAAAAGTAACATAACGATAACCTCTACACCATGTCTCTTGCATAGCAATAAGTAGACTTTGCAGTTCTGCTTGAAGAGCAGAATCAGTAGTTGATCCAGTTGATTGACCCGCTTGAACGTAAACGCCTTGTGAATCCCGATTAATCCAGGCCGTCCGCGCAGGAATATCCCTATTTTGAAACCGACAATCATAATTACATTTGATATACTCCCTCTTGGGCCGCTTCCATGCTGATCTCCATATAGAAGTATTAGGTTGGGAATACCAAGTCGTTGTGTCACGTATACAAATAGAAAGCCATTCTGATGCTTCACGTATAGCGTGTTGTACGTCGTGATGCCAATGTCCTCGTTTTCGTTGATATACTAGCAAATTTCTACTCTTCCAAATTCGCCATAGAGTCCAAAGCGGTAGTTGGCGTGTCATTGGTGGTAAATCGGTGTTGTTGTGACAATCAAGAATAGCTTGAAACTTATCTTCAAAAGATCTAGTACCATTTAGTAGAATTGCAGGTGCTGATTGAATACCTCTCCAAATTGCTTGAGCGTAACTGCACTGGAAGAATAGATGATCTGGAGATTCATCAGCTGTACAACACCGGTGGCATTGTGCATTTGTGATTATTCCACGGCGTAATAAATTAGTCCCAATCGCCATTGCATTTGAAAGGATCCTCCATAAGAAATGTCGAATTTTTGGTGCTGTTTTTAATTTCCATAGAGCTTCCTTGAAACGTTGTTGACCTGGAGGAGGGATGATAAGATTTGCTTGGTTAGGCAAATGATTTGCTAACCAATAACCCGATTTTACAGTATACAAACCGGACTTTGTATAACTCCATCCCAATAGGTCTGGTACTATCGTAGAGCTGAGGCGAATCTTGATAATTTCCTCCACATCTTCTGCATTAACTAAAGAGTCGAGAAGTTCTCGGTTCCAACTTTTATGAGTCACGTGAAAAAGTTCATTTACATGTCGGATATCAGATATGAATGCCCTCAATCAATCGTGCTGCTCTAGGTGGATGAGAAGGAATCCATGAATCAATCCAGATGTTAATATCATTCCCCGTACCAATCAAATACCGTAAGCCTTGCTTAACTAACTGTTGTCCTTCTAGTAGTGATCTCCATATAAAAGAAGGCTTATAACCTATCCCAGCATCCAAAATATTTGTTGTCGGAAAATATCGTCCTTGAAGTAGACGACCAACTAGACTATTAGGAGCTTGTAGTATTCGCCAGATCTGTTTTCCAAGTAGAGCACAATTAAAACTTTCAATGTTTCTAAAACCCAAACCTCCTTCTTTTTTCGGGAGTCCCATACGCTTCCATGCTACCCAATGCATCGATCTTTGAGCAGTACCTTTGCTCCACCAATAATTTGCCAAGACACCATCAATCTCATCACAAATTCCTTTTGGTAGCTTGAAGCAATTCATTGTGTAGACCGGTAATGACATTGCTACTGTTTTAAGTAGTATTTCTTTCCCAGCTTCGGAGAGCAGTTTGTTTTTCCATCCCCGAATTCGATTTTTGACGTAGTCAACAATGTAGTTAAAAACCTCTTTCTTCTTATTCCCAATCTGTTCTGGAAGTCCCAAGTATTTTCCACAGCCACCATCATTATGAATGTTGAGGATCCGTCGAAGCATTGTTTTCATATGGTCCTTCACCTTAGCACCAAAAGTGATTGCTGATTTGTTTAAGTTGACTGCTTGGCCTGAGACCTTCTCATAGTTGCATAATAGTTCTACATGATCGAGGGTTGGCATGGCAGAAAAACAGAGCATCATCAGCAAATAATAGATGGTTAATAGTCGGCGCTGTATTGCTTATCTTCATGCCTTTCAGTTTCTTTTCACTTGCTGCTCTTGTTAACAAATGACTTAGAACTTCAGCACACATGATAAAGATGTATGGGGAAAGCGGATCACCCTGTCGTATGCCCCGTTCCGGAACTATCTTACCCATCGGTACACCATTAATGAGAGTGGAGAATGAAACCGATTCAATACAGGCCATAATCCATCCTATCCATCGCTCAGCAAAACCCATATATCGCATCGTATCTCGTATAAATGGCCACTCCATTCGATCATAGGCTTTGGATATATCCGTTTTGACCGTCATATATGAATTCGCCCATCTCTTTCGCTTCTTCAAGGAGTGTAACATTTCATGCACAATGATGATATTATCCATAATATTTCGGCCAGGAATGAATGCAGCTTGAGTTTCAGAAATAATACCCGATAGATGTTGCTTTAGCCGGTTGACTAAGATTTTTGAGATGATTTTATATCCAACATTACATAAAGCAATTGGTCTAAAATCACTCATAGTCTTAGGAACCTCTGGTTTAGGTATTAAACATAGATTTGTGTGATTCATCTCTCCTTGAAAAAAACCTTCATAAAAAAATCTCTGAACTTCCTGAAGAACAGAATCCTTAATCTCTGGCCAGAATTGTTGGTAAAAAGCTCCAGTAAATCCATCCGGTCCAGGTGCTTTATCAGGACCTATGTCAAATACAGCAGTACGAACTTCTTCTTCCGTTAGAAGGCGTGTTAAATCGTCATTCATCTCTGTTGTAACGCGAGATTCAAATCCTTGAAAGACCTCAATGTAATTTTGATCATCTTGTCGTGTACTCTTGAAAAGATTGGTGAAATAGGATTCTGCCTCTGCACCTATAGCTACATCCCCTCGAAGAGATTGACCATTCTGATTGTCGATTGCCAGAATTCTGTTACGTGCTAATCTTTCTTGTGTTGCTGCGTAGAAAAATCCCGTATGACGATCCCCATATTGGAGCCAATGATTACGACTCTTTCGTTTCCAGAAATATTCTTCATCTCTATAAGCTTGTTGTAAAGCAGTCCTGATATTATTGATTGCTGCGGTGGGGTGATTTCCAGAGGAGAGAGCTTGATCCAGTTGGAATTTGAGATCATGAATACGAACTGAAGAATTTGGTCTGTTTTCCCGTCGCCATATAGCCATTGATTTTCGAGAAGCTTTAATTCTAGTACCGAGAGACTCATTTTCAGTACCACAATTTCTCCAACTCTGTAGAACAGCATCATTGAAACATGTCTGGCCAAAATTTCTCTTGTCATATCGAAATTGTCCTCTTCTGCGTTCGATTCTACCATCAATGTAAGTGATCAAAGGGCGATGATCAGAACCTTCAAATGCTAAATATTCAGTCTGAGCCGAAGGAAAAAGAGTTAGCCATTCTTCATTCGCCATGGCTCTATCAAGTACACATTGTACATCATGAGAATAACGTTTCCCAGTCCAAGAAAATCTGTTACCAGTTGATTTGAGATCATGAAATTGACATGTTGAAATCATTCGCCGAAAATCCTCAAAAGTTCTCTCTGCACGTCTAACACCACCTTGTTTCTCATCATTCCCCCTAATCTCATTGAAGTCACCCATAATGAGCCAAGGAGCATTTCTGGTTGTGGAAATTCGCTCAAGTCTTTCCCAAAATTGGTTTCTAAGGCTCGCATTAGGAGGACCATAGACAAACGACAAGTAGAAACTGATTTCATTAAGTTCAACAAAGCAATCTACAAGATTAGGAGACTGAAAAACAACTGAAACTTGAATCGACTTCTTCCAAAAGACTGCTAGACCACCGCTCAAACCGATTGGTGGAACTGTTACATAACAATCGTACCCTAGTTGACAACAAAGATCTCTGATGAAGTCATCTTGCTGCATGGTTTCCTGTAGGCATATCATGTCCGGGAGATACTTCTTTTGTATCTCCTTAAGACGTCGAACTGTAAGGTCTACGCCAAGACCTTGACAGTTCCAAACAGTTGTATTCATTGGGAATCCGGTGGTCGGCCCACCGTACCTTGAATCTTGTTGATGTGGTTAGGAGAAGAAACACTTGCTTCCTCTGCCCCAAGTACCGTAACCTTACTTGCTGTCACGTCGTCTTCCGTGCCTTCATGTTTGCGTTTCCTTAGCTTTCGGGATGATCCAGCACCATCATCATTGTAATGAGCATAGAGTCCATACATCGTTGGAGATTCATCACCAGAATCTGCATCAATCCCAGGGATATCGCCAGTAGCATTTGCAAAGCGAGGAATTGGGTTGAATAACTCACTCATATTCGACTCCTCGGAAAACATTGTCCGATGACCCTCCAGGAAGAGATCTTCATCAGGTTCCTCCATGTCGTCAGGTACCAGTTCCACCATCCTCTCCTCGCGAGCCATGTCATCACCTTGGTCTTCTTCTTCAAGCACTGCATGGTTGTCGTTTCCATTCACCTGTATCTCGTCCTGATGTTGTTGGGGATCATTGTCTTCATTGTCATCATCAGAAATGTGGCCGTTGTCTTCCATTTGATTGAGACAATGTCCCGAATCATGTATGATTAAGCCACAAACTTCACAGAAACCACGAAGGCGCTCATACCGGAATCTCAGTAGCGTATTCACACCTGGTGCGAATTGGAAGTTTCTTTGGAATCGCAGTGGGTGATTAACATCCCAATTCAATCGAACACGAACATACTCCGCTCTCGCCACAGCCTCAGCATTGAAATCAACATCCATTAAGTTTGCCATGGCCCGCCCAATGTGAGCCGTCACATCTTGATTCACAAATTGCAAGGGGATTCCTCGGATTTGGATCCAGAAAGGAATGTAATTGAGCATAATCGGATCCATTTGGGGTGTCCACCTTTGTAGTACCAACATTCTGTCCGCAAAAGCCCATGGTCCTCTGCGCATCACGTTCTCCAGGGATTCTTCAGAGGGGAAAATGAATTGGAAACAACCACCTTCGATGATTCGCCCATGAACCACTCCCGCTAAACCCCAGGCTCGGAGAAGTGCAGCAATAATGGATCTGAGATTCTGTCGATTAGGAATTGTGGGCCTTCCTATGATGATGAATCGATTCTCGGCCGCTGCTTGATTGACAACATCGAAAGGGAGAGGAATTGGAGCATCATTTGCGCCTAAATCAATTTCTTGCATTGCTCGGCGAAGATTTGCCGCCATTGATGTTGGTATCTTAAGATAGAACAATAAGTGGTGGTTTGCAAAGGTTTGCGAATAATAATTTGGTGATAATCGTCGCACTGAAACTCGACTTTTATACATCACATTTACTTTCTGTAACGCCAAAGGAATTGCATCACGTCGCCTCAATTGCAACGTGGGGATGTGCATCAGCGAGTGGGTAGTTTCAAGATCCACTACCCTGATCTCGCCGGTGAAAACCGTCACCACTCCGGTGAAAGATATTTGCAGAAAAACCCGCTGTATAATCGCATATACAATCGCCTCTATTCGCTTCATAGCTTCATATAAACGAACTTTTATTTATTATTCAATTTTCATACTCTTTTCATTTGTCTAAGTCTTAATATTATAATAATTTTTATATTTTCAATTTATCGTTTTAAGGATTTTTTTTACATGTATTGAATCCATGTCTTTGTCCATGTTTTAAATTTTTGTGTATTTTTGTATCCATTCTTTTTTTTTCTTCTCTATATTTTTTATATCATTTGTTATCTTCTCAATTTTTTATTGAATATTTTTTTGTGTCTCAAAATTTTATAGGTTGAAGTTAACTTCTCAATTTAGTTAATATCATAATTGTTTTTCATTTTTACCCAAGTTTAATAATAAAGAAAATATAATAATATATTTAAAATTATGTTTTATATTAAATTTATTTATTTATTATTTTTAAAATTAAATTTGAATTTCGTCTACTTATAATAATTTTTAAATAGTTGAATTCAAATTTAATAGTTTTTATGTATATTTAATTGTACATATGTTATTATTTTTTTGTTACTTGAACTTTTAAAAAAATGAATTAATTGCTTTTTTCAATTTATCATTTTGAGAATTTCTTTATTTAAGCATTTCGGGCATTCTACGAAATATGTAATTGATATACATATAAAGGTTTTTAAAAGTGCTTCCAATTTAATACTTAAAACATAGAGAGAATGTCAAAAGTTTTTAGAGATGGTTGTTATTTTAAATTAAGTTTTAAATAAATTGTTTTTAGATTTATATTTTGACTATTGTTATTTTTTTGAAGAATTTTAATTTTTTACTTTTTTTCGTGATGATCTCTGCAATTTCTTTCATACATTATTTTATGAATCTTTATTTATTCTATAATTTTCATGCTCTTCTCATTTATCTATATCTTAATATTATAATAATTTTATTTTTTTTCAATTTATCATTTTGAAGATTTATTTTACATATCTTTTATTAAATCCATGTTTTTCATGTTTTAAAATTTTGTATATTTTTGTATCTATTTTTTTTCTTTATTTTTATCTTCTTCTCTATTTTTTTAATATAATATTTTATCTTCTCGATTTTTTATTGAATACTTTTTGTGTCTTAAGATTTTATAGGTTGGAGTTAACTGCTTAATTTATTCCATATCATATTTTTTTTTGCACTTATACCAAAGTTTAATTACCGGAATTTATTTGAAAATAAGGATTAAATCACTAAAAAATATAATGATATATTTAAAATTATGTATTATATAATATTAATATATTTCTTAATTTTTAAATTTAAATTACAATTTTATCTATTTATAATAATTTTTAAATAGTTGTATTCAATTTTAGTGCTTTTTATGTATAGTTTAATGTACATATGATACTATTTATTTATGTTACTTGATGTTTAAAAAAAAATAATTGTTTTTTCAATTTATCATTTTGAGATTTTTTTTATTTATATGTTTGGGGCATAAGTCTATAATCGATATACATATAAATTAAAAAGTGCTTATAATTTAATATGTAAAACATAGAGATAATATCATACGTTTTTAGAGAGGGTTGACAAAGAGTGTCAATGGCAGAATGGAGAAAACGGTCTTTTTTAATTGAGAGGTTTATGAGTTTGAATCCCCATGAATGCAAATAAGAGGATTAAAATATTTTATTTAGTTCAGATTTAATTCAAATAAAATAATTTTTAAAAATTAAATGAGGAAGTGCCACGTGGCACTCTCCCATGTGCTGACGTGTCAGAAGCAAGAGAGTGTCATTCTGCTTTCATATAGTAGATTTGAGTTAGTTAGGTTTATTAACAGAGTTATGTATTTTTTACCAAAATTTTCTTCTCATCAAAATCGTCCAGTTATGTTATATTTCTAATCACAAAATTTTGATTTTCTATAAAAATCCATTTTCATATGAGATGTATTATTTTGGTATAAATGTATTATATTTTTGTTTATAATATAGAAACTCATTAAGTTTTATTTTTGGTATACATGTATTATATACTTTACTAAATATTAACTCGTCCTGAAGACGGGTTACTATTTTTTTTATATATGTTGTTAATCCAACCCGGAAATGCTTTTATATTTAAGTTAATTAGGTTTATAAATAAAGTTATGTATTTTTTTACCAAAATTTTCTTATCGTCAAAACTCCTCCCATTACGTTCTATTTCGGATACCACATTTAGATTTTCTATAGAAATGCATTTTCGTGTGAGATATATATTATTTTGGTATAGATTTAGTATATTTTTGTTTATAATATAGAAATCTATTAAGTTTTATTTTTGGTATACATGTATTATATACTTTACTAAATTTAACCCGTCCTGAAAACGGATAACTATTTTTGATTTGTTTTTCATTTTTTAATTATTTATTTTATATAATAGAGCAGCATAAATCATGAAATTTTCTTTACATGCGGGGTTATGGCATTTTATATTTGAAATTCACGTTTATTAGAAAATTTAGTTTATTTTATACGTATTATTATTTTTTTGGTTGAGTATGGTGGTTGATGAGTTCATTTGTTTATTGAAATTATAAGTATTGTATTATTTGTTTACCATATTTTATTTTAGTTTAATAGTTTTAGAATTAGAAGTATTTTGTCGGCGTTGATTGTATTTTGTTTTATTTTAGTATGTTTGCTTTAAAATTAGATAGGTTTATGAAATGTACAAAAAATATAATATATACTTTAACGTCTATATAGAATATATTTTGCAGGTTATTTTTAGCAAATCTCCCCATTTTCATATTTAATGTGGGAAATTCTTTAAAAAACATTTTTTGTATAACTGAAAAGAAAATACCTTAACTGAAATCTTTTTTTTTCCCAATTGCTATCGAGCTAATAAACTCTCGATTTAAATTTTTTTTTGTATAATAATATATATACCCTTATTTACTGTTGTATACTTTAGCATGACATTTTTAATTTTTGATTATGGATAAGTGAAAGGTAAAAGATAGCGATCAAAGAAACAACATTTGTGAAGTAGTCTGAGTGACAAAACAATGAGAATTGCACTGCACAATAGACACTGAACGAAAAAAGTATGTTTTGCGTATGTTCGTATATAATACTTTCTAATATATATATATATATATATATTTTGGTTATTACTTTATAATATTCTCTTATCAAAAGGATATAAATTTTTAGCAAATTGTACGTGAAACTATCAAATTAAATATGATCTATGCCACTCAAAACACTAAAAAAAATATGATATGTGTAGAAAGCTACCATCGCTTTATTTGTGGCTCGAAAACTTGTCCAAATTAGACCAAGTTCCTAAAACCCAACAAAAACATGAGAAAACATGGAAACATCACTTTTTCTTCTTGGTGATTTGTTATTCGTTATAGCCTCTTGTGTAATTGGAATTGGATTTCTCCAAAGCTGGAAGAAAAATATTCGAATAGAGTAAGCAAATTAACAAAAGGGTAGAGTATAGCGTGCAAGGCAAAAAAACCAGGTTGGAGATATTATTGTTGTAGTCTACACGCTTTCCGATTAGATTGACATGAGTCATAACTCATAAGCATGCGTATGCAGCAGAAACGCATATTCCAAGAAAAAAAATTCAAATTGTAACTGAAAAATGCAATTTGAGAACACAAATCAATGCAGCTTAACACCTTAAAAAAAAAAAAAAAAATTAGGGCTAAAACTTATGCTAGAGATGAAAACAAGGGAATGAAAAAAATTCTTAGAGACCTAGCTCTATGGTTTTACTAACAGAGATAAAATCTATACTTAAATTTCAAGATGCCCAAATTGCGTCTAAAAAACACAATTTTAAGAAACAAATCGTATCACTAAATATTACACAAGAGATAAAAACAAGTGAATCGACAAAAATCTCACTGACCTACCCTCAGTCCCTCATGCTTTTAGTAGCTATTAGATATTGGTTTATATCCGGTTAATTTAATTGTACATGTTTTCTTCATTAGTTGAGAAAATCAGTTTCATGTTTCTCAACTGAGAGTAACAGAGCTACACATACTCGGTCGATTTTAGAATCTCGAGAGTTCTAAGAAAAGACTAAGTTGGAGTTTTAACTTTGTTTTATAACTTAATCATTTAAAAAGACCTTGTTTGAAATCTAATAAAAAAAAAAGAGATTGTATCGAGCAAATAAAATCTAGATTTTTTTTTCTTTATTTTGGGCACTCGATCAATTGGCGTAAATAATCGATCATATATATTTAAAATCAGGAACAGTTGGATAATTTCATAAATAACGTAAACTATGGGCAAAGAAAAATTGATTCTTTATTTACGTGGAAAGAACAGTATCACAATTACAAAGAAAAGAATAAACTACACAATGTTTTGACGTTAAAGATATTAATCAAAAACTTTAAAAGGATTTTTGGAATCATATTTCATATTTATAGTAGAAAATTGCTGAGAACTTAAATCTCAGTATAACAAATAATTTTAAAAGACCTTAACAGAAATAAAATAAAGAAAGACGAGAAAAGCAGTCATGGATTCTGTTGGCGGATTTCATCGAGAGGAAATGGATGGTAAACTATTTCTGGTATACCACACTCCCAAGTACCATTCAACACCAAAAACTCAAAGCCCAACCTCCAGTGGTGAAGCAGCCAGCCACGACCACCTTTTTCATCCTCTTTTCTTATGTCCTCATCGACGATGGATTAATTCTGATGATTCAGACAATATTTATTGGCTCAATGCTTCCCCCGAGTACAACCTCTCTACAACAAAAAATGATGATCATCCTGTACTTCCTTTGTATTGGTGCAACAATAAAGAAGTCGATGACTATAGTAGGTGCCAGGTATGTCGTGACTCAAATTTAGACACAAATTATTATTTCTGTGAATTTCATGACGAAATATATCACAAAGAGTGCATCGAGTCTCCAAGTAAAATCAAACACCCTTACCATCCTGAACATTCTCTCTACCTTTTTTGGCAAAATCCTTCTGTTACTAACAAAATCGAGTGTTTTTGTTGTGGAAGAAGAGTAGTAAAGTTGGTATATCTTTGTACCATATGTGAGTTTTTCATGCATCCAGTTTGTGCGATGAATCCGATACCCTTTGTTATAGACCAACCAAAAAGGCATGACCATCCTCTCACTTGTTTCCCCAGACAAACCTCCTTAACTTGCAACATTTGTTGTTTGTTGAGAAAATCTAAACCCACCTACATTTGTCTCATATGCAATTTTATAGCTCATAGCGATTGTATGGATTCCCCACGCATCATCAAGATATCACGTCACCACCATCGTATTTCTTATGTGTCTTCCCTTCGATCTGGAGGATGGTTTTGTGGAGTTTGTCGTCAAAGTGTTGACAGTGATTATGGTGCATATACTTGTGACAAGTGTAATGATTATGTTGTTCATGTAAGATGTGCTCTAGGGAAAAACGTGTGGGATGGAGAAGAACTCGAAGGCATATTAGAAGAAGATGATATAATACAAGATGATGGACCGTTCGATTTAATATCTGAAGGAGTAATACATCATTTTCTTCATGATCATAATCTCCGGCTCGACGTTAACATATTTTATGACGAATACAAGCTTTGTCAAGCATGTGCCCTTTCTATCTGTGAAGGTAATTTCTATTCTTGTATGGAGTGTGATCACTTCATCCTTCATGAAACATGCGTAAAAGCTCTCCGCAGAATACAACATGCGTTACATCCTCATCCACTTACATTGAAGGCTGGCAGTGGATATGATTATGACACATTCTGGTGTAATGCTTGTGGACGTGATTGTAATGGCTTTGTCTATCAGTGTCCGATAGAGGAATGCTCCTTCGATTTAGATGTACGATGTGCTTCAGTTTCAGAGCCGTTTGATTACCAAGGTCATGAACATCCGTTGTTCCTATCTTTGGACCCAGAAGTTAAGCCAATATGTGAGGTATGCAAATCAGAATGTAAAATACCGTTAAATTGCATCAAATGCAATTTTATTGTTTGCATCAAGTGTGTTACCTTACCTTACAAAGCAAGGTATAAGCAAGACAAACACTTTCTCACATTTTCATGGGGAAAAGAGGTATGTGAGAACTATTGGTGCGAGGAGTGCGAACGTAATTTAAGGGATACATCCACAAAGTTATTCTATTGGTGCAATGATTGCTGCACCACTCTTCATATTGATTGCTTACTTAGCGAAGACCCATATATGAAGCCTGGTCAATTTTTCAAACTATCAGGGAGAGAGATTCAAATTCTTAGCAAAAGTAATATTTCTCGACCAATTTGTGTTTATTGTGAGAACCCTTGTCAAGGCAAAATATTTACTAGAGACAACCGCACTGCGTGTTCTATTAGATGTGCTTGGGAAGTGTTTTTTTAGGTGTGTGAGAAAATTTGGTTTGTTAAGCTTCGACTCTATTGTATTTTATCTCTTTTCTTTTGTTTCACAATTAAATGTACATTTATGTTTCTTGGTTCATTGGAAATCATAGTACATGAAATATCACAAAATTTGCTTCATCTCAAACACTACAACACCTCCCTCTGATCTTCGATGGCGTTTATCTGCTCTGTATTCTCAAGCACAGCTTCAATTTTTGGATGTTAGGCGTTTCTATTCTTGCGATGCTTGTTGTCGTAGTATAGTATAGTTGGTCGCTTTGTCTATTAGTGTTCTAAACGGGAATGCAACTTCGATCTAGATGTCCAGTGTGCATCACTTTCAAGCCGTTTGATTACAAAATCCACAAACATCTTTTGTTCCTAGCTTTAGACCCATTAGAGAAAATCCTATGTCACGTATGCCACAACCACATCGAATGTGATTTTATTGTATGTTTCAAGTGATCTTACCATATAAAGCAAATGTATAAGCATGATAAACACTTTCTCACACTTTTATACCGGGAAGAAATATCTGAAGCTAACATCTAAAAGATGAAGAGTTTTTGCGTGAAAGGACCTCTGTGATGGCTAAAGCTAACATCTAAAAGATGAAGCCAATAGATTAAAGATTGAATCCTATTAAATGGGATCTTGACTATTCATGATCTTCACATTTCGGTTTGCGAGTAACTAATAATAATATCACTAGACTAGGTTACCGAAAGCAAATCATCAACATAAGACGAATCTAAAGGCTCGAGCTTTATATGTGGCTCGAAAAGTTGTCTACATTAGACCACCCAAGTTCCTAAAACCGAACAAAAAACATGAGCAACCATTGAAACATCATCATTTCCTCTTGGTGACTTGTTATTCGTTATAGCATCCTTTTTTTAACTGGCGTCAGATTTCTCCAAAGCTGCAAGGAAAAGTATTCGAAAAAAATAAGCAAATTAACAAAAAGGATGAAGCAGAGCGTGTAAGGAGATATTACTTACTGTTGTAGTTTAGAAGCTTTTCGATTAGATCGACATGAGTCATAAGCATACGCCTGCAGCAGTAACGGACTAGCCCAATCGCATCAAGAGCATCCCTGCATATTCCAAAACAAGAATCAAATTGCAAACTCCTCATCACATGTATTTTGAGAACACAAAATCGTGCATACCACAACAAATCATGTAGCTTTAACGCCTAAGAACAAAAGGGACTAAAGATTCAAGATGATCAAAAAATTGCAACTCAAAAAATTTGGAAAACAGGTTGTGCACTCAATCAAAGCATGTAGCTTAACGTCTGAAACAAAAGGGGCTAAAGATTACACTAGAGATGAAAACAAGAGAATCGAAAAATCTCACATCAATGAACATCAAGATGACAAATTGTAACTCAAAAAACACAATTTGAGAGGACAAAAAACAGCGCACCAAATCAATCATGTACCTTAACGCCTAGAACAAAAGTAAACAAGAGAAACTACAAATCTTTCACCGATCTGCCTTCATGCTTTTAGTAACAGAGCTATATATATATGAACTTCATAATAGAAAACCAAGATGATTATCATACAAGAAAACAAGCAATCTCTTTGACAATGCAAGGACATAAACAAACATAAAAACCATCAAATTCATCATCATATTCCTCTACTGTTTCTCCTTTAAGAGGATAAGGGTAAACTAACTTCATCCTCTTTTCAACATAACATTCAGAATCTGGGATTATTACTCCCATGTTCAACCAAATGACTCGCTCTACAGTTTTCACAAACGAAAAATCATTAGCTTAAGAGGGCATCAAAATCGCTTACCCTTCTGTGTAATCAGCCTGGAGAAGATCAAGGTATGTGTCCCATTTGTTTCCAATCACCTAATCATCATATATAAGATGAAGCTTCATAAAATCTCAAAGCTTTTGTCATTCTCAAATCTAGAGTGATTAAAGGCCTAATAAGCACAAGAAATCAACCCTAGAGACTGAAATTTCCCTCGATTCGAGTAAACAGAAACACATTGTAAGGATGCAAAAATCGAATGCCCAAAAGAGAGAGAGAGAGAAAAAAGGTGAAACCTTTCCACAAGTAAAGCAACGAACTGGGATGATCATCGTGCACGAATTGGGATTTCAGACACTGTGTCGTCGTCGTCTCTCTGGCGATTTTTTAGGGTTTTCTCTTTCGCGCTTCGGTTTTTCCGACGTCTAGAGGTTTTCAAGCTAGCGACGTCTCTGGTGGCTTTATGTGTTGTTGAGTTTATGTTTTAGGTTAAACGACACCGTATTTAAGTGAAATCTGATAACTTTAATTTTAAGGAGAAAAAGAGATTTATTTTTATTATTTAATTCTGAAAAATTAAACACAGAGAAAAAAAGAGTTGTCTTCTTCAATCTGCCTCGAGTGATCTGCTCGATTATCTTCTATCTCCGATCTTTTAGTTTTCCGGGAAAATCGAAGGCGTCTCGCGGAGGAAGTAGACGGAAATGTTGGAGAAGATCGGATTACCGGCGAAGCCTTCTCTGAGAGGAAACAGCTGGGTCGTAGATGCTTCTCATTGTCAAGGATGTTCTTCTCAATTTACTTTCATCAATCGCAAGGTCTTTCTCTCCCTCTCTCTTTACTCTTCGTTTTTCGATCAATTGTATTGCTTTTATTTTGTTTTTTTCGCTACTACGATCTTCGTTTCTTCGTCGAATATTAGCTTTGTATCAGTCGATTGTAGGGACCGAGTCTTCTGGATCTAATTTTGAATCCGTCTATCGGAAACTTCACTGAATTGATCGGTTTCTGGTAGTTTTCTGAGTCAAATTGATTGTGTTTATTTGATAGATTCCATTGTTTTTGGTTAATTGGATTCGGTAAAGAAAACATCAATTTGGTAAAGCTGTACTCTCTGACCTTGTGACTTGTTGGATTATTCTATGTCTTAAAACTTTCATCTGCTTTAATTGTTGGATTGCGATCTGTGAGTTGAAAGTTTATGTGTTATGTTTCCAGCATCATTGCCGGAGATGTGGGGGCATTTTCTGTGGTAGCTGCACGCAGCAGAGAATGTCACTACGTGGACAAGGTGACTCACCTGTGCGTATATGTGAACCGTGTAAGAAACTTGAGGAAGCTGCACGGTTCGAGTTGCGTCATGGTTACAAAAACAGAGCTGCGAAAGGTAAAAACATGCTCATGTTTTTTTGTACCTTTTACCTGATTCTTACATTTGTTTTGGTTTAATCTGCGTGCTCCATTCGAGTTTGGGTTTAAATTGGTTGTGATTTTATCAGCAGGTAGCTCTAAAAGGAGCGTAAAGAGTGAGGATGATGTTCTCAGCGAGATTCTGGGATCTGATGTTGATGTGTCGTCTTCATCGGAATCAGTGTCTAGCACAGACAGGTTTACCTCTAAAGAAATGGCAAGCAGCAGTAGTAACAAAGATATGGAGTTGGATGCTGCTAGTCCTGAAGAATTGCGCAAACAAGCGGTAGAAGAGAAGAATAAGTACAGAGTCCTTAAAGGAGAAGGGAAATCTGAAGAAGCTCTTAAAGCCTTTAAGAGAGGGAAGGAACTTGAGAGAGAGGCGGATGCACTAGAGATATCATTAAGAAAGAACCGGAAAAGAGTACTGTCCATGCGAAATGTTGCTGAGACGCAGAACAAGGCTGCTACGAAAGAATCTAGCAAATCGCAAAAGCCTCCACGTCAAGGGGGTAAAGGAAACGAAGAATTGGCGGCTGAGCTGAGGGATCTCGGATGGTCTGACGACGAAGATAAAAAAACAGCAACTGTGAGTTTGGAGGGAGAGTTTTCGTCTCTTCTCCGTGAAATCCCCGGGAGGACTAACCCACAGAAGAGCGGGGGAATCAACAAGAGTCAGGTCATTGCCCTTAAGAGAAAAGCACTTGCGTTAAAACGTGAAGGGAAGCTTGCAGAAGCTAAAGAGGAACTGAAAAAGGCTAAAGTTTTGGAAAGGGAAATTGAAGAGCAGGAACTTCTGGGTGGAGCTGATGAATCAGATGATGAGCTATCTGCTCTTATTAACAGTATGGATGATGACAAAGAAGATGATCTATTAGCTCAATATGAGGGGAGCCATGATTTTGACATGAGTAACCTTGTGGGAACTGTAGATGATATTGGAGTTCATGGTGAATATGATGTCACAGATGAAGATATGGAGGACCCAGCAATTGCTGCTGCATTGAAATCTTTGGGTTGGACCGAGGATCCTGGACACCGTGAGAATGTCCACCCTCGATATTCTCCTAACAACAGAGAGGAACGTTTAGCTGAAATCCAGACATTGAAAAGAGAGGCTCTTACTCTAAAACGAGCTGGAAATGCTGCAGAAGCCATGGCTACGCTGAAGAAGGCAAAGTTACTTGAGAGGGAACTAGAGGCTGCTGATACGTCCTCACAAACTGTTGATACTACTAGGGCAGAGAAGGAGATGATCCCGAAACTTCCTGCCAGAAGCAGGCTAGCGATTCAGAGAGAACTTCTTGCGGTGAAAAAGAAAGCGCTTACTTTGAAAAGGGAAGGAAAGTTCAACGAAGCAGAAGAGGAACTGAAGAAAGGAACGGTTCTCCAAGAGCAGCTTGAAGAGCTGGACAATACGTCAAAGTTAGCTGCAGCAGGAAAGGCTATTCGAGAAAAAAGAGATCTTGGAAATGATATGCCTGATATATCTACAAATTCTCTGGATGATGATGGAGATGTAGATGTAAAAGATGAGGAGTTAAATGATCCGAATTACCTCTCGATGCTTAAGAGCTTAGGCTGGAATGACGAGGATAATAATCCTACAGGTTCTTCATCAGAAAAACCTGAACCAGTTAGTTCTCAACCAGGGAAAATAACAAAACCAAGAAGAAGTAAAGCTGAAATACAACGAGAACTCTTAGGGCTGAAAAGAAAGGCTCTAACTTTGCGGCGACAGGGTAATGTTGATGAAGCAGAGGAAGTTCTGAACCAGACAAAAATATTGGAAGCCCAAATGTTGGAGATTGATTCAGGCAAGAATGTTTATGCTGACGTAGAACAGCTGAAGAAAACATCCACTGATAGTGGGATCGATGTAGGAGAAGATAGCGTTACAGAAAAAGATATGAAGGACCCATCACTATTGTCGACTCTTAAGAATTTGGGATGGGAGGATGAAGAACCCAAGAAAGAAGAAGCAGCCTTTAGCTCTATACACCATACCGGTCCACGAATAGCAGCCAAAAGCAAGGGACAAATCCAAAGAGAGCTTCTGGACTTGAAAAGGAAAGCACTTGCCTTCAAGCGTCAAGGGAAAACTGGAGAGGCTGAGGAATTATACAGTAAGGCCAAAGTCTTGGAAGCACAGCTAGCAGAACTAGAAACCCCCAAGGATGAGCCTATGGAGACGAAAGGCTCAGCTTCTGCAACCAACCCTACGAACTACATGGACGTTGATTTATTAGTTGGATCTCAAATGGAGGAGAAAGCAGTAAAACCTGCTAGTGTTTCACATGCTGCTCAAGATAATTATGACTTGTTAGGAGACTTTATCTCCCCTGCAAAATCCGGTTCCTTCAGCGCCGAAAGTAGAGTTGTTTCTCAATCGGGCCAGCAGCAACCAAGTATGATGGATATGGATTTGCTGACTGGTGAGAGGTCTAAAGTTCCTACAGAGAAAGGAAAGGCTGAGACCAAATCAGACTTTGGATTGGGAAACAATCACGGCACTGAACAAACAGCGTCAGCGACTGGTATTGTTCAAACAGCTTCTGTTCAAAATACATCTCCTCAAAACACCCTTAAACAAGAGATTCTGGCTTACAAGAGAAAGGCACTTGCATTAAAGAAAGAAGGAAGAATAAGTGAAGCAAAAGAGGCATTGCAACAAGCAAAATTGCTGGAGAGGAGACTACAAGAAGGAGAAAACCCTTCTCCTGAAAAACTCGAAAGAGATGATTCGGTTTCTACAACGCATCCTCCTCCTGCTCGAGAGAAAGAGAATAGTCCTTCAAGCTCAGCTCCAAAGCCAATGTCTGGTCGTGACCGTTTTAAGCTGCAGCAAGAGTCGCTAAGCCACAAACGTCAAGCCATGAAGCTTCGTAGGGAAGGTAAGATGCAAGAAGCAGAAGCTGAGTTTGAAATCGCCAAAGCTCTTGAAGCTCAGTTAGAGGATTCAGCAACAGTTAAACCAGAGCAAGTGGACGATGTAGCAGTTGAAGATTTTCTCGATCCTCAACTCTTGTCTGCCCTCAAAGCTATTGGATTAGACAGTTCTGTGAGTACAACAGACACAACAACACAAGCTGCTCCAAAACCAGTGCGTGAAGCTGTGAAACCGAGTCAAGCCAAGGAAAGTGATAATAACCAAGAGAGAAGCCAATTGGAGGAACGCATCAAAGCAGAGAAGATCAAAGCTGTGACCCTGAAACGTTCAGGGAAACAAGCCGAGGCATTAGATGCTCTTCGACGAGCAAAACTCTATGAAAAGAAACTAAATGCTCTTGCATCGAATTGATTCAACTCTACACTTAAATTGGATATTTGTAACATAACCTTGATGTTTGCTCGAGTGTAATCAGATTTGTAAAACTTTGTTCAATAACCATAATTTGTTGATGGAACTAGAGAGAAGACTCATATACGTACATTTGAAATCAGAGCTTCTCTTTTGATTGTTGCTTCCGTTCACAAAAGAACCTCTCCCTCGGCCTCGGTTAAGGACAACATTGATGTTCCCCAAATGCGACAGGAATCACCAAATATATAACTGTTTTTCCAGAGAAGTCATTGATGTTCCCCAAATGTTCAACCAACTCAAGAGCCTCTGTTGCGGCAAAGTATATCCACACAATGAATCCAGTAATTCTCAATTCTTCAATTGCACTCCTTTGACTTGAAGTTTCAAGTGATATACGAGTCAGTCACAAGAGTAGTGAGTTGATATATATGTATGTTACTACTATTTATAAGCTACACTTACTAAATAGTAAATACCATTTATGTATGTTGTTTATAAGCTACACTTATAAATAAGCAAAATATGAGCATAATAGTAAAAGAATATAAGCAAAACATAAGCAAATTATAATGTTAAACTTTTGCCTTTGAAACTCGGTAAATAAACAGACTGTATATAGCAGAAGATCTTCAATGGAACTTTTGTCCTTATAGTAAACAAATAAGACTACAAGAAGTAGGATGATCTGAGTAGCAAGTTATTACCTCAAAGCCAATCCAAGCAATAGAGAGCAGAACAGAGATAGCGAGTGCATTGGTGAAATTCCTATAAAGCTCAAGCTTAGCCATATTTCTCTTAATCTGCAGTGGACATTAGCCAATGCTATGATCGCCAAGACGACTGTTGTATCTATACGGATAGGTGATTTCGCTATACAAATGTAACAGATCATAAAATATCAGTTGAATCTAAGTGTTGTATCTTACTTGAAGTTTCTCAAGGGTTCTTGTCAATGATGAGAAGATCCACAGAATAAATAGTTGTTTTTCCAGAGAAGTCATTGATGTTCCCCAAATGTTCAACCAACTCAAGAGCCTCTGTAGCGGCAAACTATATCCACACTTACTATGAAAGTTTCAAGTGATATACGAGTCAGTCACTAGAGTAGTGAGTTGGTATATGTGTATGTTACTACTATTTATAAGCTACACTTACTAAATACCATTTATGTATGTTATTTATAAGCTACACTTATTGAGAAATCTTTTTCTACCAAAGCTAATTAGACAAAAAAAAACAAAAAAAAAAAAAAAAAATATGAGCATAATAGTAAAAGAATATACGCAAAACATAAGCAAATTATCAATTTTCATACCAACGCATATCGGCATTATTGTAATAATCCGGTTCCAAGTAAGTGGGTGTGCTTGTTTTGAAGTCCAAAAACCCCATCCGTAAACCGCTTCCAATGATTCCAACCTGATCGTGACTAAACCGGTGCTGATCGCTTTCTGATTTGGCGTTTTGCGGCTGAGATAACCATCAGCTGACCACAACACAGCAATTTTAAGGTGGCGTTTTCGCTTTGGTGGTCCAAAAAAAACCTAGTACAGTACTTGGTTTTTGCATAGGAATAATGAAAATGAAGAAGAATAAAAAAGAGTTTCCCTAATTTGAAATACATATGTAAGATGATAATAAGCTGATAGAAAATGTTTGGTCATGGCCCTGTCCCCTAAATCCTCCATCCACCACTCCTTTCTGATTTATAAACCATAGCATTTCGTTTGAAATTTTACACAAAAGAAAAAAAGCTTATTTTTAAACATCATGGCCTTAATAACTCCTAAAATAAGTTCACTTTCTTGCTTTGCTTCTACAAACCAAAACAATCCTCCAACGTTTCTGATTTCGAAATTTCGCAGCACGGTGACTTCTTCTTCGCCTCCAAATACTGCTAAAAGATCGATCACGAGCTATCTCTACGATCCGGTTTCTAGCACTTTGAAGCATTTTGATCATAAGACATCCATAGTATGTGTACATATATCTTCTGTTTGATTCTTACTACTTTGTAGTATCACATCATCTAAAAGAATGTGTGTTTTTTTTTCTTGGAGGAATATTTACAAGAATCGAATATCAAGAAGATCAAGAATATACTAATTACAAACCGAGATGGCCCATTCAAGAGCTTAGAGATGATCGATGCCATTCAATGTCTAGGCATCGATCTCCATTTCCTACACGAGATCGATCAAATCCTTCACATTATTTACAAAGAATGCACCCAAATCAACCAATACTATGGTCGAGATCTCCGTGAGGCTGCGCTTTGCTTTCGATTGCTTAGGCAAGAAGGTCACAATGTCCAAGAAAGTACGCAATATAACATGTAAAAATACACACATATATATATATATATATACTTACCACATTGCTCGTATGATATAGGCGTATTTACGGTTAATATACTTATAAAACATTTAGGTATTTTCGGAAGCATCTTAGAAAAGACGAGTGGATTGAAAGACGACCTACAAAATGATGTTAAGGGTCTTACAGAGTTGTATGAAGCTTCTGTGCTCGGCGTAGAAGGCGAAGAAACACTCGATAGCATGAGAGAATTCACATTTACTCGTCTTAGTGAACTTTGCTCGGGTCGAGAAAGTCATCAAAAGCGAGTGATAATGAGTTCTTTGAGGCAACCTCGCCACAAAAGCTTAAGAAGATTAACGTCCAAGAGGTTCATAAGCATGATCGAAATCACGTGTCAAGAAGATAACGAGTGGTTACAAACTCTATTACGAGTGGCTGAGGTCGATTCCTTTATGTTGAAGTCACTAATTCAGGAAGAAATATCTCAAATCATCAAGTAAAGTCAAGAACATGCACACTAAAGATTGATATATACTATAAGTGAATTCAGTATAAGACTTTTTTTGTATGTGTTTTTTATTTTCTCAGATGGTGGAGAGAGCTTGGTTTAGAGAAAGAGCTGAGGAAGGCAAGAAACCAGCCACAGAAATGGCACACATGGTCCATAGAGATTCTTCAAGATCCGACCTTATCCGAACAGAGGCTTGATCTTACCAAACTGATATCTCTCATTTACGTTATAGATGACATTTTCGACGTCTATGGGAAGCTGGAAGAACTCACCATCTTCACACAAGTTGTTGAGAAGTACACATAAACTACTCTTTTATCTTATGTTGATTCACATTGTTTGTTTTTTAAATTATGGTAATGATGTGTAGATGGGACCATGAGGGGCTTGAGAAGTTACCGAGATACATGAAGGTTTGCTTTGATGCTCTAGATATGGTCACAATGGAGATTAGCATGAAGATCTGCAAATCACATGGTTGGAACCCAACAGAGTCTCTTCGAAAATCGGTAATTATAATTCAAAACAGGGTCATTTTTATAGACTTTTTGTATCATATTGGCTCAATTTATTCAAACCTCTTTGTTTCTCAGTGGGCAAGTTTGTGCAAATCATTCTTGGTAGAAGCAAAATGGTTTAATTCGGGTTACTTACAGAATACCGAAGAGTATATGAAGAATGGTGTTGTGAGTTCAGGTGTTCATTTAGTGATGCTCCATGTTTACTTCTTGTTGGGCGAAGAACTCACAACAGAGAGAGTCGAGCTAATAGAGAGCAGCCCAAGGATTGTATCGTCTGCAGCTACAATTCTCAGGCTCTGGGATGATCTCGGTAGTGCCAAGGTTGTATTGAACTAATGATACTAATGACTTGAGAGAGATTCTGAAACTTAATATCGAATCTTAGAGATAGTTTTGTTTTGTTATATAACAGGATGAGAACCAAGATGGGATCGATGGATCATACATAGAGTGTTACCTCAACGAGCACAAGGGATCAACTGTTGATGAAGCAAGAACACATGTTTTCCCGGAAGATATCTAAAGCATGGAAATGCTTGAACAGGGAGTGTCTGAATCCAAGACCATTCTCAAGAGCCTTCTCAAAGGCTTGTCTAAACATTGCAAGAACAGCTCCTTTGATGTACAGCTACGATGATGATGGTCTCAACGAATATCTCAAGTCACTAATGTAAAAGATTTGCCTTTTGAAACTCTGTAAATACGCAGTCTGTATATAACAGAAGATCTTCAATGGAACTCTTGTCCTTATAGCAAGCAAATAAGACTACAAGCACTATGATCTGAGTAAATAACTCCTTAAGGGTCAGAAAACAACTTACTCAGGCACAAAGGCTAAAAGATTTACATAAAGATTACAAACCGGATTCAAGACTTACACTAAAAACTGCTCGGCGAGGTATAGACTCATTAGATATAGGCTATTAAATGCTTTGTGTCCTGGAGTTTACTCACGCTTGTCCTCCTCAAGGTCGTCTGCAAGCCCGTATATTAGTTCATTCCTTTCAATATCGCTTGTACTCTTAATTCCGGTACCCGTCAATGAAACACCTTCCTCTTCAAACTCGTCCCCTGTTTCCGCTAAGTATGAATACCTGCACGGTTTAAACCAATTAGAGTTAAGCTGAGTGCTAATAGATAATTTCTTGGTGAGCATCAAATATGAGTCTTGTTGAATCTATACATCTTTGGCAGTTGACCATTGGGACCATTGAGATCTAAAACATTTGAGTAAAGGTTTAGGGAAAGTGATAGAACCTGGTAGGATTGTTGGATGGAGCCCAAAGGAGGCATATGACTGCTAAAAGACCATAAGAAAGTAAATTCCAAAAAGCTGGAATGATCCACGCCATTCGCCAGAGTTCGCTTAAAGGGTCATTTGCATTGAAGTATAGCTGATACAGAGACAAAGAAGAATGTGATGATTTCAGTTAC
>JAHZTW010000001.1:84201276-84252961 GCA_020283515.1 Alliaria petiolata
ATGTACTTAACAAATTGTACTAGACCCGATCTAGCGCATGCAGTAAATGTACTAAGTCGCTACACAAGCAATCCAGGACATAAACATTGGAAAGCTATAACTAGAGTATTAAACTACATACGTTATACCAAAAATTATGGTCTTCACTACGGTAAAGAACCCGCAGTTTTAGAAGGATACAATGATGCAAACTGGATTTCCGATTCTAAAAACTCAAAATCCACTAGTGGATATGTCTTTACGCTTGGAGGTGGAGCGGTGTCCTGGAAATCTTCCAAACAAACTCTGTTAGCCAGATCAACCATGAAATCTGAGTTTATAGCGCTTGATAAAGCCGCAAAGGAAGCAGAGTGGCTTCGAAATTTTTTGGAAGACATTCCGATGTGGGAGAAACCAGTGCCAGCATTACGTGTACACTGCGATAGTCAATCGGCTATAGCTCGGGCATTGAATAATCTCTACAATGGTAAATCTCATCATATTAGGAGACGACATAAAACCATTAGACACTTGATCTCAAGTGGTGTAATCACGATTGATTATATTAAATCGGCTGACAACCTAGCGGATCCATTAACTAAAGGTTTATCACGAGATCAAGTTGAAAAATCATCAAGAGGAATGGGTTTAAAGCCTATAAATTAAAGACGAAGTTTGATGGAAACCCTACCTATGTGACTGGAGATCCCAAGATCTAGGTTCAAAGGGACAACTAAATCAAATGGAATCTGTAAAGAGTACTGTGAGACTTGTATATCTACCCAGTTCCCAAGATGATAAACAGTGCTATAAACCTGTACGTGATAAGGTTAAGCGTTAGCTTCTAATGATTCCATAACTTTGTAATAGTGGAGTATGACTGGATACTTCTGAATAAGTTATTGGAAGATCACCTAGTGAGTGTGAAATACGGCCGTTTCTAGGAGAATAAAGTGAGGCTATATTCTCCAAGTTCACTCACGAATAACCAAGCAAGTTCAAGGCCAAAATGAACACAATAGAGAACTCAGTTCTACGAAAAATGAAGCTGTATTATAGATGTTGTCTCGGTTTACATCAAAATCAGGGTGGTTCAAGACATCAAGTTCACCTCCTGGCCTAGTAAACCCGACAGATATAAAAATGAGTAGTTCAAAGCTGAAAAATGCTACTAGCTCAAACACAGTGGATTTTCGTTTAAACTCTCGAAAAGTCTGTCTGTCTAGTGATAGAAGTAGTAAAGTCAGTTGAGTCGTCAATTGTTTAGAGTAATTTTTTTTCATGTGGGGGATTGTTGGATCTTTTCTTTGAAAGTGTGAAAAAAAACAATAACGATCCATGTGCAAAAGAGGAAAGCTTAATTAAGTGGAAATAATTTTTTCCACTTGTCGGCCATTCCTTCTCAGCCTAACGTGGACAAGGAATTTCCACAAATCTTTGGCTTCAAAAGGCAAGCTCTCCGGCTATATAAGGATGAGCTCTATATCATTCTAAAAAACACACTCACAACATCTAACTCTCTTACTCATCAAACTTTCGATCCTCCACTTCCTCCACAGTGAGTCTAGAGAAGTTAGTCTCTCGTTCTTTCAACTTCTTAATTTCCGAGTCTCGAGAGTTTAACGTAGCATTGTTAAGAGTTCGTAGATTCTGTTTTCAAGTGCTGCGAAACGGTCTCGTATCGGTTGTATCTTGGGATTCAAAAATCGTATTCCAAACCGTCTCACTACGGGCGATTTATTGAGTTACGGAAAGAGTTTTTCTCGCTTCCGGTATTCGGATTTCTTCTCAAAGATCCGTTTTCCGTTTTCTCGTTTTTTCCCTTCCTTACTTGTTCGTTTTTTCGATTTTATTACCCTTAAAATCTTATTCCGGTTTTGCGGTTCCTACAATCTCGAGCTCCGGCATCGCTTTTGAGAAAACGATCAGATTAGGCTTTGTTATGGACAACGACGGCTAGAGATTCTTGGCGACGAAACATCAACTGTTTGGCTATGAAAACTTCGATCAACTCTTTGATATCCCCAGTAATACTCGAAAGCAAGAACCAGTATCTCGAGCTCCGGCATCGCTTTTGAGAAAAGATCCACCGATTCTTTCACGGTCTTTCACTTCGAGTATTATTGCTTCAACCAACCCTAAAGTTGACTGCATTGCGTTCTGTTTGCTAGCAGATTCCATTGTCCTCACAAATGTCACATCCTCAAACCTAAAACACACAAAATTTTGGCTACACAACATTAGCTATACAAATATAAGTCTTGCAATGAAGAGCTTCCTAAGTATTTGCATAAGTTAACTCTCAAACAAACCATACAAGCTTAGAAATGGTATTGTTACTAGATCACTCAAAGCAAAAGTATGGATACTTAGAACCGTGAAGATCTCAGAAAAATAAAAATCGAGAATAAAGACTAATCAAACCAGGAAAAAGCATACACAGTCACATAACGCCACTCTCAATTCCAAATGAGAAAACTTACAAATATTTGGCATAAGGCTTCAAACTAATGTCACTAGCAAAGCCACGTCTATCTATCTATGAGAAGAAAGTAACCTTATAAAGGACTTTCCTTTAAGAGTTTTAGCAGAAGAATCATTCACATCCTGAAACTTGGAAGCGTAAAGACCTTCGCTTCCGCCATGGAAGAATCGAGCATTAGCTCGTACGGTGAACCCTTCGTTCTTGTACTCGTGAATCGAAGCATCGGAAACGCCAATCAAGCTACACAACATTAGCTATACTAATATAAGTCTTGCAGTGGAGCTTCCAAAGTATTTGCATAACTTAACTCTCAAACAAACCATACAAGCTTAGAAATGGTATTGTTACTAGATCACTCATCAAGCAAAAGTATGGATACTTAGAACCGTGAAGATCTCAGAAAAAAAAAAAAAATCGAGAATAAAGACTAATCAAACCAGGAAAAGCATATACAGTCACGTAACACTCTCAGTTCCAAATGAACAAACTAAGAAAAATCTGGCCAAAAGCATATTAAGTCACATAGCACAAGAAAACCTAGATACAATTGTTATAATTGAATTAAGAAACAAATTTCTACCAAAGTCACACAAAAATAAACAAAAATAAGCAAAATATGAGTATAATATAAGAAAAATATAAGAAAAATATAAACAAAAAATAAGCAAATTATCAACTTTAACTAGACAAAAGAGCAAAAACTAAGAAGGGTATTAATCAGTTCTATTTCCTCTTCGTTATTGGCACCCTTGTAAGTAATTTCTTCTAATAATTCACAAAATTTTCCTAAATATACACTATAAAAACACAAATATATTGGCTAGACAATATTAGAAGTCTTGCAATTGCGCTTCCTCCTTCTCTTTGTTAAGTATTTGCATAACTCAAACAAAATATACAAGCTTTGAACGTTTTACATAAATGAGAGTATGAGACACTTCATTTTTTTCAAATTTTTATAGATTCCACTATATTAAATGTCTTTTTATCATATGTCACTTTCAAATTTGATGTGTTTTGCAAAGCCATGTGATTAAGTTATGGTAAACACCAAAAATTGTAGTTTGATATGTTTAAATAAAACCGTTACAACTAAAAAGTTGTTCAACGCATTGTATGTTAAACTGTGAGCTTTGGTAGGAAAACATGATGAGTTTAAAATTCTGATAATGATCTGCCACAAGTGTCCGATAGTACAAAGGGTATCGAATTCACAAATTCTAATGATTATACATAACACACTCGAGAAATATATGAACCTATCTACTAATACGGAACAAGGTTATTTGCTTTTATGGTTTACAAGCTTCTTATTCTTAAGCATAAAAATTAAACTAATGAATACAGATAAATCAAACAAAGAAACGTGCAGTTGCAAATAAGGAACAAGACCACTAACTAAAAGACACAATCACACAAGATAATTAGTGAAAGTAAGAAAATCAAACGCTAAGCAAATTGAAATATTGAAACGGTTTCATCAAAATAGAAAAGCATTGGGCCTTAGGGATTTATCATAGGAGGTTGAGAAATAAACGGATTCATCATAAATATAGTTCCAATTGGTTAGATATTAGAATACAAGAAAATCTTTTAAAATGTTACAATGATAGTTGAAATTTGTATTTGTTTTGATTTTAGATAATTAAAATTTTTGATGGAGAGAGAGTAACACCTCTTTCTTTATTTTTTAATAAAAAAAAGGGGGAGGGGGGAGGGACCGAGACATGCATGAATTTTTTTTTAATTAAAACTATTAGGAAAAAGTTTTTTTTTCCTTTTAGGAAAAAAGTTGTTTATTAGTTTAAGTTAAATTTAAACGGCAAATTATTTTTTTAAACGTAGAAGAACAATTTCATTAGTGAAACTAAGGCACATTCAAATGTAGTGTTCCAGTTTTTTTAAGATTAGAAAGATTTATTTTAAAAAATACAAAAAGTTGTAACAAAAGGATCATAGCGAAAATGTAACGAAATTTTTACATTCAAATTAGAATATAGTAGGACCATCCTTTATAGAAGAAGTGTGAAACTTCTTTACTTCGGGGTCAATGCAAAACAGAGTGAATGTTAAGCATGTAAGACTCAATGCCTTGTAATGTTTATTATGAGATCATAGCTAAGATCTCAACGAAATGATTAAAACCAAATTTTCTTGAACTAATCTTTGAGAATCAAACGGCGTTTGTTATGGTCCCTCAGCCCACGTTTCTTGTTCCCTACCATTCTTAGACAGAGAATAACGTCTAAATGGAAACCTTTCAAAAAGAAGAAACAACATTCTATCAGAAAACTCAATAGCAGAGATACTTCATGAAAGAAAAAAACAGATAGGTAGTGAAGTTTGCTGAAAAGCCAAGATTCCTTACAGTTTCTATGATAATCAACGACAGCATTTTTATTTCGATCCAATTAGTTACCATTGTAGTGGGTCTGGATCCAATTCCATGCTCCTTCAACTTTAAAGTTTAAAGCAAAACAAATTAACTGGAAAAAGAGAGAAAAATATGAATAATGTGTGTGTTACACTTAACCATGATTGGTACTTAAAATCAACTAATTTATGTTTTTTAAGAAAATCCATTATAATGTTTTTTTTTGTAATCCATTATAGTGTTTTCCCGGAAACAAACCGTGATTTGCGGATGTTACAACGTCAATTAGTTCAACATGGCTTTACTTAAGGCAAAAGACTATAATTTCAAATAGTTGGGCTACACAAATAATAATATTATTCAATATTAAGTGGATTATTTTTGAAATCATAATAACATGGTACCAAAAAAATATCTTAAATACTATGCATTTTTGAATAGTCACAACTCATTGCTAACCAGCTCATAAGCTAAAAAAGACAACTCATTTCTCCACTCTTTTGACAAAAACAGAACACCAAACATTTAAACACTTCAAAAACACAAATCTCACACAACCCAACAAAAAAAAGAAAGAAAGAAGAAAATGTCTCTGTTTCTTCTTCTTCTTCTTCTTCTTCTACATCAATTCATAACTCCATCTTCGCAATCCTCAATCCGAAACCTCCTCGAAGCTCGTGGTTTACCAGGTGGTTTGTTTCCAGACAACGTAGAGAGTTACAGTCTAGACGAGAAGACAGGGAAGCTTGAAGTTCAGTTACAGAACCCTTGTTTTGCTCGGTTCGAAAACAGAGTGTACTTTGATAGTGTGATTAAAGCAAATCTAAGCTATGGTGGGCTTGTTGGGCTTGAAGGTTTGACTCAAGAAGAGCTGTTTCTTTGGTTACCAGTGAAAGGCATTGCAGTGAATGATCCTTCTTCTGGACTTGTTCTTTTCGATATCGGTGTTGCTCATAAACAAATCTCTCGTTCTCTCTTTGAAGATCCTCCCGTTTGCTATCCTCCTGGTAAGTTAATAGTTTCTAGCTTTTGGTTCCTCAAACTTTTGTCTTTTTTAATGCTAATTTGTTTTTTAAAACCGTGAAGAATTGTGTCTTATGAAAATTGTATGTTTTTTATTTTTTTTTTGTTATTGTAGGATCTATAATGGAGAAGATAGAGAAGAGGAAGATGGATATTCAGCTCCAGAGATAAAAAAAAAAGAGTTCATTTTTTGGGGTGTGTGAGATTTAAAACTTAAATCTCTCTCTTTGAAACTTGAACAAAAGATGTGTTCTTTTATTTCCTTTTTCTTTGGGGTTGTTTTGTGAAAATGGAAAATGTGGGGGAATATTTGTAAAATCTGGAAAGATGGGAGGAAAATTTTGGAACTTTGTATAAACTGTGGGGTCCACAAAGTAATCAATTTTGTCACTTGTCATTTTCTTCTTCTTTCTTTTCTTTATATGAGAATATAGAGTACCTTTTAAAAATAAAATGAGAAACTTTTGCTTTATTTGTTGAGAATGATGTTTTTGTTTAATCATCATCATATTCTGAACATAATCATTGACATAGAATTACGCTTTAAATGGAAGCTGTGCGTTCATATGTTTGGTGCGTCTTGTATGGTACCAAATACAGCTGTTTCACCTAAAGAAAATAATTAAGTTTGTCCTTCATATCCGTAATAGTGCATATTCTATACTTCTTGTTGATAATTATGTAGTTTGTTTATAGTCTTAAATAATAAAAATGTAGTTAAAATTAGATAACCTAAATACCTAATCTATTGTTTTTATTTCTTGTCCGCGCAAGGTGGATCGGATTGGGGTTACGAATTTAATCAACGATTAATAAACCTATAATTTCTTTTGATCATGAATTTTTCTTTATTTTTTTTTTTGCTACAATGATCATGAAATTTCAAACCGAGAATAAAACTATTTTATAACTGAAGCCTACCACTGCTAATTTTGTAGTAGCCACGAAAACAAATTGTAGCTAGCGGAAACTGAAACCTGACTAATAAGATGAAAATACCAATATTAGAAAAATAGAGCTCATGAAGAACAAGCTTTTAATATATAATCTATGTAGGGAGATAGTGTAGTAACATGTTTTTGTGTAACAAATAATCTATTGTTATATTCGAATTATTTTCACTATCATTCAATGAAATATCTTGTTATTTTAATTTAACATGTTATTCTACTCAAACCTCTAAATGAACTTTATACTAATTCAATGATCTAACTTCCAAGCTGGATTTTGAATTAAAATTTTGGTATCAATAAATTTAATTTTATATGTTGAAATTGTTTATTTATTTTTTAAAAATAGAAAATACAATACAATCGATGAATTAATTAATTTCTTAATCCGTGAATACTAAAATATATATTTTGGTCTATATTATTACAATAAATGTATGACATAAAAATGAAAATATATTTTGATTTTCTATCAGCGTTTTTTTTCATTTGCTATAGGAGTATATACAGTATTTTTCTTCTATTGTATACGAAATTAAAAAATAAAACATAGTGTATTTTTATAGAAATGCAATTTCATTAAGTTTCTCTTTCGAGATATCTGATTATACTCTTACTATTTAAATGAAAGCGATGATGTAATATTAATGAAACGGATTACGTGGATTACAATTATTAAATAACTTATATGAAAATATATGTTTATCAAATAACATAATAGAATAATAGTATGAAGGGAACTAGATTAATAAAAAGATAAATAAAATAAAAATATAAGTTTATTAAATAACATAACAAAATAATGTAGAATCTGATGTCAAAAAGAAAACTCCATTATAATGTATAGTTTTTACGGCACAATAATTTACAAAAACAGAAACAAAAAATTGGCTTGATCGAGAATATCAAGAATCTTTGACCAGTATTCCTTCTGCGTGTTTTCTTCTATTTTTACAATTCTTTTATCCAAAATAGCACAAATTCACCGGTAATCTACATATTCTTGACCAGTAAATGAAGTTTTAGAGAGCTTTTCACTACAACCTATTTTTTAATGATGTTTTTTACAATACTCAGTGCAACCAAAAATAATATCATCACAACACGGACCATGCTCCAAGCAAGCTATGTCTCCTACTCCATGCCTGTTTATTAATATATAAAAATAATAATGAAGAGAACAGTGAAAATAAATACGATTAAAGTTTCCATTTCATAATATTCTCAAATGTTTTATATTCAGTTTTTTTTATTTAAACTAATTGAATATATAATAACATAAACAAACGTAAAAATATATTTTTCTTTGGTAAAAGATGAAAAGGAACATCATCTTTCCTTTTTTATATAGATTTATAGTCAAAAAATAAACACATACATGTTTACCTAACTAGTTGATTTGAGAAGAGATAATTGGCAAAATAACTTAGTTAAGTTTTGAAATTTGAAAAATATACTGTTTTTCTATTCTTTGAAAACTATACTTATTGATATGTAAAAAGATTTTTTGATCAGATTTTAATTTGAAATTACATATTTTAATAAATAAAATATAAAATCCAAGATTATTAATATTATGATTTTTTTTTTCTTAATTCTTTTGGTTGTTATTTTTTTTTATCATCTGATTCATTCATTGATTTCAAATGTTTTACAAGAGTTTATACATCTATACTATATCAATAATGAGAAAAATCAAATACATCCACAATGACATAACTATACACGATGAAAAAGTGAATTTTCACGATGCTTTGGATACTGAAGCCTAACTCGCCAACGGATTATTAAACTCATTTCTTTCCTTATCCATAATCAATCCTAAATTGATAAGATCGTAGTTCTTGCCTACCATTTTTTAGATGAAATTTCATAGTCGTCTAATATTATTGATGATATTCAATATATTCTCTTGCATAGATTTTATGCAACTTCATAAAGCGGATATGTCCGTATCTCAGATTCGTCGATCGAGACAAACAGAACTTTGAATTTTGTATTCAGTTTCTTTATTTGATCGGAATCATGAGTGTCGAACATTATGAAGAATCGCTAGATCTTTTACGGAGATATAAGGTCTGTCACAGGTGTAACAAGAACTTCAACATACACTGACGAACCATGAATGAATCACCTCCAAAACAGGAGGAAAATACCAAAAACATATTATGTTTCCGTTTGCCAAACAAAAAGACTTTATAAACGATTTTTTTTAAAGGGTGTGTAATGGCACCTCTTGATTTCTGATCTGCCAATTAATTACGTGAAATAAAAACTGCAAGTGTTGTTGTCTCGTCGAGAGAGAGAAACGGTTGCAGTTATTGAAAGAAAGAAATTTAAAAAACAATTACAAAATTAAAGAACCACGGGCGCCGGCATCCCTAACGATCAAGGAAGAAAGTAGTTTTTTGTAATCGTCTTTTGTGTTGTTGTCTCGTCGAGAGAGACAAACGATTCCGTAAGATTCTTTTATTTGTATTCTCTTTAGGTTGTTTAATATTATGATTTTATTAGAGATAAAAATATCTAATTATTTCATATATTTAAAATTTGTAATTAAATAAATTTTAGTATTAAAAATTTTATCTCTAAAAAAAAAATAGTTTTATTAGTGTTATATTAAAAGCACCTAAGACGCTTTCATCATGAAAATGAATGAAACGATTTTGTTTTAGGCACCAAATGTAAGTATGTAACAACATAAACCCGTTAATTAAGTTCTTTGCACAATATAATTATTAAATCACCAATCTGAAAACTACACATTACTCGTATTCTTTCTGTTCGCATGTGATATATAAACGTTATCTTTCTTACATTTATGTTGTTACATTTCTTGGAAAATTAAAAGTTCTTAGATCAAATCATAAAGAGAGAGAGCAAATGTGTTTTATTGAACGATGAAGATGGATCTGGTACCATCATGCTAAATAAGAACTGGTCAAGCCATAGCGATGTTTACTTTATACCGTACAATGACTTGAGCTGCTAACTGATCAACATGCTGTTGTGAATAGCTGATTGAAGCTTTAGATAATAATTTACAAATAAAATAAAAACAAATTGGATATCATTAGTTTTAGTATGACTATTTTATTTTTATTAAATTTTAAAATAATAATAAACTTATAATTAGAATAATTTAGTCATTTCATATATAAGTAAGTGTAATTTTCTAAAATAAAAAAGAATGGTGTAGTTTTCAAATTCTAATTTCTTTGGGAGGTATTTTTCCAAATTTTTTCATTTAAGAAAAAAGATTTCGAAGAAAATCATATATTTCATTTAACAGAAATGATAACCAAATCTATTTTTAAGTTAAAATCACTTATTTTAATTTGGTTCTGTTTGGTTTTTTTTATTTATCAAAGTTCGGTTCGGGTTTTTTAGTTATGTTTTTTTGCACCTAAAAATTGAACATTTTTGTTGGTGGGTAAGATAAAAAAGAATTCAGCCATTAAAATAGTAAATACATGCTTAATGGTGGGAATACAATTTATTCAACCACTTTTTGTGATTGGTAAAAACTCTACAGATATTATAAAACGCAATGGGTTTTCATACTTAAAAAGATTGATAGCCCTTCACTTAGTTCACGAGTTTTTTTTAATGGGCCTAGCAAAAGAAAAATTGGGTTAGGGTCCATTTATCTTTTCCTCTCAAAACCGGACATGAACGTTTCCTCTCATCCGGTCCGTCGAAAGAAAATCTGTTTCTTGTCTCTCAGTTAAAATGATCAAGTGAGTAAAAAAAAATTCAGTTCGAATTTTTCTGACCAAAAAACAAAAAATATATATCTAAATATCTAATCCATCTCATTGCTGTGCTGATGTTCGATTATCATTCTTCGGCGAGGCATCCGAACGGGGGCGAATGCATCAGCGTAACATACGAACTTAAACCTAAAGAGGGTAGGGACTATGGATGAGCTTAAAAGATTCATCATTCCACAAACCAACTATATGTTAGTTTTATTCTTTAGTTTCTTATAAAAACCCTAATCAAAATATTAAAATGAAAGCCTTAAAAGTAAACAACAGAACGAGTCAAGTTTTATTATTTTTTGGCAACTTATAGTCTTATACCGAACTGGGTTACAAGTGGGACCATAGAGACGACCACAACACGAAGACTCTTAACCCCCATTGACGTTGTTTACTCATTTCTGATTTCAAAGTCTTCTTAGAAGTCTGAAAAAGTAATGATGATTGCTTTGTCTATTAATACGAAAATTACGGAGAAAATCTATCATAAATAAAAAATGTAGATTCTTAAGTTTACTGAATTTCGGCTTGATGCAATCAACTACACTGCTCACATTTTTTCTGTTTCCATATTTCATTAAAAGAATTGATTTGTTTTTAGTTCTGGACATCTAATAAAATTATGAAAAGGAAAGACTTATAGTAAAGAAAATACAGTAAAATATGGAAAAAAGACTTCTAGTTAAATAGACTACAATAAGATAACTAGGTGTGATTAATTATAAATGGAAGACAAACAATTAACCATCTCTTATCCTAATGCCTTCTAACACTCAAAATTTGGGCCATTTCAGCGATCCCCTCGATTTCGGGATGTTTCCTGAGTGTAGAGCTATACAGAAGCTTTGAGATTTTCTTTGGCGAGTAAAGGAGCTTTAGAGGAGCTGACCATATTCCCATTAATCGCATTGTATACATTTGGAAATCAAGAAACGACAAAGCTTTCAACGGTAAATGCATCTCGCCAATAGACACTTTGCATTTAGCTATGCATGAGGTGGAGAATTGAAGGTTGGCACAATTGGTATCATCCGGGAGAAGAAGAGGAGATGTCACAACTCACAAGTCGTACCTAATATTTCAAATTCCCATTTTTCAAATTAATGCATCTTATAGGTGGATGAGGATGGTGTTTTTAGCTGCAGGTTTATCTTTGAGAATGGAGATATGGTCCTCGTGATCTAAACTCACAAGCTAGCAATCGTGTCCTATCTCTTCTCCATGCAAAATTCAAAACTTTGTTATGGGCCATGAAAACCGTTCACATGCTGGACTTTCAACAATTCATTTTAGAATGAACGGCTCACAATTCGTAGAAGAAGAAAAATAGCTTGCATGCATTATCATCTGAAATTGATGAATTCATTCATTTTTGTTTTAAGTATTATTAATTTCTATGACTCTTATATAGTTATATTTTTCGTATTTTAAATCTTCGTGTCGACTGTCTTGCGAAAGGGACTCATTTACGATATTTCTCTTTTTTTTATATAAGGTCGCCAATCCTGAATTAGCTGGCCTACAAACCTAGTTTTAAAAAAATTAACATAATAAGATACATAATATTTTGCTGTCGAAAAAAAAATTCCATTTCTGATATTGAATCTGAACTACTACAACTTACAAATTTATAGACATAAACTTCCATTTGAAGTAAATCATTTTGATCTTTCAAATATCTTTTTTTAGCTTTTTTATTTTTTCTTAATAACTTTGAGTGTCATTCCTATTTATTCGAATTTTTCAAGAAAACAAAAGAACAAAGGAAAACGACAAACCTAGAGTAGAAGCGTGGGGCGGCTCTTGTCGTGTCCTTGGCACGATATCTAGAAGAGTCGTATTGATCTTGAGTTCTGCGTTGACCTTTTAATGTTAGAAAATAAAAACACGAAAAGAGAAAATTGGGAGTCAACTTTACCTAAAAAGGTTAAAACTTATAAGAAGGCCGATACTTACACTGGTCAACCACTAATTAGTAGCCACATAGCCAAAGAAACGTTTAGATTATTGCGTGTCAAAGGATTATATTTTTGGGTTTATCGTAAATTACTTTTCCAAAAGACACAGTTACAATTTTTTTTTTTTTTTTGACAACGACCCAGTTACAAATTTATAACTTCTTTTTCAGTAATCACAGGTTTCACATCTTTCAGCCAAAAAAAAAAAAACAAGTTTATAAGATTAGGAACCAGAAATATAATATATATTCCATTTTTTCTGTATTATGATTTTCATATAATAACAAATGGTTAATAATAGATGCGGCCGTTAATACACAACAACAAACAACTTACACTGAAAGATAGACTATTACAAATGAATTATTCCATACTTTTTCCAGTTCTATAAATTTTGAGTTCTTTTTTTTTTTTTTTTTTTTTAATTTTGAGTTCTTAGTTTGATACATTTATATCCCGGGAAAATAATCATGATATTTGTTCAAAAAAAAAAAAATTACGTTGATGTATATGTTGTGGTTCAATGGAATGCAATTTTATTTATATCTTTATAAAAATATATTATCCTTTTACATTAAAGATTCTAACTAAAATGTAACGACTCCTTAACATGACCATGACACAAATTCCTTCTATTGATTGTAAATGGACATGAAATAGGTAAATTAAATGAATAAAAAGATTCAGCGAAGAGTATAAATATATTTAATTATTTATACATGATAAGTAAGCTAGTTGTTAGAGTTCTCATTTGAGATACACATAAAAAATTTAATTGGTCTGATTCTTTTTTTTTAAAAAATTAAAACTTATTTTTATAACTAAATTATATTAAAATATTAATATTAAATTATTGAGAATCTCAAATGAGATTTTAAACCAATTAAGATGCTCTTATATACTGAAAAACTACTACATTTTACTAACTTACTACTAGATACTCCGGAGTAATATGTCACATGTAAATGCAAAGGCTGTGATCCACAAAGGCTGTGATATTATATAAAAAGGATGGCTGTGATATAATATGTCACATGTAAATGCAAAGTACAAGCATTTTAACTATGTCATATCAAACACTACACAAAGACTGTGAATATTGCTCGTGCGACATCTATCATGATTCGTGACAATCTAATGGCAGATGATCACTTGGAATTGCTAAAATTACCCAATAAAACAATGCATTGTGTTGGTCTTTGTTTTTCTATAAAGTCTGAAATTAATTAAGCACAAAAACTAAAAGTAAGTCCTAGTAATAAATATAAGAGCAAAATAATCAAAGCGCTTTTTCTTTTGACCGTCATTGCTAAATACAGTATTTCTTTTTTCAGTTTTTGTAAGAAGACATTTTCTTTTCTCTACTAGTATTCATGGAATTCACTACCCCACGTGTCTGTCGCGGCCATGATGATTGTCCGATCGTATCATCGTTTTGTAATCGTGCAAAAACAAAATATATTCTTTTTTGTAATCTTCTGCATTTCATCCTTACGTCAGAATGACATCCTGCATAGGAGATATCTTACAATTTAATAACAATAATATTAATTATACTGAGACGTAATATCGGACGCAGAACTGACATGCCATGAAAGAAATACACATTAAATTTTAACCCAAAAAAGATAGAAAAAAGAAATACACATTCGAATTGTCTTGTTTTTTTTTGCTTAACAGCTTGTCTTGTTTTTTTTTGTTAAAGGATTAACAGCTTGTCTTGGTTAAATGTTATTCTTTAGTGAATTCTATCACCAAAATAAAGACATTTTGTGTTGTAATAATATATTGTAAATTAGAAAAATATTCTTATAAATAATACTGATTTTACATACGAGATTATATACCAAATTTTATTATGAATAATGATTTCGGTTGTTGATCAGCATATATATAAGACACATATATTACATTAAAAATATTTTCATTACTTAATTATATACCAAAATAGTTTAAACTTTTAATTCATTTGGTTTTGGGTAAAATCGAAATCTAAAATGACAAAGCCGACAACGAAAGCAATTATGCCGCATTTTTAATAAAATTAAACTTGTACATCAAACGATTTATTCAAATCAGATTAACTGCAACACCACAATTCTAACCAGAAGAAAACCAATAGCAATATAACCTAGATCCAAACAAGACTTACAATTGCCATCATCGATAGGAAAAGAAAATTCTATTTTCGGACACATATATCGAGAGCATATTAATTTTTAGACAGTGCGATAAAGAATCCAAAAGACCATAAATCAAATCTTAGAGACAGAACCACAAAACAGATTTCCAGCAATTAATTGTAAGCTCTTTTGTATTTTGTTTTCGAACTTATGTAAATTACATAAAAATAATATTATTTTTGTTTTTAAAATTTAAATTTTATAACTTTTTTCTTGTTTCTTAAAGATATATAAAAAAAAAATATATGCAATTTTTACTAATTAATAATAATAAATTGTAGATTATAAGAAGTGTTTTTTTCTTTTTAAATTACTATTGATTTACAGTCATAAGAAATTATTTAATTACAAAATTTTAGAAATTTATAATTGAATATTAAATTTTTTAATATGTGAAATTCTACAAAATTTATCTTTTACAAACAAAATGAGTAATTAATTAGTTGTGAGAGAAGCAGCGTTACTTACATGTTAATTAAAAAAAAATGTTATCACAAACAAAACCAAAAAAAAAAGAAACTTTGCTTTTGCAATATAAAAGCTGTAATTGTTGGAATGAAAAAATTGAAAAAATTGAAAAAATTATTTCTACATACTGTATAATTGAAGAAAAAAATGAGTCGCTGACACTTATCCAACTATCTGCGCCGAACAAAGTATCCACTCATATTTGCCGCGTGGGTCCCGCTTTTTGACTACTTGTCGTTTTCCCTCACCTACTTTTAAATTTGTTACATGTTTTTTTTTTTTTTTGAATATTTTTTTGTATTTGTGTACATAGCAAGATTACATACGGATCTTTTAGCAATGGTGTCTCTTCATCGTCAACTAAGTTCGTCTTAAAACGAGTGCATGAATCTCATTTCCTCGTAAGTGTAAGTCGTAATCAATTTCTACTCGTACGTCCGAAGAAAACTGTATACTTGCATTTCCGGAAAACCAGGAAATGTGGTAAATTTCAAAAGTTTATTAGTTTTTTTTTTAACATAAAGTTTATTAGTTGATTCAACTTTATAGTATATGTCGCCTTTTTTTTTTTTTAATGTATATATAGTTTCCGAAGAATAACCAGCATTTTTCATAGAGTTAGATAGACTTTTTTTTATTACAAGGAATAATTCAATAATATTTTAGTTTAGTCTCTATATATCTCTCTCTTCTTTCAATAATAATTGATTTGATTTAGAAAAAAAATAAAAATAATATTTGATTTGTTGGCTCGCAATGCTAATTCTAAAGATGTTCATTTCTCCTTTTGTAGGACGTCGACCAGATTGGTTACTTGCTGGAATCTAATGAATAATTAAAGTTGCCAAAAAAAAGTACTGAATTTTATAAAATAAGAGGCTATTTAGCACGAGAGGGACCATAATGATGGAAATCCAAGTGTCGATTGAGAAGAGCCTAGAGGAGTGACGGTCTATAGATGGATGGGATCGACCAGACCGTTAGAAAGAACATCCGATGGTCTGACAAAGATTCTTCGGATCTAGTTTAGGTTTGTCGTACTACGATGGTTGTGACTTGTGAGTCTTGTGGCACATATTCACGTTCAAAACCTAATTTAATAAGTTTTGTTTTTATCCAAATATCAACCACAAGTACAAGTGGGTTCATAAAAAAATATTAACTGTATTACGTTAATGTATCGGTTAATTGAGAGTTTCATTTTTTGGTGGGTTGGACTCATGGGCTTTTACGCAATTTGATCAAATTGGTTTTGAATCTTTCTAGCTTATTAAAAATTAATTTTATTTGATTAAAAAACTTACTAGTCGCATGGATCTGACCTAACTAACTCTATATATTTCAGCGCTTTGAAGCTCTTTAGTCTTTAAGTCAATACATTGTGTCGCAGAGAGAGAACATTAAGCATATCTTATTAGATTAATTGCGACCTTTTTAACTCATAGTTTTTCCCGGAAACCCATTATCCAATAAGATAACACCAGATTCATTTTATATTTTTATCTGGATACTGAAAATGATGAATTTTAAGTATTTTTCTTAATCATTTTAACGGGTATTCTTATAGTGAAAAAGTATGTAATTGTTTAGAGTTTTGTTGTGATGGTATAACACGGTTCAAACATTCAAAACCAGCAATTGTATTTGAAATATTTTTTTTTCGAATTAATAACATCATATATTAAAAATAGATCGGATGTAGAAATACGAATATTATGTACATGATTTGTTTGGATGCAAATCGAATATCAATGAATATTTATAGATAAAACATTCTTTTTTTTTTCTAGACGGTGACACAGCCCGGTTCACTATAATTCGAGCGGTATGATCATTGATCATAACAACAGATAGAGTTATACCATTATCAGATTTAACAAATCCAATTTTTTAATTTGTGTGGCTCTCGCAACAAATGGAAATAATATAATCTTATATAATAAAGTAAGGTTTTTTTCAGAAGAGCTTTGATATGCTGCCACGTGACATTTCAGAATTTGACATGTGTCATGCTTTTATTATACATATTTATATTTGAAAGAAAAATTGGTCAACAAAAGAGAATAAAAAATTCAACTATACTAAGAAAAAATAATAATGATAATTAAATACAATTCACAAATCTTATATAATAAAGTAAGATTTTTTTTCAGAAGAGCTTTGATATGCTGCCACGTGGCATTTCAGAATTTGACATGTGTCATGTCTTTATTTTGCATATTTACATTTGAAAGAAAAACTGGTCAACAAAAGAGAATAAAAAATTCAACTATACTAAGTAAAAATAATAATGATAATTAAATATAATTCACAAAAAAAAAACCTTCAATAGAGATTCTACAATAATATATAAATACCAAAAACAATACAACAATCTACAAACACAATTCACTTTTATTAGCACACAAAATTTCAATAGAATATATACCATATGCATTACACTATCAGATAATTCATTTCACCCAATCAACCGGAAACAAACTTCGGTTCAAAATTACACGTCTTCTCCGTCAAGAATAGAACATCAACTACACAATCATTTTTACCACCGATCAAATACCACAAGCAAGTAACTCTACCTTCAAAGATGTAATAACTTCCACCTCGCTTATCATGACATGGATGATACAACATCAAGTACATTAACCGAGAGTTTAATAAATTTTATTCAAAAATCTATAATATCAAGTCGACCACATAAAACACAACGGCTCAAAGTATTTTTCGAAATTGAAGATTACAAACCAAATGCATTAAGAAGACCAGATGTTGATTTTATAATTGGAGACTTAGACATAACACAAACACAAGCTACAAAAGAAGATTATGTCAATTGTGATATATGTCTTAATAATCGACAAGGGCCAAAACATATCAACACTTTAATTTGCAGTCACAAATTCCACCCCAAATGTATTTCAGATTGGTTATACTACGAAACAACATGTCCTTATTATCGAAGAGAAATAATTTGATATTTTATATGCGTACGATTAATAAAACAAAAATTTCATCAACTATAAATATTATTTTTCCACCAATCTTTCAATATAAAATTAAAAAAACTACATGATATTCACAAATAAGAAATTAATAATTACCGATAAACTTTTACAAATAAATACTATGAAATAAATTATAAAATTAAAATATTTAAACTATCATAAATCCGCGCAACGCGGACCTTCTCCTAGTTAAAAATAAGAAAAAGTGCGGAAATAAAACTATGACTTGTATTGTAATTAGTAAAGTGCAATAATTGATTGACTTATCATATTTATTAAAAGAATAAAATATTTACGGAATTTAGAAAAGCTACTTGAAAAGAATATGGACCGTTTGGTATAAAGAGATTGGGAAAAAAGTCACAAACACAATAGGTCCAGAAACGGTGACGTGACACACAGATCAAAACTCAGCATCGATCGACGATCGTCATCATATACTCCATTTATCCCTTTAGTCTGAAGCCACAAGAACAAATCTTATTTTATAGGGTTTTCTGCAAATAAACCTTCGAGAGTATTTTTTTTTGCAACTTTACCCTCTACTCTCGGAAAATGCAGGTCAACCTATTCACCTCTTAGTCAACCCGCAATATGACCCTCGGTCGTAACGGACGTTATATCAGTGACGGTAGTCAAAACGCTGCGTTTTTGGAATGGTTGAATATCAAAAATCATGTTGTTTCTAAACAGGTCGTGTCGTTTTCCCCCTAATATAAACGAGTATCGTCGCTCATTTGGAGGAAAAATAAAAATTAGGGTTCTCGTGCTTGAAGCTTGTCGATCGACGAAATTGAAACTTGTTAGTGTTTCATCTCCTTCTGAGGTTAGTAAATTACTTATCTTGGAATCATTTGAATTCGATTTCTGTGGTTAGCGATTAGTTTGGTAATAATTAGTTCTTGTTAGTAATTTGGGGGAAAATTTAAAATTAGGGTTCTCGAGCTTAGTTTGCTGCTGAAGGTGATTGTCGACGAAATTGAAGCTTGTTAGTGTTTCAACTCCTTCTGATGTTAGTAAATTACTTATCTTGGCGAGTTTCGAATTCGATTTCTGTGGTTAGCGATTAGTTTGGTAGTAATTAGTTCTTGTTATTAATTTGGGGGAAAATTTAAAATTAGGGTTCTGGAGCTTAGTCTGCTGCCGACGTTCAATGTCGACGAAATTGAACCTTGAGTAAATTACATATGTTGGCGAGTTTCAATTTCGATTTCTGTGTTTAGCGATTAGTTTGTTACTAATTAGTTCTTGTTAGTAACTTGTTATTAATATGATTGATAGAGATTGTGTTGTTGGTTGGTTTCTTGCAATTGTAGAATAGAGATGGCGATTCACAGCTACACGCAGCCTTCAACTAGCGTTTCAAGTGGAAGTGGTGAGATAAGAAACGCTGCAAGTGTAGAAATAAAAATAAAAGAGTATGGACTTCTGAAGGAATGTTATTGTGGAGCTCGAGCTGTAATTGACACTTGTCATTCCGAGATTGATCCGGGAAGGAGATTCTACACTTGCCCAAACGCAGGCGATGGAGATTGTCACATTTGGAAGTGGTGGGACGAGGCAGTCATGGAGGAGTTCAGTCTCATTGATGTCAATGCTGGTGAAGTAGCGGAGAAGATGGAGTTCGTAACATACCTGGACGATTTTTGCAAGGCTCAAGAGGAAATTGATCAGCTTAAGGGTGTACATGTTCAGACTGCGGAGAAGATTGCAAACTTGGAAATGGAATTGGCTGAGATGAAGAAGAAGAAAATTGGCATAAGAATTGGCATGGAGATGCAGATCGTGATTGTTGCAGCCGTTGTGATCCTCTTACTGAGCATGATTATATGTCTTAAGTAAGCCATTCTGTTTTTGTAAGCCATTCTGTGTTTTGTAAGACCTTAGTTTAAGACTTTTCTATGTTTAAGACATTATGTTAGTTTGTAACGGATGTAGACCCTTGATTTTTCAAGCCTTTTGCAAGGGTCTAATATGTATAATATTTTTCAAGCCTTTTGCAAAGGTCTTTGTTTATATTAATAATAACCAAGTCACCAAAGCAAGTTTGACAACAATCAAAGAAAACAAGTTCGACATACATAAGTAAAAGGAAACAAGTTCGACATACATAATCTTTAACACCAAAGCAAGTTTGACAATCAAAGTCATACATAATTAAGAGGAAACAGAGTTTGACAATCAAAGAAAACAGAGTTTGACAATAAAAGAAATCAAGTTCGACATACATAACCAAGTCACCAAAGTTTGACATACATAACCAAGTCACTTCCAACTTTTATTAGCGCGAACAGCCAATTTCTTCTTCTCTCTTGTACGATAGAGACTACTAGGAAGGATGGTGTTGTCATTTGTATCAGTCACACGTGAACCAACAGATACGTAGTCATCACCGGTGAAGAAGCTTGTAAAGAGACCGACTCCTTCCTGCAAAAAGATGTTTTGTTTACCAAAATGTAGGCATCACCAAGTGTTTAAACAATCTACACAGATTAAGAACTTACCCTAGGAAGATGAACTGGGCCTGTATCATAAATAGGTTCTCCCCGAGTAGCAGGGTTTGGTTGAGAGGATGAAGCACCATCAAACTGGCTTTTTCGAGGTCTCCCCCGACCCCTTTTTGGGAGAGCAGCTGAAAGGCTAGGAAGATCTTCCATTGGTTGGCTTTGTGCAACAAGTGTAGAAGATACCATTGGTGCTTGAGAAGATGATGCAGATATACCCGGCACTTGAGAAGATGATGCAGCTGTAACTGCTCTTATCCTTGGCCTCCCAGGTGGGTTCTTTGGCGGCTTATCAACAGGTAAACTCTTACAATAAAGCCTGTTGTGTCCTTCTTGTCCACATAGACCGCAGTGCTGTGAAGAGTACACAGCAAGTGTTTAGTGTTTTGCAAAGATAAAAATATTTTATTCAAAGTTTCATAACACTTACAATTTTAATTCCTCTCCTAGGAATCATTCCCGGTCTTGCTTCACCTGCTTCCCTCTTTCTTTTCTTTCCTGGAGGTCTCCCTGGCGGCTTCTTATATGGAGGTGGCTTTACCCGAGCATCAGTGCTATCCCACATGTTCATGCCCCCAACCGCCTTCAATGGAGTCTCGTAGCATCTCCTTAGCTTCTCAACGGTGAACCAATGAGAAATAAGACTGTTTGGGTCTTGATCTAACCGTCTCTCCATACGTAGAGCAGAAATGATATGGCAGCAAGTGATACCACTGACTTTATACATTCTGCAGCCACAACTGATTTCCCCTCTCATTTGCACTACAAACCTGTCACTAAAGTAGGCAACCTCATACTCGCCCAGACCACAACTTAAAGGGATACAGTCTTTTGTTTTGTGGATCTGCTGCTCCAATAAAGCCCTTGCTCTAGGAGTGTAATCTCCTTTTGCTTTCTCTGCCTCAGACCGTTTAGTCGCATTAGAAGTCATCACACATCTCCTAATGTCTTCAAGCATCTCAACTACGGGTTTTGTCCTTGCAATCCGAATAGCTGCATTGAATGATTCTCCTAAATTGTTTTCAACCGCATCACACTTAGAATACTCACTGAAATATGCCCTGTCAATATAAGATTTAGAGTTAAACCTTACACGTCAATATACTCACTGAAACACTGCACTTCAATATGTCTAGAATGAGAAAAGTACATATAGCATACTAACCTTGACCATGGACAGTAAACAGAAATCTTCAAGTCATCATAAGCAGTCTGAGATAGCTCCTTTAATTCATTCATCCTCCTCTTAAAAGCAGCAATGTAGTAAGAATCAGCAGCTCCCCAGAATAAGTCTTCAAAATCTGCTCCCGAATATTTCTTTTTCCAGTTCGCATGGACATGTCTTGCACATAACCTATGTTCTGCAAACGGGAGGACATCTTTAACCGCTCCAATCAACCCTTTACACTGGTCGCTAGCAAGCGTCAGCCCATTCCCAGTTTCCAAGCCTAAGTCCTCAGCCAAATGTTCAAAAAACCATTCCCAATTCTCCTTATTCTCAACATCTACAATGCCCCAAGCTATGGGAAACATCTGATCATTAGGGTCTCTTCCACAAGCAACCAACAACTGTCCAGTCATCCTCCATTTCAGAAATGTCCCATCTAAATGGATTATCTTCCTACATGATGACTTCCATCCCTCTTTAAGTCCATGAAAGCAGACATAGAACCTATGGAATTTCGAATCCCTTACCTCGCATTCAACTGTCGATCCAGGATTGGTCTTCTTCAACTCGGCAACATAATCATGGATTCTTGCAAATGACTCTGCTTGCTCATCATCAAATGTTTGCAAGCACCTTAGTCTTGTCCGCTCACATATTGTTTCTGCAACATTTATGTTGCGCTTCATCAGCTTCTTCTGTAGTTGCTTTGCTGAGATATGGGGATTGATCCTGAATTCTTCTAGATAAATCTCAGCAATTCGAGCATTGGTAAGTAGGGAGACCTTGCCTTGCCATGTGCATGTATGCACATCATTAAAAGCCCTAACAACCAATCTAATACTGCTGCTGTTGATAGACGCAGAAATCCTCCATGGACACTTCTTGTTTGAGCAAATGACCACCACGCGCTTACTATCTGACTTCTCATACCTGAGGTCTCTCCTCTTCCTCACTGCATATCGAGTAATAGCACTCTTAAAAGACTCAATTGAACTGTATTCTTGCCCCAACCTAAAATTCTGATACTTACTTTCATCTACTTGTGCTGCAACATCGGCCAATTCACTTTCACCACTGCTATCACTAGCCTCATTCTGCTCTTCTTCTTCGTCTTCTTGCTCGACGATATCATCATCAGCCTCTGAATCTGAACCACTCTGCTCATTCTGCTCTTCTTCTTCTTCAGGAATCTCATCTGACAACCTCACAACTTTGATACCTAAATGCCTACCAATATATGGATCATCTTCCCGAACCACATATAAAGTCATAGCTCCTGAACCCAAAGCATAATGCAACACTTTTATTCTTAAAAGCTCATCATCTTCTATGTCTTCTTTCTTGTGAGGCGTCTCTGGTGGAAACCACGACACTTTCCTCATGTTTTCCTCATACCCGTAGAGCTCCCTCACATACAAACTAACAGAGTTTAAGGTAAATCCATCCGCACTTATCCTACCCACCATATGAGCCTCTCCACCATGATATAAACCTTCTTCTGACCAGTAACCACCAACATACAAAAACAGATCAAAGCTGCACGATAAGTGAAATCATCAAGTTAGAGTTATAGACGTAATGAAAATTGTCTATGAGAGCATCAAGAAGAACCAGAAAATCAATTTTACAAGAGTCGCTTATCTCATAACTATATATGATAACCACAAATCGATTTTACAGGTTGAGAAAATACACGATTTGAATCATAAAGATACTTACCTCGACACTGTCGACATCCTCTACAACTAAGTCAATCCCGATTCGATTCGTGAAAAACACAATCCAGTCGAATGCGTGAATCCCGACTCGATTCGTGAAAAACAAAATCCCGTCGATTTTGATTGTCCCGATTCGATTCAGTGAGTAGTAAATTTATCGCCTCCAATTAGATCTCAAATACGTGAATCGAATTTCCCCCTCACAAACCCAATAACCAAATCGACCTAACCTCAAGAACCTATAGAAAAATCTCTCATCCTCACGCCCTTTAGAAAACGAATGTTTAGGTTTTTGAAATTTGTTTCCCCAATTCGATTCTGGTTTTTTTGGTGTAAACGACAACAACTTTTACAAACTTCATGTCGTTTTTACTCTTATAAAACGCAGCGTTTTATATTCTGTCTCATTTCCGGACGGCATCCATGAATGCCACGTCATCGTTACGACCGAGGGTCATATTGCGGGTTGACTAAGAGGTGAATAGGTTGACCTGCATTTTCCGAGAGTGGAGGGTAGAGTTGCAAAAAAAAACACTCTCGAGGGTTTATTTGCAGAAAACCCTATTTTATACTACTGCTTTTACCCCTCCAAAAAAATCTGATCGAAAATGATATAGATCTTGAGTTAGTTTTTTGTTTATCCAAACTTTATAATCGTAATAATGATCTATATGTGTGTATTAATTATATAAGAAAACTCATTTTTTTTAGTGCAAAATAAAAGTATTATCGTTGGTGCTCTTTTTATTTGTTATTTGTTGGTATTTAAAATCTTGATAAGATTTGTACGCGTGTATGTATATTACAATTTTTGCATTAGAAGTTGGACTTCGTCTTTTTTTTTTGGATTTTCGACTTCGTTTTTAATATTTTTTATTGGAATCATTTTTTTAAAATGATTCCATATACACAGATTTTTTTTTTTTTAAGAACAAAAAATATTTTTGAACAACATAAAATTTATATTTTAAAATATTATTGAATAAGACCAAACTTTAAAAATTTTAAAACATGATAATATTAAATTCAATAACGCCGTATTTTAGTATATAATTTAAAATCAACGATTGAATGACAATAGATTTAAAGTCTACTAAAATCTATAATTGAATAACACACCTTTAAACTGATATAATCAAAATAGTGACAAGTTTTCTAATTCGGACCACTTGGTAAACTATCGATTTTTAGAATTTTGATGTCAACCAAGCTTAGGTTACCGTTATATATAATGTCTAAATGTAAATATTATCCCCCTTTTGGCATCTTGCATAATACCAAACATCTATCTAATCTCCAATTAAATATCTGCTTAATTAAAATAAGAGGATAATTATCGCTTCTTAGCTAGAAAAGCTAAGCAGCAAAGAAACAAATCTCACACAGACAGTTGTTCTTAGAATAATAGAAGAAAATTGAGGGATTAGGAACACTCTATTATTACAACATCTTTCTTTCATATAAAATATATAACCTAAGGAATAAATTAAAAAAAAAGAAGCAGATTATTTGTTTTCTTTTAAAAATCACTTGGGAATGTAATGATGATATAGTTTTTGTCTAAAACTGTTTCAAATGTCAACTAAATTCCGGTAATTTCCACACACTTGTCCGTACTTGCCTATATAAACATACACACCCTCATAAAACATATATCAAAATTTCACATTAATGCTCTTCATACCACACACTCATATAAACTCTTGACCTTCGTCTAACAACGATCTAGGAGTACACATATATTAATTTTTGTTTCTGATTTCTGTTTATATGGCTGAGGAGTTTCAAGCGACGGCAGCAATTTGCGGCGGAGGAGGCAGCGCGTGGTGGAATTCGCCGAGGAGCGTTATGTCTCCTTCGGATCATTTCCTGTCGCCTTGTTTCGGAACTGCACTTACTTCCGATGATTTTGGCTCTCAAGAGAATAATATCAAATCTAGGATGACTTGTACGGACAACAACATCGTTTTTGGGCAGCGAGAGGCCGATTCCGACAGTGGAGGAAGCACCGTGACGATTGACTCGACGTTGCAAATGATGGGTCTAGGGTTTTCCTCAAACTCTTCTTCAGATTGGAACCAAACCATTTTGTAATTTTCTTAAGAAAAACCCTAACTTAAATTTGTTTTTTTTCCTATTCTTCTAGTTTCTTGATGAACAATACTGCAAATCTTCAATAATATTCATGAGATCAATTTTGATTCTTGCTTTGTGTGTTTTCAGACAAGAAGACTTAAACTCAAACTTCATAAGGAGCTCACAAGACCAAGATCATAGCCAAGGATTCTTATCCACAACTACTTCACCTTATCTTCTTAATCCAGCTTGTTCTTCATCTTCATCAACTTCTTCTTCCTCGAGCTTGCTACGAACCTTTTATGATCCCGAACCGAGTCCGTACAACTTTGTCTCCACCACTAGCTGTTCAATCAACGATCATCAACTCTCTTGGGCTAATAAGACAAATCATCATCATCAAGCTGCTTATGGACTAATTAACAACTTCTCTAACAACACCAACTCTCGACCCTTTTGGAGTTCTTCATCAACCACTGACTTAAACAACACGACGCAAAACAGTTTTGTAACCACTCCGCAGATGATCTCTACTCGTCTTGAGGACAAAACCAAGGTAATTAATCATATATATGTCACTGTTTTGCTGATATATAAGTTTCGTGGCTAAATTATTAAGTTTTTTTTTTGTGTGTTGAAGAATCTGAAGACAAGAGGTCAGAGCGAGTCTTTGAAGAGAGCAAAAGATAATGAATCTGCGTCGAAGAAACAGAGAGTTACCACGCCTTCACCACTGCCAACTTTCAAGGTACATAATCATAAACGAAGATTTGTTTCTACCCTTTTATTTTAATTAAAGTTCTTGGGGGATAAAATGGATTATAAATGTAACAGGTGAGAAAGGAGAATCTAAGGGACCAGATTACTTCATTACAACAGCTAGTTTCACCTTTCGGAAAGGTGAATGATTTATGTGTTTATTTTATTTATTTGGCGTATAATATATACAAACAAAAGTGTTTTTTCTTCTTCTTCTTGGTTAGGTTTATGTATTGAACTCCTTTATTTTGTTTGTTATCTTTGGGCTAATTTTCAGACAGATACTGCATCTGTTCTCCAAGAAGCTATAGAGTACATCAAGTTCCTTCACGATCAAGTCACTGTACGTTTCTAGTGATTTCTCTCTTAAATTTTTTTAATTTCAAGAAACCCTAGAAATGATCAAATATTGAGCATAATAATAATTTTTTAAAATACAGGTTCTAAGCACTCCATACATGAAACAAGGTGCCTCAATCCAACAACAACAACAGGTTTATTTCTCAATCTAGCGTTAGATTTTTGTCGGAGCTTTTTTTTGTTTTGTTTTTGGACCCTTCATGCTATAATCATGGTCAATTAAGTACTAATTGAGTATGGATTCATCATATATATGCAGATATCTGGAAAATCGAATAATCATGATGGAAACGAAAATCAAGAACTAAGAGCACACGGTCTGTGTCTCGTCCCGCTATCAAGCACTTTCCCGGTGGCAAATGAAACAACCGCCGATTTTTGGACACCAACATTTGGGGGCAACAATTTCAGGTAGAGAAAATGAACGAATATCATACAGTTCTCTATTAGCATCAAAATACTAATCAACAATGGTTAATATAATAATAATAAAAAAGAAAAGAAAATTCGCAAGTCATGATCAAAGATTGAATCATTACTTGGAGAAAAAGTAGAGATGGAAGAAGGAGGTGACCCTTCAAAGGTGGGCAGAGGCAACAATGGTGTTGGAGGGGACCAACTACAAAAGCAAGAATGATTTAGGGCTTAGAAAAAATGGGATTATCTATCATAAACTAATAGGTTCTATTTAAGAAAAATAAATATATTAATGATGTTATATATGTAATAATTAAGCTAAATTTGTTTTTAATTCTATATAGGTGATGGAAGAGCGAGGGTATTGGTTGTCAAGACGGATGGGAACATATGCTAAATTCAGCTTGAAGACTCTAAAGCATGACAATAATATTAATGTATTTCCTTCTTCTTTCTTTCTTGTCTTTTGGTTCAATATTTTGTACGGGGGTTTTATTGCTGAATTTAGCAGATATGGGTTGTTTTTATGTTGAAGAACCTTTTGTTCCTGTCCTTGTTCTTGAATATATTAATATACATATTTTTGCCGTTGGTGCCATCTTTGTTAATCACTTATTAAAGATGGTTGATATGAAATTCTTAGTTGTTTCTGATTTCTGTATCTTTATAAAACTGATCACTCGTTCCACAAACGAATTTCTATGGTGAAGAAATAACAAGAATATATATATAAATAAATAAAATATGTATAAACTATATGCACCAATATATATACATGCCAATGCCATGATACTAAAATATAATTAGTATTTAGTTTGCTTAAACTTAAATGTTATTCTAGTATAACTAAAACATAATACGTAACAAGAATATTTAAGTTACTATTAAATTATTATTTTTTGTGTTTATAGTATAACTAATGAATTATAAATTTATAAGACATAAAGAAGTTGTCTTTCAGATCATTTTTTCATCAGATGGTATCTATCAGTTCAGATATCATAATTATATCGATAATTTTTAATCTTTTAATGTAAATAAAACTTAAATATATGTTTCGTATTTTATTATACATTTCTAACAATACTTTCATAAAACCAGTGATAAAACTGACATAAACCATATATATATATCATCATTTTGGGAGACAAATTGTATCGAGTTTAATCTTTTTTAGAAATCCTGATTTAAAGTTCTTATATTAATGTATTTATGTTCGTACATATCCATATGTAAATGTGTGTCTATGGATTGAACTTTTTATTCGTTCGATTAGAAATTTAGAACTATATATTATGAAAATTTGGTAGTGGAAGCCAGTAGACAACCGGCCCACTGCTTCCGCGCTACTTTATGATTTGAATATACAGATATGGTTTAGTATATATACCGATAAATATATATATATATATATATATATATATATATATATATATATATATATATATATATATCAATTTGACATTCAACATCATTCATGTTTAAAGAAAAAAGATTATTCAAATCTTATTATAAAGACATGCATGTATATATGTGTCTAATCTATCAAATGTCACTAAAAATATATGCAAGAATTGAATTCTTACCAAGATTTCAATCTCCATAAAATAAACTCCCATGCAATGAGTAGTCGGTTCTTAATTTGAACTAAATAGAACTTCGCATGTGTAATTTGCTGTAGTACGTATTTAATTTACTAGGGTTTTTTTTTTTTCTCGGATTGAATTAGTACCCTGTTGAAAATGTTGGATTTTTTTTTTTTTGGGACAAAATGTTGGATTTCTCCAAAGTTCAAAACCAAAGAACATAGCATGCATGCAGAGCCCATCCAGTATTTAATGTTTCAAGAAGTTTAAACGGTGTCATGCAATATCTCTACGCACGCTTTCGTGTGTTGGATAGGTTACGAAGCTTTGAGGTCTAAAATTCTCTCTCCTTTTCTTTCTTTAACGATGCAATCATCTCTATATGCTATTTGGAAGCGACGCAATGTCAGGTTGCATTCTACCTAGTCAAGACCCGATTCACCTCTCTTGTAAGAAATCATGCAAACAATTTGTGCTCGGCTAGATTCTTTATCTTGGGCTCAATAAAAGGCTATATATGTCCGTTCGTAGAGTTCTATTTGATTATTACCTGGTTCCGCTTGCATATTTCAACCGATTTGCGACCATTTTTCTAAAAAGTTTTCAAAGATTGTTCCTCCTATTAAGTTTTCACATATTGTTTTATCCTCTTCACAAACATCGTTCTTTAAAAAATGTTTTTAGCTAGTATTAGCCACAGAAAAAGAAAAAGGCCAAGTAACGGTCCTTTTTTTTTATAACAAAAACAACAATAAGTGTACTTCAAAACAAGTGAATATAGGAATAAACTCACATACTTTTGGAATTTAAATAAAAGCTTAATATGTAACTTAGCTTCGTGTAAATTTCAGTAGCCAGTAAGTTTGTAAATCTAATAACATTCAATCCTTCTTCTTAACCAACAAAGAGAAAATGTTAGATTATATCTACATATTTGGTAGCTCATTTATTGTACTAACAAATAAAAACCATCATCCCTATATATAAACTACAGAAAGGGTTTGGAATATTGGATATTAGATTAGAACGATAGTATAAACTCGGAATATATTTCAAATCAAATTAACTTCTTCTACCTGAAAATGCGAATCACTAGTTTCAACTGTGGATCAATTAGAATCAATCTTGTAATAGAGTTTGACAAGCTATGCCATGCGCCAAAAGAAACGAGGAAATATATAATGAATATAAAAAGCAAAAGAAAACATTATGGGCATAATTTTAGTCTTTCAGATGTACAATAAAGGACGAACAAGCTTCATCTTTTTTTTTTTTTTGCTTTATGTGAAAACAAGTTCTTAATGTCTTCAGCTATAAGCTTTGTTGATTGAAGCTTAAAAGCCTTATTCCTTTTTCTGTACAAAAATAATAAAACACTTTGATTCTAATTTTGTTAAGCGTTCGAGAATCACAAATACACACGTCTTATTTTCCTCCAAAGGGTTTACTTATTCGTCTACTTTCATGATACATAAGATATATGCGTTTTGACTGGATACATATAGCCGATTAATTTGTATTAGTATCGCTTTCCCGAATTGATATTCGATAGTGTCTTTGTGTAAATTGTAAACGACAATAACAAATTCTATACATTATATATAATATTTTCAGATCATATTGAAAAAGTTAGTTATGAGATTGATATATCAATATTTTTATTTGAGAAGCTCCGTTGCAGGATTGTTGCTCTCTGTTCAATTGATCAATTCAATGCAATAATATGTACTTTATTTAATTCTACTCAAAATGAAAACATTATGTTTATAATGTGAAAAAGATAATGAAAACGTATACTGTGTCTATGTTATTAAATTTGGATTATAACCCATATATAAATTTGGTACAATTCAAATCCACACAACAAAAAAATTATCTGATTTATAAAAAGATAACATATATATATATTTTTTTCTTACGCAAACATTGATACGAACGGAGTTTTTAGTGAAATTTTTTAAAACCTAAAACACGAAATTTCTTCCCTTACACAACCTGAATCTTCGATATTTTTTCTCTCAATTTTCGATTCTTTTGTATTTATCCTTAATCTTGTGTCAAAATTTTGTCCCAGAGTTTTCTTTTGTCCACCTCTATCCGCATTGCACGAAATTATTTTTGTAAAAATTTAATTTATTGATATTATTTTTTACCGTATATATACATTATCTTTTATTATGTGTAATTTTCTTTTAATTAGCAGTTTATAAAGTCAGGTTACCAATTATTTTAGATATTTATGAATGTAAAAATAGACTAACCCGTCGGTTTTGTAACATGCTATGATATTTTCTATGCATCATTTTCTTAATCATTTTTAATGTAAAATTGATTAACCCATCTATTTAATCTCCTTTGCAACTGCCTATAATATTTTATATGCATTTTCTTAAGTAATTTTTAATGTAAAAATGGACTAACTTCTCCGTTTTGCAACAGATCATGGTATTTTCTATGCAACCTTTTCTTCGTCTTTTTTAATGTAAAATGATTAACTCATCGATCTATTTAAACTGCTTTGTAACCGGCTATAATATTTTAAACTAGAAGAAGGTTCGTGCGTTGCACGGATTTGTGATAATTTTAATGTTTAATTTTTAAAATTTATTTTATAAAATTTATTAGTAAAAATTTGTGGATAAATATTAATTTTTATTTTGTAAATATCATGTAGTTTTATAACTTTGTATTGAAAGATTGGTGGAATAGTAATATCTATAGTGAATGAGAATTTCTTTTCGACAATAATTAAAGACATGTTATTTTATAGTATATCCAATCTGAAATATATTTGTGATGAAATTTGTGAATGTAAAATTAAATGTTAATATATTTTTTTGGTCCTTGTAGATTATCAAAACATATATCACAATTGTCATATTCTTCTTGTGTAGCTTGGATTTATGTTCTCTCTACGTCTTCAATTACAAAATCAACATATAGTTTTCTTGATGCATTTGGATTGAAATCTTCAATTTCAAAAGAGATTTCGAGGCATTGTGTGTTATGTGGTCGACATGATAGCATAGATTTCCGAATAAAATTTATTAAACTTTCGGTTAATGTACTTGATGTTGTGTCATCCATATCATGATAAGTGAGGTAGAAGTTAATCATATTTTTGAAGATAATGTTATTTACTTGAAGTATTTGATCGGTGCTAAAACGGATTGTGTAGTTGATGTTCTATTTTTGACGGAGTGGACGTGTGATTTTGAGACGCAGTTTGTTCCGGTTGACTGTGTGAAAGAAATTATATGATAGTGTAATGTATTCTATTGGAATTTTATGTTGTAATAAAAGTGAGTTGTGTTGTAGATTGTTATTTTGTTCTTTCAATTTATAGATTGTTGTAGAATCTCCATTGTAGATTGTTATAGATTTTTGTATATTGTATTTAATAATTTAATGTTGTTGGATTTTTTATTTTTTGTTGAGAAGTTTTTCCATCAAATGTAAATGTATAGATTGTTGTAGAATCTCTATTGTAGATTGTTATAGATTTTTGTATATTGTATTTAATAATTTAATGTTGTTGGATTTTTTATTTTTTGTTGAGAAATTTTTCCATCAAATGTAAATGTGTAGAATGAAGGTATGTCAGCCCTGAAATTTTTGGGATTTAAGACGGAAATCTACGGCTATGGGACGGAAATAAAAAATTAGTGAATTGGAAAATAATTCTCAAAAGGAAATATGATAGAACGTCATAGGAAATTTCAGAATGATTTGAAAAAATATATATAGAATTTTCAACTTTTTTATTTTTGAACGGGTAATTCGGGTACACGATCTAATACTCATTCCCTTCCCATACCCGTATTAATAAAATAAATGGTTTCGAATGGATAATTATTTTAAACGGGATAGGGAATGAGACGAAAAATTCGGGACAGTACAGGAGGGAACGGGAAACCCGTCCCAAAATTTCCAGGGCTCCTGATGAAAAAAATTTATTATATGTTATAAGATACCACATATGTTTTTTTCTATAGTTATGTAGTTAATTATAGTTTTTCTGGTTATTAAAAATGAAGTACACCTATTATTAAATTAAGAACAACAAAATAAAAAGATGAATTAAATGTTACAATTATGAATTACACATTTCAATTTTTTAATGTATTTATGTTTTTTTTTCTTTAAATATAGGTGACACATCATCTGCCACATGTCAGCATTTCAAATCTCACTTCTAAAAAAAAACCTTACTTTATTATATAAGATGCATTTTTCATAATTATTTCTTAATGTAAAAATGAACTAACCCGTATTTTTAATATAGTTTGTGATATATTAGCATATGTATATGTTTTAGGAGGACAATCTTAATTTTGAGTCGAAATATTTTATTCTTTTTTTTTGGCTTTTGAATTTCAATCACATATTATTTACACACAAAACAACCCCCACTACTCAAAACAAAGCAAATAATGACCAGAATTAATGATGAAATTCACAAGCAAAAATAAATAAATCAATAGCTAGTATATAAGAGAAATTGACATTAAAAATATTTGCCAAGATAACCAACTAATCTATCTATCTATCTATTCTAATATAGTAAGGTTTTTTTAGAGTGAGCTTTGAAATACTGTCATGTGACATGTCTGATGTGTCACCTATATTTAAAGAAAAAAAATATAAACACATAAAAACTTGATATGTGTACATAAAAAATTGATATGTGTACTTTATAATTGTAACACTTAATTATTTTATCTCTTTATTTTGTTGTTCTTAATTTAATGATAGGGTTATATGGATAAATAATCCAAAAAATTATAATTAACTACATAACTATAGAAAAAACAGATGTGATATTATCTAAGATATAATAAAGTTTTTTAATCAGGAGCCCTGAAAATTTTGGGACGGATTTCCCGTTTCCTCATGTACTGTCCCGAATTTTCAGTCCCATTTCCTATCCTATTTACAATAATTACCCGTTCGAGACCATTTATTTTATGTAAACGGGTATGGAAAGGGTACGAGAAGGGAAAGGGTATTAGATCGGGTACCTTAAAAATTCTATATATTTTTTTCTAATTATTTTGATTTTTTTCCGGGACGTTCTTATCATATTTTCTTTTGGGAATTATTTTTCAATTCAAAAATTTTCTGTTTCCGTCCCATAGCCGTAGATTCCCATCTTGAGTCCGAAAATTTTCAAGGCTGGCATACCTTCATTCTACACATTTACATTTGAAGAAAAAATTGATCAACAAAAAAAAATAAAAAAATCAACTACACTAAATAATTAAATACAATGTCGAAATAAATAAAAACAAAAAATTGTAATAGAGATTCTACAACAATCTATAAATAGCAAGAACAATACAACAATTTACAAATACAACTCACTTTTATTACCACACAAAATTTCAATAGAATATATACTATATGCATTACACTATCATATAATTTCTTTCACCCAATCAACCGGAATTAAACTACGTCTCAAAATCACACGTCCACTCCGTCAAAAATAGAACATCAACTACACAATCCCTTTTAGCACCGATCAAATACTACAAGAAAATAACTCTACCTTCAAAAATATGATTAACTTTTACCTCACTTATCATGATATGGATGACACAACATCAAATACATTAACCGAAATTTTAATTATAAACTTTATTCAGACATCTATACTATCACGTCGATCACATAACACACAATGCCTCGAAGTCTCTTTTGAAATTGAAGATTCCAACCCAAATGCATCAAGAAAACTATATGTTGATTTTGTAATTGAAAACTTAGAGAGGACACAAATCCAAGATACACAAGAAGAATATAACAATTGTGATATATGTCTTGATAATCTACAAGGACCGAAAAAAATCTTAACATTTTATTTTGCAGTCACAAATTTCATCACAAATGTATTTCAGATTGGTTATACTACAAAACCACATGTCCTTAATTATTGTCGAAAAGAAATAATTTGATATTTTATATGCTTACGATGAATAAAAAAAATTCTCATTCACTATAGATATTATTACTCCACCAATCTTTCAATACAAAATTATAAAACTACATGATATTCACAAATTAGAAATTAATATTCATTCACAAACTTTTACTAACAAATATTATAAAATAAATTGTAAAATTTAAAACATTTAAATTAACACAAATCCGCGCAACACGCAGACCTTCTCCTAGTCTATTTTAATATAGTAAAAAATATTTGTTTAGATTGAGCTTCTATATGCTGCCATGTGGCACTCTATAAGTTGTCATGTGTTATCTTTAAATCGTTTTACTATTCATTGATAATTACTTTTAGTTTTTTTTGTAAAAAAAAAAAGTTTCAGATAGAGTGAGCTTTGAAATGTTGCCATGTGACATCGTAGACATTGACATGTGTCACTTATTTTTTTTTAAAAACACATAAAATTGATATGTGTCATTCATAATTGTAACATTTAAGGATAAGGTTATATGGATGAATAACCCAAAAAACTATAATTAACTACATAAATATAAAAAAAAACAGAGAGCCCGAAAATTTTGGAACGGGTTTTAGTTATATTTTAAACTATATTTTGATTTTCGTAATATCTATAAAAATGACCAAAGTTAACGATGAAACATAATACTTTTATTTTATTTTGCTAAAATATTTGAAAAAATATTTGGAGAGAAATACTCATTAAATATTTGCCAAGATAATCAACTAATTAGTTAGATATTCCCTTTTATTAAAAAAAAAGAATATTTATAAAATATTCATAATCTTGGGAATCAAAGCAATTAATAGATATTTTTTTATTTCAAAATGACAATCAATTAATCCTATGTATTATAGTGTATCAGGCTTACAATACACTTTCATTGACATAAGTAATCAAAACGAAAATATCCTTAATGAAATCATTAAATTTTCTAAACATTCCAATTATTTTTACTTATTTAGTAAATAACTTGTAAAGTAAATGTTAGTTAAAATTATGCTTCACTTTTAATAGTATAGATTTATTTATTTATTGTTTTGGTCAAGTAATAGTATAGATTTTGTTTTTGAAATTTTCAATAAATCAACTGTTTATTTTAAACATCGTATGAAAAGGAAAAAAAACCTAAAAGTTGGAGGTGTAGTTAATAAAAAATCGACTCACCGTGAGTCGTTTACAGGCCCATTAGGCCCAATGTATTCGATTACTGAATCGGAAACCGACAACCCTTTTCCTTCTCTAAGTTTGGAATCTTATAAAAAAAAACTAATAGAAGTTTGTTACCGAGATCAAAATTATTTTTAATTAACTCTGAAATTAAGGAAATATATATCTCACTCAACGTTCAGAAAATATTTTATTTCCCTCGCAAGTCGCAACGGATCTCCTTTTTTTATTCTTTTTTTAAAAACTAATTAGAAGTTATATTACCTCTCCAAGTTGTTACCGAGATCAAAATTATTTTTAATTTACTCTGAAATTAAGGAAATATATATCTCAATCAACGTTCGAAAAATATTTTCTTTCCCTCGCAAGTCGCAACGGATGTCCTTTTTTTAATCTTTTTTAAAAAGACTAATTAGAAGTTAAAACCAAAAACCAAAACCCCAATTTTTTTCCTCAACTAAAAAACACTCTTACGTCGTTTCCTCTCTTCGTTTCCACCTCTGTATCGGCTTCTCTTCTCTCTGCCTGCTGCAACATGGTTACGACATCGAAGAAACGTACTGAGCCAAATCTATGCTTCACCGATACACCAATCGCCGCCGACGAAGCTGAAGAGAAGTGGCCGTTGCGCTACTCTTCTTCAGCGAGAAAAACTGAATCCACCAAGAAACCAAACAATTGGTAAATAGTTTTCTCTGAAACTTCTTTTTCTTCTTCTTCTTCATTTTATAAGCTCTAAGTAATGAAGAAGTTTTACGCTAATCTTCTTCTGTATCCATCTGCTAATTTAATATAGGAGATCCAAAAAACAGGAGCTTCAGGATGAAGAAGCTCCTCCTCAGAATCGGTAAATAGTTTTGTCTTAAACTTTGTCCTTTTTTATTTTTTTTTCTTCAAATCTCTGCCTTCTTCTTAATGAGGCTTACGCTAAATCTTCTTTTGCATCTTATGGCTAACTTTAAATACAGGGGATCGGAAGCGAAGCTCCAGGCTAAGTTTCATTACAATCAAGCAACTGTCAATGGGATTCTATTGAAACTAGGAGATGACGTCTATGTCAAGGTATGAAGAAGCGTTCTTTTTATGATTGTTTTTTTTTGGGATGCTACTGAAATTTTCTTGGCTTTTTGAGACTATTTGATTCCACATTCTAGAAATTTCTTGACATTTCGTTATGTCCGATTTGAGTATAGGCAGGTGAAGAAAAACCAGACGACATAGCTAAAGTCATTGAGCTTTTCGAAGGGATAGATGGCGAACCGCACTTTAGAGCTCAATGGTTCTACAGACATGAAGATACAGTTAGTTTTACTAGATTTTCATGTTCTTGATTAGTAGATTTATCTACTGTTCTTATTTATTTATGACCTCATTCTGCTTCTTTTTATAACCATTTTTCACTATGTTAGGTAATTCAGGATCTTGCCAATTACTCGAAAGAGGATCTTGCCAATAACTCGAAAGAGAAAATTGTGCAAGACAAAAGGGTTTTCCGTACGAACATCGAAGATGACATTTCTCTCAATTTGATCAAATCTAAAGTAAAGATAATTAAGATTCCATTGAAGGTAATGTATATATTTGAATTCTTGAAAAATTTTGGGGACTTTGGCTTGTTAGTACTAATATACTTATATTGACTTTATATCCCTTCTTGTAACAGATCGACTCTGAAAACAAGGAGAGAGTTATACCACTGTCCTGTGATTTTTACTATGACATGACATACGACTTAGAACACTTTACATTCTCAAATGCGGGTGATGGTACTTCAACTTGTGCTTCCCATGTTTGGTTTTCAATTAGATTTGTTGAGACTTATAATATTTTATTTGTGTTAGTTTCTTGCTTTTGAATTAGTTCTGATCCTAGTTTACGTTTCAAGCTTAAAGTTGAAGTTTTAGTCTTCATACATGGTTTACTTATTGTAATTAGTTTTGTGCAATCCTATGAAAACTTGATGGATTCTGTTTTTCTTTTCTTTTCAGAAATCTCCAATGTGAAGAGTGCTGAATCAACGGTTTCAGGTGAAGATGATAAATATTTATTGGATTTATTCTCTGGATGTGGAGCCATGTCCACAGGAATGTGCATGGGTGCATCATTATCCGGTGTAAATTTAATCACTGTAAGTGTCTTTCCATGAAAACTTGAGCTCGTGTTTATGATGTATGAGACAATAATTTCATTTACTTTTTTTTTTTGACATCAATTTCATTTAATTTAATTAGAACTATAGATGTTTAACTTTACTCTCTGTTTTTCAGAAATGGGCAGTGAATATCGATAGATTTTCTTGTAGCAGTTTGAAATTCAATCACCCTGAAACCGAGGTAAATTTTGTTGTGGTGATTTTGTTATAAATTGTTAGAAAATTTTAATTAAATATCTATATATCTAATCATAACTTTTGTACATTTGTCAGGTGATAAATGAAACTGCTGAGAACTTTTTGGAATTGTTGAAGGAGTGGAGAATATTATGCCAAAAGTTTTTACTCATCCCCACAACTGAGCTAATAGAATCAGATAACAATTTAGAAGATGAAGAGGATGAAAATGACCAAGAGGGTGATGAATATGAAACTTCACCTGGCGAATTCGAGGTTGGAGAATTACTCTCCATACGTTATGAATCTGGGCTTCAGTTTAAGGTACAAGTTCTTTGGCTGTAAATTGAAAAATCTTTATTCGGTATGAGTAAATCTTATCAGTTTTAATTTAACCATAATTTTTCTTAATATTTCATTGTACATTAGGTGCGATGGAAGGGTTATGATTCAGATGAAGATACTTGGGAGCCTATTGATGGATTACAGTAAGATTTTTCACTTTATTACTTAGGCTATATATTTCATGTTATACTCTAATTTGAATATGATTTCTCTCCAGAAAATGCAAAGGAAAATTGAAAGAGTTTGTAACAAAATGTTACAAGCTAAAGTTATTGCCACTTCCTGTAAGTCTTCTTAGCAAGTCTCGTTTCCCTCCAAAAAACTATATTTAATTTCCTCACTCTCTCATAACTTTTTTTTCACGTTTTGTTCTTTCAGGGAGATGTGCATATCGTGTGTGGAGGACCTCCGTGTCAAGGTATTAGCGGTAACAACCGGTATAGAACAAAAAACGGTCCGCTTAAGGATGATAAAAACCGTCAAATAGAGGTTTACATGGATGTCATAGATTACTTGAAGCCCAAGTACGTCTTGATGGAGAATGTTGTAGACCTTATGAAGTTTTCAAAAGGGTTTCTTGCTCGATATGCTGTTGCTCTTATGGTAAATATGAATTACCAAACAAGATTAGGGATAATGGCTGCTGGTTCATATGGTCTTCCGCAATGTAGGAACCGAGTTTTCTTATGGGGTTCTCAACCTACAGAGGTATACATTATAGTTTTTTTCTTTCTTCATAAATATAATGTTTATATTTTTTCTATAATATGATCTTTATTATTATTATTTCATTTTTTTTTTGGATTAACAGAAGTTGCCTCCATATCCTTTGCCAACTCATGAAGTTCTCGTTACAGGCTCCCTCCCTATAGAATTTAAGGCAAGTTTTTTTTTTTTTTTAGAGTTTGCATTTTTTACTTTTCACATTACTAACATAGCTTATGAACATGTTGTAATTGCAGAAATCAAAAGTGGGACATGACCAAAGACATCTCTTTAAATTGGACACAGCTCTTACTCTTGCGGATGCAATTAAGGATTTGCCAGAGGTGTGTGTAATCAAACCTCAAAGAGTCAATGAGTGTTTATGTGATTTCATTGCAGTCCAAATTCGCTTTATTTGCATAGTGAGTAACAAGCATGAACATCAAACATTAAGTTAAAAGTTTTCCATTTATGTCACAGGTGAAGAATAATGAGAAACGAGATGAAAGAGATTACGACAAGATAAGTCATCAGACAGAGTTTCAGAAGTTTATCTGTAGCATCCGCGACCAGAAATCCTAAGTATGGTCGTGCGGATCATGGGATGACCGTTGTGTATATGTTCTCGTATAGTGGAGGTTCGTCCGTTTCTGTAAATATGTGTGGTGTACAGTGGTATGTCCGTGGTACGTCTGTGGTACGTCCGTGGTACGTCTGTGGTACGTCTGTGGTACGTCCGTGGTACGTCCGTGGTACGTCTGTGGTACGTCTGTGGTACGTCCGTGGTACGTCCGTGAGGTTAAGTACCGTACTGTGGTCGGACCAAGTAAAAGTTGTGGAAATTTGTCTAAGTGTCGAGAGATAAAGGTATTAGGCCGTGGACCGTGGTTTAACTCGAGGGAAATCAGTTTATCCCGAGTGAAAAGTGTTTTATTCCATGAAAGGCCGAGCGGTTTAAGTCTGGCCGAGAGAAAAAAGAAGGTTTGGCCGGTTTGGCCGTGAGAACTTAAATAAGACCGAGAGAGAAAGTGAACCGCGTGAGATAAGTCGGTTTAGACGGTCAAGCTAGGGTTTTCTCTCTATAAATATGAGTTTCTCTCGTGGCCGCGTGAGAGAATCACGTTTTATCCCGAGAGCAAACCCTTGAGACGATTTTCACCGAGAGAAAGTCCGAGCCGCAGAGAGAAATCCGAGTTTTTCGAGAGAAATCGTTGTCCGTCGAGTTTCTGGGGTTTTCGTTCGAGAGAAACGAACTGGGAGGATCGATTTGCCGAGGGAAGTGCATTCGGCTGAGAGATTTCTCGATCGGATCGCGAAGCATCCGAGAGATAATCAAGGTAATCCGTTTTCTCCGAGAGAATTCTGTTCTGGTGCGATTTCACCGTGAGTTTTCTGTTCTGGATCGATTATCACCGAGAGATAATCGAGTATTCTGTTGTAGGCGTGAGTTTTCCGAGGAATCCGAGAGATTGCGCGAGGGTTGTTCGATCGGATCGAGCGGTACCTGAGAGAAGGAGAGTCTGTCCGAGAGATTTCGGTAAGTGATGAGAGATCACGATTTTTATTAAGTTTCTGCCGAGTAACATTGAGTTAATCCTCATGTTTTGGTCTGTTTCCGAGGGAAAACAGATTGTTGCTCGAGGGAAAGTGAGCGGTTTGTGAGTTAACCGTGAGGAGATTGGATCTCGCGAGAGAAGTCCGAGTAATTCTGTTTCTGTCCGAGTAATCACCGAGTTTCTACCGAGAGAAACGTTTCTGAGGTGAGTGCGTGACTGTAGTTAATGTCTGGAACCGTAGGATTGCTAGGTTGTCTGGTTTTCATTGATTGCTTGTGTAAGTTAGTGTTTACTTAGCAAGGTCAATGTGTTTCTGTGATTGGGAAAGGTATTGGATACCGTGGTTTATACGTGGTGTCTAACTAGCTGTGTGAATGTTCGGATCGAGTTGCTAGCTCAAGGGGATGTGTGATTCTCGCTTGAGTAGAACCGAGGCCGTGAGGAAATTCACAAGTAGTTGAGATGATCATAGAACCGTGATTCTGTTGATTATGTGCTTACTTGCTAAGTAGTTATTGTGAATTGAATAACTGATGTATGATTGCGTTTTCTGATATTGACTGGTGGTACGGGATGATCGTACTCACTAAGCATTTGTGATAATGCTTATGCCTCTCTTATGTGTTGAGTGTGCAGGTAAGGATGTTATCCGGGACGTTTAGTCTTGAAGGCGGACTTGAAGGCAGTGAAGAAAGAAGTGGATTAGGACTGGGTTTGGGGGTTTATTTATCATGAGTTTTTCTGGATATTTGGCTTTGCATTTCTGTTATGACTTAGAACGAATTTGGCTAAGTTAGTTTATGTTTTAAGAACCTTTGTTATATCTGAATTGGAATTATTATGCAATAAGAATGGGCTTTTTATGAATCGAATGTGTTGTTTAAGTTTAAGAAAATTCTGAAAAATATGCTAAGTCTGGAATCTGGTTAGAGTTAGACTCGGGTCGGCCGGCCTGGTTAGGATTATCGGGTTGGGTCGCCACAGTTGGTATCAGAGCATGGTCGATTCTAGGATAGTTCATTTGCATAGTTTGGGTTAGAAATATCCACCTTTCACTGCCGAGTCTCGCGGTCTGTTGTTTCTGGGGAGTTTGGAACTATTGTCTGGTGTTAGCTTCGGGCTAACATGTTCTGTTTTGACTTGCAGATGGCTCCGAGAAGGACTAGGGCTGCAAGGTTGAATGGTACTGTGAACTCGGGGAGTTCGGGAACTGAGAATGCAGTTGGGAACCAGCATGAGATTGAGGCTGCTGCAGCGGCCGAGGCTGCGGCTGCGACTGCGAATGCTGCGGCTGCTGCTGCTGCGGACGTAGCTGCTGCGAATGTGGCTGCGGTTGGAGCTGGAAACGTGGCTGGGAATGCTGCGGGCGCCGTTCCAGACAGGCTGGAGGCTGTGCTGGGATTGTTAGCTCAAGTGTTGGAGCGTTTACCGGTGGTTGTGCCTGTACCGGGAGTGGTACCGTCCGTGGCATCACAAGTGGTTGCGCCTGTACCGGGAGTGGTACCGGCCGTGGCACCACAAGTGGTGGATCCGAATGTTGGGAACGTGGCTGTGGAGGAAGCGGGTCAAGTCGTGGCGATCCCGTCTTACCTCAAAGTTCTGGATCATATGGCGAGGTTGGGAACCAAGTTCTTTGCTGGAGGAACTGCGCCTATTGAGGCGGATGAGTGGAGGATGAGGCTTGAGAGGAACTTCGAGTCTATCCGATGTCCTGAAGAGTACAAGCGGGACATAGCTGTGCATTACCTGTAGGGTACTGCGCATACCTGGTAGAAAGGAGCATCGAGACGTTTGGCGAATCCGAACTGTTCGTATGAGACATTATCAGAAATGTTCCTGAGTAAGTACTTCCCGCAGGAGGCTTACAATCAGCTGGAGGCTGAGTTTCTGTATCTGCGGCAAGGGACCAAGACGGTTCGACAGTATGAGACTGAGTTCAACCTGTTGCGCAAGTACGTGGGACGTGACTACGATACTGAGGAAAAGCTGATCCGAAGGTTCATGAGCGGACTAAGGGTCGAGCTGCGTAATGGTTGTCTGGTGCGTGACTATGCGACGGTCACGGAGCTTGTTGAGAAAGCAACTTTGTTAGAGTCTGGACAAGCCGAAGAGGCTTTGTCTAAGGCTGGTACCGTGGCCAGGAGTGGTCAAGTGTCTGGAGGACAGAACCGCAAGTTTGGGAAGCATGTTCCGGCTAAGTCGAGTGGAAGCCGCAGCGTTTGTGGATCTTGCGGAAAGGTGCATGTTGGCGTGTGTAGGCGTGCATCTGGAGCTTGTCACCGTTGTGGTAGCTTGGAGCATAGGGTTCGTGATTGTCCTGAGCCAGACTCGAGGTTGGTGAGAGTGTCGGATGGAGTTAGCACGTCTGTGGTATGTTTCGGCTGCGGAGAGCCGGGACATTACAAGCGTGATTGTCCGAGGTCGGGAACTATTGGGCAGGCGGCCACTCAGTCTAAGCGTGCAGGGGATGTACTGGCGCCACCGGCTAAGAGGCAGGCCATCATGCCAAGGGTGTATGCAGCGACCGTGGATGGAACTGGAGATCCGACCACTTCTCGACCGATCACTGGTAAGTTCTAGTACTTACGTTTTCTGAGTTTGTTTGTGTCTGTGTGTTTCGTTAAGTGTCTTAGCATTCTAAGGATTGAATGTGTAGGAACCTTATTAATGGGTGGGGTGGAAACCCATGTTCTGTTCGACTCCGGAGCGAGTCATTGTTTTGTTAACCCAGGGATGATTGGGAAGGGAGGATTCCAGAAGGAAGCCGGGGAAGAGTTTGGACTAGTGAGGGCGGCCGGAGGCCAAGTGATGTTCTCACTAGGGACTGTTCGCAACATTGATGTCTGGATTGGCGAGGTTAATATGCCAGCGGACTTGGTGATTTGCGAAGTTAAGTCTTACGATGTCATCCTCGGAATGGATTGGCTCGGTAAGCATAAGGCGCATCTGGATTGTCACCGAGGCAGGGTGGAGTTCGAGAGGGATGGCCAAGTTCTGGTTTACCAAGGAGTGAGACCGACTTCGGGTAGCTTGGTTGTGTCGGCAATTCAAGCGGAGAAAATGTTAGAGAAAGGGTGTGAAGCATATCTGGCGACGATATCTTCGATTGAGGTTGGACCAGACGCGGAGTTAGGGGACATTCCAGTGGTACAAGAGTTTGAGGATGTTTTCCAAGCCTTGTTGGGAATGCCACCGGCTCGTTCAGATCCGTTCACGATTGAACTTGAGCCGGGAACTGCTCCTGTGTCTAAGGCACCATACCGTATGGCTCCGGCCGAGATGGCTGAACTAAAGAAGCAACTGGCTGATCTTCTAGAAAAGGGATTTGTAAGGCCAAGCAGTTCACCATGGGGCGCACCTGTTCTGTTCGTAAAGAAGAAAGATGGAAGCTTCCGGCTTTGCATCGATTACCGAGGGTTGAACCGTGTTACTGTGAAGAACAAGTATCCACTTCCAAGGATAGATGAGTTGTTGGATCAGCTTAGGGGTGCTACTTGGTTCTCCAAGATCGATTTGGCTTCTGGATACCATCAGATACCGATAGATGAACCGGACGTTCGGAAGACTGCCTTTCGGACTAGGTATGGTCATTACGAGTTTGTGGTCATGCCGTTTGGTTTGACGAATGCGCCAGCTGCATTCATGAAGTTGATGAATGGCGTGTTCAGAGAGTACTTGGACGAGTTTGTGATTATTTTCATAGACGATATCTTAGTGTACTCGAAGAGTCCGGAAGATCATGAGAAGCATCTGCGGATTGTTATGGAGAAACTGCGAGAGCAGAAGTTGTTTGCCAAGCTGAGCAAGTGTAGCTTTTGGCAGCGGCACATTGGGTTCTTGGGTCACATTGTTTCAGACAAGGGAGTGTCCGTGGATCCTGAAAAGATCAAGGCCATTGCGGATTGGCCGAGACCTGAGAATGCGACGGAGATAAGGAGTTTTCTGGGGTTGGCTGGTTATTACAGGCGTTTTGTTAAAGGCTTTGCAAGTATGGCTCAGCCGATGACACGCTTGACCGGGAAGGACATTGAGTTCGTATGGACAGCCGAGTGTGAGGATTGTTTCATGAAGCTGAAAGGGATGCTCACAAGTGCACCGGTGTTGGCTCTACCTGAGCCGGATGAACCATACGCGGTCTACACGGACGCGTCTGGTAAAGGACTAGGTTGTGTCCTAATGCAGCACGGGAATGTGATTGCCTATGCGTCAAGGCAGCTAAGGAAGCATGAGGCGAATTATCCTACACATGACTTGGAGATGGCGGCTGTAGTCTTTGCGTTAAAGATATGGCGATCTTACTTGTATGGTGGGAAGGTTCAGGTGTTTACCGATCATAAGAGTTTGAAGTACATCTTCACTCAACCTGAATTGAATCTGAGGCAACGGAGATGGATGGAGTTAGTCGCTGACTACGATCTGGAGATAGCTTATCATCCGGGGAAGGCTAATCTCGTTGCTGATGCATTAAGCCGGAGACGGGCTAGTGTATCGTCTGCGAAAGACGTGGAAGGAGTTGTGAATCTCCTAAGGACGTTAAGGCTGAACGTTCTGACCGAGGATACGGAACCGTTGGGTTTGGGAGCTGCGGATCAGGCTGACTTGTTAACAAGGATCCGGTTAGCTCAAGAGGAGGACGAGAATCTGATTAAGATGTCAAAGGCTGACAAGACCGAGTATCAAACTTCAAACAATGGGACGATTGTGTTGAATGGCCGAGTATGTGTTCCTAACGTGAAAGAGTTAAGGGAAGAGATCCTTAAGGAAGCACATCAGTCTAGGTTTTCTGTTCATCCGGGAATGACCAAGATGTACCGCGACCTGAAAAGGTACTATCATTGGGTCGGGATGAAGCGGGACGTGGCCAAGTGGGTGGCTAGTTGTCCGACGTGCCAGTTGATTAAGGCCGAGAACCAGTTTCCGAGTGGTTTGTTGCAAACATTACCAATGCCGGAATGGAAATGGGATATGATCACAATGGACTTTGTGATGGGTTTACCGAAGACTAAGAATAAGCATGACGCGATTTGGGTCATTGTGGATCGGCTGACCAAGTCTGCTCATTTCTTACCTATGAAAAAGACGGATGGAGTGGCTAGGCTGGTGGAGTTATATGTCGATGAGATCGTGAGACTCCATGGCGTGCCAGTGAGCATTGTGTCTGATCGTGATCCGAAGTTTACTTCACGATTCTGGAAAGACTTTCAGGAAGAGTTTGGGACGAAGGTACACATGAGTACTGCGTATCATCCGCAAACGGATGGTCAGTCTGAGAGGACCATCAGGACGTTAGAGGACATGCTGAGAGCGTGTGTACTAGACTGGGGTGGTAACTGGGATAGGCATCTACCGTTGGCTGAGTTTGCATATAACAACAGTTACCAAGGGAGCATTGATATGTCTCCGTATGAGGCGTTGTATGGACGGCCGTGCAGAACACCGTTGTGTTGGACCCAAGTGGGGGAGCGGAGTGAGATAGGACCCGCGATAGTCGAGGAGACGACTGAAAAGATTCGGTTTCTGAAGGTTAAGCTGAAAGAGGCTCAAGACCGGCAAAAGAGTTATGCCGATAGGCGCCGTAAGGACTTGGAGTTCAGTGTGGGCGATCTGGTTTATCTGAAGGCTATGACCTACAAAGGGAAAAGCCGAGCAATGTTTGATGCTAAGTTGAGTCCGAGGTACATGGGGCCGTACCGGATTCTGGAAAGGATTGGGGCAGTGGCGTATAAGTTGGACTTACCGCCGGAAATGAGTGCTTATCACAATGTGTTTCACGTGTCGCAGCTGAGAAAGCACATAACCGAACGTGAGAATGTGATATCTGAACCGCCTCCGGAACTGCAAGAGGATCTGACCGTGGAAGGTAGACCGATCCGTGTGGTTGGCCGGAAGGAAAAGGTTAAGCGTGGTAAAGTGGTCAAGATGATCAAAGTTCTGTGGGATTGTAATGGCGACGAGCAAACGACTTGGGAAAAGGAGTCAAGGATGAGTACAAAGTTCCCGAAATGGTTTGAGAAACTTCCTGAGGAAGAGCCGGATTCGAGGACGAATCCAAACTGAGTGGGGGAGAATTGTAGCATCCGCGACCAGAAATCCTAAGTATGGTCGTGCGGGTCATGGGATGACCGTTGTGTATATGTCCTGGTATAGTGGAGGTTCGTCCGTTTCTGTGAATATGTGTGGTGTACAGTGGTACGTCCGTGGTACGTCTGTGGTACGTCTGTGGTACGTCTGTGGTACGTCCGTGGTACGTCTGTGGTACGTCTGTGGTACGTCCGTGGTACGTCTGTGGTACGTCTGTGGTACGTCAGTGGTACGTCCGTGGTACGTCTGTGGTACGTCTGTGGTACGTCAGTGGTACGTCCGTGGTACGTCTGTGGTACGTCTGTGGTACGTCCGTGGTACGTCCGTGGTACGTCTGTGGTACGTCTGTGGTACGTCCGTGGTACGTCCGTGGTACGTCTGTGGTACGTCCGTGGTACGTCCGTGAGGTTAAGTACCGTACTGTGGTCGGACCAAGTAAAAGTTGTGGAAATTTGTCTAAGTGTCGAGAGATAAAGGTATTAGGCCGTGGGCCGTGGTTTAACTCGAGGGAAATCAGTTTATCCCGAGTGAAAAGTGTTTTATTCCGTGAAAGGCCGAGCGGTTTAAGTCTGGCCGAGAGAAAAAGGAAGGTTTGGCCGGTTTGGCCGTGAGAACTTAAATCGGACCGAGAGAGAAAGTGAACCGCGTGAGATAAGTCGGTTTAGACGGTCAAGCTAGGGTTTTCTCTCTATAAATATGGGTTTCTCTCGTGGCCGCGTGAGAGAATCACGTTTTATCCCGAGAGCAAACCCTTGAGGCGATTTTCACCGAGAGAAAGTCCGAGCCGCAGAGAGAAATCCGAGTTCTTCGAGAGAAATCGTTGTCCGTCGAGTTTCTGGGGTTTTCGTTCGAGAGAAACGAACTGGGAGGATCGATTTGCCGAGGGAAGTGCATTCGGCTGAGAGATTTCTCGATCGGATCGCGAAGCATCCGAGAGATAATCAAGGTAATCCGTTTGCTCGCCGAGTAATTTCTGTTCTGGATCGATTATCACCGAGAGATAATCGAGTATTCTGTTGTAGGCGTGAGTTTTCCGAGGAATCCGAGAGATTGCGCGAGGGTTGTTCGATCGGATCGAGCGGTACCTGAGAGAAGGAGAGTCTGTCCGAGAGATTTCGGTAAGTGATGAGAGATCACGATTTTTATTAAGATTCTGCCGAGTAACATTGAGTTAATCCTCATGTTTTGGTCTGTTTCCGAGGGAAAACAGATTGTTGCTCGAGGGAAAGTGAGCGGTTTGTGAGTTAACCGTGAGGAGATTGGATCTCGCGAGAGAAGTCCGAGTAATTCTGTTTCTGTCCGAGTAATCACCGAGTTTCTACCGAGAGAAACGTTTCTGAGGTGAGTGTGTGACTGTAGTTAATGTCTGGAACCGTAGGATTGCTAGGTTGTCTGGTTTTCATTGATTGCTTGTGTAAGTTAGTGTTTACTTAGCAAGGTCAATGTGTTTCTGTGATTGGGAAAGGTATTGGATACCATGGTTTATACGTGGTGTCTAACTAGCTGTGTGAATGTTCGGATCGAGTTGCTAGCTCAAGGGGATGTGTGATTCTCGCTTGAGTAGAACCGAGGCCGTGAGGAAATTCACAAGTAGTTGAGATGATCATAGAACCGTGATTCTGTTGATTATGTGCTTACTTGCTAAGTAGTTATTGTGAATTGAATAACTGATGTATGATTGCGTTTTCTGATATTGACTGGTGGTACGGGATGATCGTACTCACTAAGCATTTGTGATAATGCTTATGCCTCTCTTATGTGTTGAGTGTGCAGGTAAGGATGTTATCCGGGACGTTTAGTCTTGAAGGCGGACTTGAAGGCAGTGAAGAAAGAAGTGGATTAGGACTGGGTTTGGGGGTTTATTTATCATGAGTTTTTCTGGATATTTGGCTTTGCATTTCTGTTATGACTTAGAACGAATTTGGCTAAGTTAGTTTATGTTTTAAGAACCTTTGTTATATCTGAATTGGAATTATTATGCAATAAGAATGGGCTTTTTATGAATCGAATGTGTTGTTTAAGTTTAAGAAAATTCTGAAAAATATGCTAAGTCTGGAATCTGGTTAGAGTTAGACTCGGGTCGGCCGGCCTGATTAGGATTATCGGGTTGGGTCGCCACATTATCAGTCTTAAAAGAGCCGGTGAGGTTCTTGAACTTTGTAGATTTGGCATTATAACCATTACCATATAGTATGTTCATTACAACAAGTTACTAGACAATTATTGACATTCTGATTCTAGATACACTAATCTCAAACGGTGGAGACAAATCACAGCCACGGATGTTATATGACCACCATCCTAAGCCATTGAATGCAGATGGCTTTGAGAGGGTTTGCAAGATTCCAATGACGAAGGTACAATGCATATATATATGGGTTGTAATATTATAATAACGTCCTTCCTGCTTCAAGCTATCAATTTGTAAATTTATTTGTTCATGTCTATATATAACCATTAATCTTATTGCTTATAGGGTGCCAACTTCAGAGACTTGGACGGTTTAACATTTTTAAAAAATGTAGTACAACTTGACCCTTCTGTTGAAAGAGCAAAAGTGAAGTCTGGAAAACCTCTGGTACAGACAAATCCATAATATTTTATTTGTTTTTGTTTTTTTTTGCATTTCTTGTAGCTTTTTTTTCATGACAAGTTATGTTCTTTTCCCTAGGTTCCTGATTACGCGATTAAGTTTGTCAACGGAAAATCTAAAAAGTAATCTTCACTAACTATATGTTTCTCATGGACTCCACTATATTGACTTTTACTCTAAAAAACTGATCATCTGCTGTATGAAACTCAGGCCATTTGCTCGCTTATGGGAAGACGAGATTGTTAACACAGTCGTGACCAGAGCAGATCCTCATAATCAGGTTTTTCTTCTTCTTCTTCTTCTTCTAAATGCACTTTTTAATATGTTCTTGGTCTTTACCTGGATTATGGATTAAAACCGGTTTTCTACAGCGTATGCTTCACCCAAATCAAAACCGTGTTCTCACTGTCCGCGAAAACGCAAGGATACAAGGTTTTCCTGATTTCTATAGGCTACATGGCCCTACTAAGGAAAAGTGAGTCCCGAAGGTTTTTCCTTTCTTTCTTACATACATATATATGTTCTTGAATCGTGTAATGTTTCTCTCTGTTTTTATGATTCTGACGATGAAACCGGATGGATGTTCTTGAGTTGTGAAATGTTTTCTCTCTCTGTTTTTTAATGTGATTCTGACGATCAAACCGGATGGTATACTACAGGTACCGTCAAGTTGGGAATGCTGTTGCTTTTCCAGTAGCGTGTGCACTAGGGTATGCTTACGGAAAGGCGAGTCAAGGGTTGTGTGGTGATAAGCCTTTCATAGAGCTTCCTTTCAAGTATCCTAAGTGTCTCCAGAGAAAGAATGATTCTGATGATAGCAAACAGCAACCACCTAAGAAGCCATTAAACACATATTTCAGGAAAAGAAAAGTCTTGGGGAAGGGAAAGAAGATCGTACTACCTACTACCGCAGACACAACTCTAGTTCCTGCTCCGCTTTCCTCCGAGCAACCTACTTCTCCTACTCTGGTTGACTCGGTTCGACCTATGTCTCCTACTGCACCACCGTCTCCTGCTTCTGAACAGGCTGATGCTGCTTCTCCAGGTCTTCCTGAGTTACTTGGCCGTGGTCATCGTCTACACAAACCATCCGTAATGTTAAAGAACTACGTCGTCAATGCTTCTCGTCTCACTACAAACCCATCTCTCGCTACTTCAACTCCTGATCATGTTTCCTCTAATTCGGTCTCAAGCCATTAATCACATATTTCAGGAAAAGAAAAGTCTTGGGGAAGGGAAAGAAGATTGAGAATTGATCACAAGGAGGGAGAGAATTGATTCAGCTCTCAGTGATTGAATGAGTTTTCCTTTCTTTTTTTTTCATTTATGTTTCTTCTTGTTAAATAAGTCTCTAGGGAGACAGAATAACCATGATCGGTTGTACCTTCATACATTCATAGATTCTGATCCATTAATTACTTGAAGAATACGCTACCTTTTATAAGAACATACCATAGAAGCTCTGCTTTTGTGTACCCTTGAGCTGCTTATACATGGGAGAGTTAAAGCAGGGAGCTAAAAAAAAGCCATCTAAGTTGGATCATGGGTAATTACTAGATTAGGTTAATTGATTGTTGTTGGGTTTTGTTCAATGAGCTTAGATAAAATAGAACCCATCCTTAGTATGTTTGATTTGACTAGGATTAAAGGTAAAATCTATATCTATAGACTTTGGCATTTTCATTGCAAACCAAACCTAAAGAGCAAGAATTAATGTGAGCGTCTTTTGCAAGGGTTTCAATGGAGATTTAGGCTACTTTTGTTAGTAATGATCTATCTTTTGGGTTGGGTTTATGGACTAGATTAGGGAGTAGCTAACTCAAATCTAGCTCTAGGCCTAACAATGCCCCAAAAGGTGTTTGCTAGAATGCCTAAGAGAGATCCAAGGGAGCTAAACATTTCTAGCCATTGAGAGATGAGTCTAGGGTGTTTAGTCATTTATTTAGGACAAGGTCTTAATAATTGTTTGCATCATATTCACTATGAGAACTCTAGATGTTTATGTTTGTCTTGCAAATAGATTATGACCATGGAAGTGACTTAACATATTATTAAGGGTCCTAAACTTCTATATTAGAGCGTTAAATGCTAAAGGAACCTAACTCAATCATTGATTCATTTTTATGACAGTAAAATCCATGATATCACAATACTCATTACCCA
>JAHZTW010000001.1:84258137-84364971 GCA_020283515.1 Alliaria petiolata
CAGACTTCTCCATAGAAGTTTTCAGTGACCAGAAGGCTGTTCGAGTGCTTGAAGACGCCAAAAACAAGCTTGTAGGTCCAAACAGTTGCTGGCAAAATGCTTATGGTTACCTCTTGTCTGGCTGCAAGAACATGGTTGCCACAGAAGAGAAGAGGAAGAGATTTGCTTGGTATTTGAGCGATTGCTTTCAGAAGGAATCAGGAAGACCGGATTTTCCCACATGCAATGATGAATCAACAATGATGAGTTGCCTCAAGAAGCTAGATGATCACGAGCATAAGATCTATCTCGAGTTCATGCTTGAGACCAACACCATCTGCCAACAATTACAGTAAAGATCTTTCCATGTTTTTAGTTTGCTTTTTCGATATTTTGTCTTTACTTATTCTCAATTACTTTCTTTTTGTGGCAGGAGTCATGCATTCAAGAATGAAATAGAGAGGCTTGTGAATGATTTGAGGAGGTCAAGCCAAGATACAGAAGAGAAACTAGATATTCTAGGGAGTAAATCCGATGATCTGTTGCATAGCACGAGCATGATTCATGAATCTATAGGGTCAATAGATATTGTGGTCAAGAACGTGGCTCACACGGCAAAGACAGTAGGAACTCAAGTGAGTGGATTGTCTCAACAAACGAAAGAAATCTATCAAGAACAAAAAAGCATTACGGAATCACAGTTGGCGTTAAGGGAAGGTCAAGAGAAGATGGGAGAAACGATGAAAGCTGGAATGGTGATGGTCAATGATACGGTTACTAACGTCAAGGAAGGAGTAGATAAGCTGAGAAACGATACAAAGCAAATAGAAGGGGAGATAAATGCACTTGGACAAGAAATGTCAAAGAAAATGACTTCTTTGGAGAATACAACCAATGTCATTGGAACTATGACCAACACTACGTTGGATAAACAGCAGAAGCTTTTAGACGGACAATCTGTGGCTCTTGATAATCTTCAGTCTCTTACTCAATTTCAGAGTGAGGCACTTCAAGAGAGTAGGAGTACCTTGCAAGGTTTTGTGGAGTTTAGTCAGGAGCAACAAGAAGATCTTGCAAAGCGGCAAGAACAGCTTCAACAGGTTCATGATCACCTGTTTGAGAACTCAAAATCAATGTTGGCAGCTCAGGTAAGTTAAACAAATTTTAATTTAAACGCAGCTGAGGCAAGATTGAAGAAAACCAATCTAACAATTTGTTTTTTGCAGGAAGCGTTTGAAGCGAAACAGGCAAGCATGTTTGTAGCTTTGGATAAGCTATTTGCTTTGCACAACGCGATGCTTCTCGAGTCCCGTGTGATAAAAGCTTTCTTCATTTACTTCTTGTCGATCTTTGTCATCTATATGTTTACAAGTACAAAACAAACTTATACCATAAGGCCAAGGCTTTACATTGGTAAGTATCATATTCCATATCTCTTTCTCATACCATAAAATTATAAAAAGCAGAATACATTTAGTTTAACAGATCTTTTCTCATCTCACTGATGCAGGTTTGTGCGTTACCTTAGCATTAGAAGTGGCGAGTTTACGTTACGTGGACGATGCAGAACACCGAGCATGGATTATAAACATTGTCAGGTCTTTATTTGCTGTTCTTGCTTCAGCTCAGCTTCTTCATGCTGCTTTCACATACAGGTATGAACAAATGCACAAACTAATTATGTTTTGAACCAAAACTCAGAAGCTGATCTTGTACTCTTGAATGTAATGCAGGGACTATGAAGTACTAAACCACCAGATTCTCTTAAGATTAGTTGATAAGGTTAACAACATGCAAAGCAAGAGAGAGATCTCGTGGGATGAAGATACAGAGAGCGAAGTTGATTGGACATCTTGGATTGATACAGATTTAAGTGATGATGATGACAATCTTGGAGACCCTGATTACAAAATTCCAGAACAGAATCCAGTTATCACCCTCATCATTGACAAATAAATTTTATAATCTCCGTCCACGATAGTTAGCAATCATGTACATTGGTCTTTTTCTGAAACAAAATTAGGTAAATATAAACGGATATGCTATTTCATAATCTTTTGTTAGAAACCTTAAGACACATACTAGTAGCTAGGATTGTCAGAGAATAACAAAACTATATTGTTTCCTTGATTAGTTCAATCCCAAAACCAAAAATTCTGATTTTTTTCAGATTTTCAATCAAGCATCAAAGATTATCTTATTTCTCAAGTACCAACCACACTTTATTCTGATGCAAGACTCCTCCAAATCCTCTAATTTTTTTTGTTTCTTCCTCAAAATGCAAGTCAACAAATTTTCTTCAGCAAACAGACTTAGACTCAGCAAAATTTCACTCTATAGTAGGAATGAAGGATGCAACATCTAACTAACTATTTGTCCATCATCATGTAAACACGCACTAATTACTCCACATTCAAGATGATCTTTTTATATCTTAACATTATTCATTTCAAGAGAATTATTAAAACTAGTCTACCTGATTGACTAAATTTACTTGTCATTTATCACATCATTTACTAGAAAGTCCTAATATTATACAATGATCTATGCGAAATGTACAAAATTTTGGAAAATCAATTTGTAAAATTTTGTTTACAGAAGGAAGAATTTGTTTACCAGTATATAACAAAACTAAAAAAATACATGCATCCACACATTATACAAGAAAAATACAATTATTATCTGAAAATGAAATATGATACACACGATGTATAGTAACACTTGTTCTTTTTTTTTTTGTTGAAAAAATAACCACTTTATTTAGCTTTAAATATTGGACTAAAGCTATTGGATTAAATTCTTTGATTAAATATTGGAAAAAACCACTTTCACAGTACCGAAAAGTATCTAATGCCATAATTTTCCACCTTGGAAAAACAACATAAACAAATAATATATGTAGCTTTAGCATTTTTTAATTGTTAAGTTTTATATCCCGTTTGGTTGGAAAAAGAATTCGAATCATTTTATTATGGAAAATTCTCTAAGAAAAAATTCTCTTATTATTTTTTCTTTCTAGAAAGAAAAAAAGTATTTTTCGACTGAGCCAAAAAAAGAAAAGAAAAGCCTTTTCGACCGACGACAAATAAGGTTTTAGCGTGAAGCCCACGAGATATTATTACTAAATATCTCTCGACCTTTGTGGGTCCCTTATCTCTTCTCCGCACAAAATCACTGACTTTTTCTCTCTCTGTATCGGCCTCAGCCTCAAAACCCAGAACCTTCCCAGAAAAACGGCGAGCCACTGTAACCTAAATCCGAGCCAAAATCGATGAGACAATGCTCCCGACGTTTAACGGTTTGAAAATCATACCAATCATTCACCGTTTTGGAGCGTTTTCTCGCCTTCGTCTCTCGCCATGACTCTCATCTCAAGGTTCGTCTCTGTTCTCGTCTTCCTCTTCTTCTGCTTCGCCTCGCTAAAGGGGTTTCTGGGTCTCTCGTGATTTCTAATCCGATTAGCTTTCGCTTCCCGTTTCCCTGGATATTGCGTAAAATTGACGATTCCTAGGTTGAAAAAATTAGAAATTTTGTAGCTCCAAAGTCTTAATCTTGACTCTTCGTTTTGATCGGATCCTTCTTTAGTTAAATCATTTTGGTTACTTGCAGATTTTTGGTGACTAAAGTGGTTACAAGATACACACAATCTCTATACTCGAACCAGAAAAATGGAACAGCTATTACGGTTTCTCTAAGGTTGCCCCAATTCAGATATTACTCGCCGTCTTCTAGGATTCTGAGTAATGGGTATCGTCAAAACCATTCATTAGGGCTTCTCAATAACGTCAAAGGAAGATTTTTAGGTAATCGTCTCCCCTCGCGAAGCTATTCGATTTCAATTGCAAGCAATGTAGTTAAGCAACATGCTCAAGTCTCTTGGGGAAGGCTTCTTCTTCATATGCGCCATTGGAACTTGCCTCGGTTAAGTAAAATGGCGCAAGCGTTTGGCTCGTCTCTAGCTCGTTCGCGCTTTTTGTTACCTGGTATCTTGGCCGTAAGCTGGAGACAGGTTGCATGGGCGCAAAGGCCGGCTCCAAGTCCGGTTATAAACCACTATCCTTCACAGTATTCTCTTCACAGGAGTGCGTTGAAGGTCCCTATTGTTCTCTCTACTCTATTGTTTTCCGCCATGGAAGGTGTTATTCTTATCGGGAGAGCTCTCTATTTAGCTGTTTTGCTATCACCAAACCTTGTAATGGCGCTGTTAGAGTTTTCGTGCGGTCCTCGGTTTAGAAAACTACGGCTTGAGGTCCTCCATCGCACTCTGGAGAAAGCAGGTCCTGCTTTTATCAAGTTCGGGCAATGGATTGCCACAAGACCCGATCGGTTTTCGAAAGATTTGTGTTTGCAGCTCTCAAAGCTTCACAGTAACGCTCCTGAGCATAGATTTGCCTTCACCAAGAAAACCATCGAAAACGCGTTTGGTCGTAAACTCTCTGAGATATTCGAGGAGTTTGATGAGGCGCCGGTTGCATCTGGGAGTATAGCTCAAGTACATAGAGCTACTCTGAAGTTTCAGTATCCAGGACAAAAGATCAAATCCTCTGAAGTAGCAGTTAAAGTTAGGCAACCTTGTGTTGAGGAAACGATGACTCGAGATTTTGTGATAATCAATATAGCAGCAAAGCTGACTACTTTTGTTCCGGGATTGAAATGGCTTAGATTGGATGAGTGTGTGCAACAGTTTAGCGTCTACATGTTGTCTCAAGTTGATCTCTCAAGGGAAGCTTCTCATTTGAGCCGGTTCATATACAACTTCCGTGGATGGAAAGATGTATCTTTCCCTAAGCCTGTCTTCCCGCTTGTACATCCCTCTGTTCTGGTTGAGTCATACGAGCATGGGGAAAGCGTGGCTCGTTATGTGGATGGCTCGGAAGGACACGAATGGCTCAAGGCTAAAGTAGCTCATATCGGGACTCATGCTCTCTTGAAGATGCTCCTGGTTCCGCCTCTTTTCTTCACTTGAATCTCATTTTGTTTCATTTCAGTTTCTTGAAGCTTTGATTCTTGTTTTTTTTTTTCAGATCGACAACTTCATTCACGCCGATATGCATCCCGGGAACATTCTTGTCAGGAAGAACGATACTCGAAAAGGTCTTTTCAAATCGAAGAAGCCACACATCGTTTTCCTTGATGTAGGCATGACAGCAGAGCTCGGGAAAACCGACCGGGACAACCTACTCGGGTTTTTCAAGGCGGTTGCGCGAAGAGATGGCCGGGCCGCCGCTGAACGAACACTTAAGTTATCTAAACAACAGAATTGTCCTAATCCACAGGCCTTTGTCGAGGTGAGACCTCTGCTCTGTACATCATTCAAAGTTTATTCCTTTCTTTTGTTGTGGTGTTTATATATATATATATATGCTCTCAATGTGATAGGAAGTAGAAGAAGCTTTTAGATTCTGGGGAACACAGGAAGGAGAATTAGTTCATCCTGCAGATTGTATGCACGAACTATTCGAGAAAATGAGGCGTCATAGAGTTAATATTGACGGCAATGTATCCACAGTGATGTTTACAACACTAGTTCTCGAGGTGAGATTTAAAGAAAGCAGTCATCTTTGGACTCTATTGATCTATGAACTTAAGCTAGATGCGGTTTACAAATCTCTTGATGATCAAAGTTTGCTTGGAATCTAACAACAGTGAGGTTTTGGACTTATGTTTTTAGGGTTGGCAACGAAAACTCGATCCGGGTTACGATATAATGCGAACGCTACAGAAGATGCTGCTGAAAACGGATTGGGCCAAGTCGCTAACTTACACGATCGAGGGACTTATGGCTCCATAGATTGAAAAAAGGTTCAATCTTTATTATTCTTTTACACATTTAAATGCCTTTTTGAGAGCAAGATTTTGTTTTGACTTAGGAGTTGAAGAACAGAGACACATCTTTTAGAGAAAAAGAAAAGATTGTCTTCTTCTCTTTCTTTTGCTTTTGAGTTAATCATCATTCTGATTATAGAGAAACATTGTTTCAAAAAATTACAGAGAACTTGTATTTTTTTTTTGCGGTATATATACGATTGTGTTCTCTGTTCTTAGAGAACAAACTATAAAACTTGCTTAGAGCATCATTATTGGAGAAACTCGGTAACTCGGTTTTAAATGTTCTTTATTAATAACAATTCTACAAAATGGGGTTTGCCACATCATTTTTTTTTTTTTAAGAGCTCTACCAAAGTTGTGCAATACATATGCTCTTATGATTTTATTTTTACATTCTATATAAAATTTATGAAAATTCATATTTTTAGTAGACGATTCTTCTTATAAGCTGAAGAACTAAAGTATCTTTTTTTATGTTCCAAAACATTTATTTAGTAACCGCAGAAATTGAAATGGCATCAAACTGAAAATAAGTTCTTTCACTAACTGAAAACAAAGTTCGTTCACCCATTGTAATTACATAAGAAAGAAAAGAAAAGTTAAAAACAAAAGCGTGAATAATAAACCTAAAAGACATTAAACGTAATGAGCTGAATTTAGTAATTGGCAGCAAAAATAAAATTAAAATTAAAATGCATTCGCTTAGTTATACTAAAATCTAAAAGGAGTCGTTGCCAATGAGCCAAAGCCAACCCAAACAAACACCAGCGAAGATCCCTCCCAATAAGAACACGCACAACAAGTTCCCTAACGCATTCGATTCCGGTCCCTATTAACAAAGAATTCAAAAGATTTACAAATTAACATACATATATAACTGGTTTCACACCGAACCAAATCGAACCGAGAGTGAGAAGTAATAACTTACATTGTAACCCTTTGGTGCCATGCTGAAGATAGAAACGGTTAAATAACCGTTGCTCAATCCCAAGAAAGATGTAAGGAAAAGCATCCATCCTTGGTCCACGTATTTAGCGGTAAAGTAAAAAGCCGGGACGAGCAAGAAACGCGCAATAACGCAGACCGTGATCCATTTCCTAGATTCCAATGCTAAACATTTGATCGAGGGCATGAACCTCGAGAACGAGTCCCACCCGTTGTACATTGCTACTAGGACCGGTGCATACCTTTCAACACGTCAAAACACAAAATGGTTTTTAATATAAACCATATATTATATAGCCATGACATATATGAGTTGAAATTGTTAAATGATATACATACCAATCCCCCAACCGGTGTTCTCCTGTGTTCTCGTAGAGAAATCCCGGGAAAATCGACAGCGTGACGACGTAAATCAAGAAGAGATTGATCATATGATCTATGTTTTGCCGTATTAATTGCTTCTTGGTTTGTCTTATGATCTTGGTCTCGTCCATTTGTTGAACCTTTTTGTGAGGATCACAATCAAACAGAAATGTTATTTTAGCTGAAATAAAAACCAATGTATTGGATAAAAACAAACCGAAATGTAATGTTTTTTTTTAAATTAAGAATCATATAGAGAACCTGATTAGCCTGCTCTTGGAGACCGGCCGCGGCTAAATCCGCGGCCACGGATTTTGCACCTTCCTTCCCGGCTTTGGCACGGTAGTATTTTACTATAGGGAGCTTAGCGAAGACGTACACATATAGAAGAAGACATGCTAACTCGATCAATGTAGCTATTCCTATGAACAACACTGCGAAAAATAATACGTTACCTTAGTTTCTATAATAAGATGTAGCAAAAATCTTAAAAGATATGTAGAAGAGACATTACAAGCGCCTTTTCGGAGGCCATCGGGAGACTTATCAAAGATTGCTTTTGTAACAAGCCTTAAACCGGAGGTTAGAGCTCCGGCTATGCCTAAACCGCCCATGAACGCCTAAAAAACAACATCATAATAACATTTAATTAGCTAAATCGAATTTTAGTGACGAAAAAAAATCTATCGATAAAAAGATCAAAACTAAACCTGGATGAACTCGGGGCACATGAAGGACAAATCTCCAACCATTCCACCTTGTACAAAAGCATCAGCCAACCCGAAAAGAGCAACGATCAAACACAACACAACATATGCTACTACACTTCCACTGCCATGCGAAGCAACATCCAACTTCACCAAAACCGGAACCACAATGAATCAAAACCGGGGACTTATAAGAGTAAGAAACATTTTTGTCGGAAATTGAGAGTACTTACTATGATGAGACAAAAGGTGCCTGCGGTATATAGGCCGTACCCGCAAATGTTGCGAAATCGGGTGTTGAGCTTAGCTTCATTATAAGCAAGTGTTGATATAAACACATTCGCAACAAATTGGTAAACTATTGTAAGCACCCTCGAAGGATGATATTTCTGTTGTTAAACAACATAACCAAAAGAAAGAAAGAAAAAAAAAATCGAATTAAACAGATATATATATCGATTGAAACGATTTTGTATAAAATCCGAAATAAAATTGATTATAGTCATACCGGGAAAACTTGATAATAATAATCGGTGATGGTCAGCATTGCATTCCATGCCACGAGAGAACCTAATCCAAGAATACAACACACAAGTCGTGCTACATTCTTTCCCTGTTCATCATAAAAGTATTTTCATTAAATTTCAGAAGTTTTTTTATTTTTGTTAAATTTCAGAAGTTCTTTACATACTATACATAGATAATACTTGTAATATAGATTATATGAATTATCGATTCGTGGTTTGACAAAAAAAAAAAAAAAAGGAATTATCAATTCGTGTGTGTACACCGACCTCAAGCCTACTTGGGATATCCTCTGGATTAGTCATCGGACGATCACAAAAACCTGCAAATGAATTTTAATTCCAATTTCTTCTTATTTTGTAAATAGCAAATAAAATCGATTGAAACCACGAAAAAAATCAACTTCATAGTGTTTCTTACTTATGTATAAACCGTAACTTCTTAGATCAATTTCTTTACAATTTTCCAGTTTATCAATTAAAAAACGCCACATATTCCTTAATCATATCAAATCCCAAGAAAAAAAGCAAACGTATGAAACATTAGTTCGAAGATTAGATGTTCTCTAAGAGACAGAACTTGAGTGAGTTGGATTATCATTACAGAACGAACACATGATGACACTTGAACAAAATTAAGGTTGAGATTGAGATAGAAGAAGAAAGAGGTCCATAAATGAGAAAGAAAAAAAACTCACCTTGGAGCAACCTAATTCAAAGGTGGGAGCAAAAGATGTATGAGGTATATTAAACCCCAAAACCTAAGGAAATATGATTTTTTTTTATAAAAGATTCTTTGATTTCCGAAATCATTGGATTTTCATGATTAGTTAATCGTAACAGTTTTAATCCGAAAAAGATTCGTTGACAAAAATAGAGAGAAAAAAAGTTCGAAAAGTTTCATAAAATAAATCTGATGAAGAAGGGAATATCTTGATTTTATTATGTATTAGATTATCTACCTGAGGTTAAAAAAAAATGTATCTACCTTAGTCCTAAAATGGAAAATATAATTAAGAATCCATAGAGAAATAAATATTGAAAAAGATTTATTTTTATGAATCTGATAAAGAAGGGAATATCTTGATTTTATATGAGATTATCTGCATGAGGTTAAAAAAAAAATAGAGTAGATTATCTGTCTACCTTACCCCTAAAATATAAAGAATGGTTAAGGCATGCGTTCGACTCACTTCATTGTGATTTTAAACTTAATACATGATCATTTCATTAGTTTGAGCTTCAGTGCAAGATTTTCTGTTATCTATACTATTATTTGCGAAGTGAATTTGGCTGAGAACGAAAGTTGAAAACTGAATTACTCTTTTGCCATTAATAAATACAAAAGGAAGGGTGTATAATTTCGTAATTTAACTAGCCTAATTAATCGTGGCCTATTTAATTATTACTTTTCTTTATTTGCTAATGTGATATTACCTAAAGCTATATATCATATATTTAATTAATTTGAAAAGAAAATGTATTATTTCCTATTGTTTGATTCATCTAAAAAGGATAATTACTATTTGTTATATTCCGGTTATTAAAAAAACGAATTATGAATAATTAAAAGAATATTCGGCGTAAACCCTAAATTTATTTTCCTATTAGGTTTAGTTTAGTTCATGTAGATCTTCTTCTAGGTTTAATTTAGTCGCTGCATATCATGAATTTTTTTATTGTGATTTGTTTGTTTTGGTTGTATTCGGTATGAGGCTGATCTTCTGTTTTTTTTTCTAAAGTACACAGAGAAGGATAATCAAACGAATGCTAGCCATAAAAGAAAATACAAAAGGTATGTTACCCTGTTTGATCATAAGGTATGAACATGATTTTTTTCTTTGTTATTGTTGTGTTGTAATTTTTTTTAAAGGCAGGCCTTCAAGCGTTTGTTGTCGTAGTGTATATGAATGATGATTTTCTTCACTTCTCTTTTATTGTGATCGATCGATCTGTAACATAATACGTTTGAGCAAAATATTTTTTTTATTTTTTTATTTTATATTACATATGTACTTATGTTTGTGCACTTTGTTGCTATTTGTTTTTTTTTTTTTAATCTGATATGGAACTGATTTTTTATAGATGGTGAACAAATAGTCAAAGGAAACGCATAGGCGATTCATTCTTGACAAAAGAACGGTTAAAGAATAAGAACACCAGTACGAAGAACATGAAGAGGAAGGTTAGTTTTTATGTTTGTGAAAATTGTCTAATCTCTAAAGGTCTCTTTAGGTTAAACATCGATTTTATCTTTCCTCTGTATAGATCACTTTATTTAAAGGTAAATTCAGCGGGATGAAGATTACGATTTACCGGCGAGGTTCAACGTCGATTTGGGTAACAGAATCGGACCGGTGCGCCTCTCACCTCTTCGCGGCGGAGGTAGCGGTTCACCTCGCGCTCCTCTCCGATTCCTCTGTCCGTACGTTAGACCCAGAAGAAGTCGATTTCTTTTTGAGAAACTTTGAGATAAGATCGGAATTTGAGCGCTTGATTTTCTCAGCTCGGTAGCTTTCATTTATTGAATATCCAGTGATGTTTAAAGTAGTTGCTTATTGTTTGTTCGACTTGAATATGATACGAAACTGATTTTCTATTCAATTTTTGAAGGTTAGGGTTAGGAAGAGTTGGTACACAGCGGAATGAGCTACGGATTGGCAACATAATCCCCAATATTGAAAGGTTAGTTGGGTTTTCTCTGGTTTAACTTTCTTACTTCATATCTTTGTACACAGTTATTGATTTTATATGTTAGTCTACGTCTTCGTACGTGATAACAATTAATTTGTCTATTTTTCTTAGTTTGTTTTAAGTTTCTGATTTGTTCTTCTATGTTTGTGGTTCTTGAATGGTATCAAGCAGAGGAAGAACTCATGGCAAGATGGTGTATTGGGAAGTGGGAACAAACTGTCCAATCCCACCAAATTCAATAGGCTTACAAATTCCAAACCAAAGATCGGATCATTACTTCCCTTCCACCGCTTTTCACAAAGCCGCCGGAGGATTTCTGAGGCATAAAAATGTTATGAGGTTTCAGCCCAAGCTGCAGAGTATGAGTATCTTGCTCTGCCAATCATGAGGTAATGTGCTTATGAATGATACTTTATGATTTAATGTAATTTCTTTTCTATATATATGTCACAGGTTATCCCGGTGCGGTTTCTGTCACGGCCACATATAGTCTCACGTCAGCCACGGCCATGAGACTTGACATGGAGGCAGTTCCTGAAAACAGATTTGGGGGTCTCATATCACCCTGGTGTGGTTGTTTTTTCACACTAATAGGTTTCACTCACGCTGGTGAGTTTATTTTCGCACCACCAGTGTTTCATAAATCTTTATATATTCTATTTTGTGATCCGGTGAGAAACTGCGGTAGAAGATTCGAATTTAAAGGAATCGCAGACGACGAGTCTTGGCTCAATAATGGAGTTCAAAACGGACGTAAGTATGCGCTCCATATTTTCCCGAATCACATTTGAGAGTCTCACATCTTTGTAACAATTTGTTGCTTTTTTTGTTTCCCCTTACAATGACACTTAATTTATGCAAATTTATGGGTGTTTTTATTAGTTTCTCCTTCTTTACTTTGATTCTGTCCCGTTTGATTACCATTTTACTAGTTGTTTGTAAATAAAAAGTAAAAAAACTATAAAACATGAAGAGGCTCCTTGCTCATGTGCAAGAACATTATATAAACTGTTACGTAATAATTAATCATACACTATGATGATGATTAGTGATTACAACTAATAATGGGTAAGAGATGTCATAATTCACCTAAACCCTTCCATGTGATCCGGTGTCTATCAGAATGGAGCCATAAAGATGTGAAATCCATATGTTATTAGCAATAGTACTCACTTGTCACGAACATGAGTTTCCTGATGCGTTTCAGGGACGTGCTCACAATTGTACGTCTATAAAAAAAAGTAAAGACTTTCAGTTCTTCAAGATATTTTTTTAAAAAACCCTTGAATTCACATGGAGATCTCAAGATTTACATGAAGTTGACAAGCATATGGAGTTCTACAAGTCCAAGATGGAAGTAGTATTAGGGAGTATATAGCTGGTTAACTTTGGTTTCATTCGAGTAAAAGAGAAAACATCAAACACAAAAACGAAAGGTGAAGATACAAACGTGATAGAAACACATAAACCTCAAAACCTAACCAATTTTTTTTTTTAAGAAACAAAAACGCCTAACAACACTTTCACTCCTTTGTTATATTTCAATATATGTTTGTGGTAAACCTTCATTCAAGTAGAAATGTGATAGAAAGTAAAGCTTAAATACTACTATTGAACTAAAGCAACCAATTAAACCAACAAAGGAGTTGGAACTGGCGGACCTACTAAGAAAATGGGTGTGTCACATGACCCACCCATAATCTTGATACTAGTTTTGTATTCAAATGCAGTGGAAAGTCAACAGCACAGTTGATAAATTTGCTTTATTGAACCACCTCACCAGGGTTCAAATCCTACTTTAGACATATTTGATTTTTTTTTTTGATATTCTGACCTACGTTAAAATAATTCATGGGACCGCCACTGGTTGGAACATCGGAAGTCATGTTCATAAATGCCCGTTACTAATTGACTTTGTGACTACTGTATGTAACTTTAAAAAAAATTTAATCAGTTGAACTTAACCAACTTTCTCAAAAAATTGGCCTCAGTAAAAACTCACGAGGGTCACAATCGTAAATTTATATGTTAAATATTTAAAATACATTATTTTTTTATTCTTTTTAATAAAACCCCCCCTTCTCTTCTCTTCTCTTCTCTGCTCTAACTTATCGGTATTTTCTAACGGAAACTCTCTTGCTCCATTATACCCGTTAGCGAAAATTTGAAAATTTGAAATTACTTCATTCAAATCCTCCTGTTTGAAAACAACGATTTAGGGCTTCAGGAGAAGCGATTTTCCCTTTTCCCTTCTCTGCTCTAACTTATCGACTGGTTCTTTGGGGTTTTGAAATTTGGGTCGAATCGATGATATCCTGAAGATGGATAAGAGGATTATGTTAAGATATAGAAAGTAGATCATTCTCCTCCTGTAATTAGTCTATTAACTCTGCCATATTGTATTTCCTTCTATGTATATTCGGTCTCTGTGTATATAAACAGAGTACTCATTGTTAATAATATTTATCAATTCCATATATGCAATATGGTATCAGAGACACAATAGGTTTTTTAACCTCCTTTTTTTCCGCCGCCTCTCTCCTTCTTNATCTCTACCTTTTGTTTCTTAGTTACATTGTAACGGTTTTAATACTTTAAAACTTAAGTAATAGATATATTGTTTTAAGAGAGTCTAGATAATGGTTTCTCACCTTTAGGAATTAAACTTCTTATGCATTACCTTATTGCCTAGATTATATTACCATTGTAGAGGTTTTAAGAGTATCTCACAAGCACATACTGTTTCGATATGATTAATTGCTTATATTATATGCAAGGGTTTTTGTATATATTCTCTCTTTTAATCGAGCTACGAGTGTTTGAGATTTTCATTCTGAAACGTTGAGGCCCTCACGAACAGCAAACTGTTTGCTCGATTAATGGGATGGATCGATCATTAATGGGAAGTTCCATAACGGTTATTTTGTAACCACGAAGATGTGCTCATAAGCGCTTAAAGGAGTGCTCTAACACGTTCCTCAAACTTCTCTTGAAACTTGAAGACGCAAGAAGAAATCAAAATCATCTCCAGGTGGATTCTCAGAGACCTAGGCCCACAGAAGCCGTAATAACTCCTTTTCCTAGCAATACCAGAGCCTTAGAGCTGAGTACTCCTTATTAGTAAGGATATCCCATTAAGAAAATTGAGAACGTGTAGAACAAAGAAACATTGTTATTAGACTTTATTATTTGTGAACAGAAAAAAAAAGAACGTATCGGAATGAGCTACGGCTAATGAAGACAAGATGAATAATCGGAAGCCTTAGAGTTGGTACACAGCGTTGTTCTTGCTATCTCTCTGCTAGGTTTAGAATTCTCTGGAATCAATGTCATAATGATTGAGCTATTGCATCATCTAAAGGGATTAGATCTGGATTTAGATTGCATTTCCTAGATAGGAATCTAATCATTGCCAAAGTCTTAAACCTTAAAGCTATAGAATCAATGAAACTGGATATTAGCATTGATCTTTGAGGCGTGATCTTCAATGCTCCATGGTTCATGGGACTTTCACTATCTCACTGAAACCCACTGCTCTCTGCAGCTTCGAAGAATCAACAGGATTGGCCATTAGGTTTATTATAGGCAAAAGAAGGTGGTGTTTCCAAACTCTTCGATGATTAAAACGAAGACGAAGAATCCGGAATATTTTGGCATAAATTTTTTCTGTATAAACCTATTTTTTATAAAAAAATTCAATGTAGTTCCCAACTAATACATATCCAAAAACTATTGTAGATTACAAATGAAAATAGTGCTAATTAATAGATAGTTACTTCCAAGTTCTAACATGTACAGTATATTGTTTCTAAGAAATAATTATTGGTTTGTAAAAAATTATTGGTTTCTTTTTTAATTGAAATTCCCTTATGCCAAATAGGAAAAAATATACCTTTTGTTGTTCTTCTTACAATTTAGGATACAACTTGCAATGGTGTAACTCTAATCAGATAACCTAGGTGAGTAACTATATGGACATTACCTTGAGTTTGAAACATCTTTTAACAACGGAAGACATTAAAATCTCATTTTGTATTTCCTTTACTCATCATTCATGTTTTTTTTTTCCAAAAAGCACTCGAGCTAATTTCTCTAGCCAAATTTTAGAAATGCACTTCCAGTGAAAGTGAGAATGAACTAAACTACAACCATAATGAAAAACGGTTACGTATTTTAAGAAATGAACAGAAAGACATCAAAAGATGTTTAATGTAGTTAAGGTTGATACATGTGGTGTGTTTTTTTTTTTTTTGATTTGGATGGACGGATAACCTTTCTAAGGAGATTAATTAGCATAGTTAGTTAGAGGAGTTATGTTCATAGTGTTTTGGCATTCATTACCAAAATCAAACAAACTCGAACACTTAGAGTTTACATGTAAAATTTTTGAGTCTTTGACCACAAGAAGAGCAAAGGCAAAAGCAAAAAAATTGTTCCAAAAGAAATGGATAATAGCTTGCTCGAGTCTAAAGTTGGTGGCTTGACTTCTGATCGACATAGAGTATTGATGGGTTAGAAAAAAGTGATGTGGAAGAAAAACAACGCTATCATGTCTTAGACTTTTTTATTTTTATATCCAATTTTGAATTTAATGTGTTCCAATATACGAGAGCTATGAAAACATAGGAAAATCATTGTCTTTATCTATATTTTACGACATGATGTGTATGAGATAAATAACACATATGCAGAAAATGTGACTCATTTCTGCTTTTGTTTTTCAACCAAACAGTAGCAAGCATCAATTTTTTGTTAAACTCTTTTTTGGATTGTGTATAATAACCCACAGTGTATAAGAACTCCGACCATAGACAAAAATAATTAATTCTCATAAGGTATATTTACTTAGAACCAATATCTGATATAATATATGTACAAACTTTAATGATTGGGGTTTGGTCATTGGTGTAGTGGAATTATTGATGTTGGATGAGGACCATGAGGTAGATGACAAGAAAATCAACTTGATGTCCTCGGAGGATAATATTGAGCTCCAAACTACCTGATACATTCAAAGAAAAAGGCGTTGCGTATCATTTATTAGGAGAACCCACCGCTTCAAACTCAACAAATTATAGAAAGCCTAATCCTCAAAAAGAAAGAAAATAGTGGAGGTAAGAAGAACAACGGTTCCGTCGCCGAGAAGAAACTCGATTAGAAGACGGATTGATCTAAAAATCTCTTAAACAAATGCAAGTAGAATTCGATTTGTGTGCCAAAGAGAAAAAAACAACAACCATAAGGACAAAAACAAAAGCGAAGAAAACGACAACAACGAAAATAAATTGTTAGAAGAAGCAAGATAACGAAAAAAATATTTGGTCTTACTATATCGTTTTATGTAAAGAATATGATTCTGAGTGTTTGATGCTTCGAATAATTGTCATCTATTCTCTTTTGTCATCTATCAAGTAAGCGTCCCATTTCGAAATCGGATTAGGAACCCTCGCTGGCTCTAGATTTATCTTTTTGTATCCTTTTTCTTCGTCATTACTCCATCTGGACATTCAAAAGATAGTAGTTACGGCTACGCAAGAGAAAAAAGTGTCATCAAGTATAAACCATTCAGGCCTCTAACCAAACCAGTGTCTGTGAATGTCAATATAGAACATTCAAATCAGTTTTACTCTCACCTAGAGCCAGCCCTACCTGATTCCATATACATATTCACATGAAATTAGAATCTGTTACTAGGGAACACACATGCTTTTCTATATATGAGTTTCCAAGCATCTATTGATAAGAAAACGACGAGATACCGTGTTGGACAAGGTAGTGAGAACAACCGAGAAAAATGTCAAGCTATATTTTATAAACAATCATAAGAGAGTGAGGTTAAAGAGGCCACAAGCAACGAAGGAGCTAGAGGTTACGACGTTGGTTTTTATATGAAATATAGATCGGTTTCAAGACTGATTAAAAACATGAAAGAAAATTGTAAAACAAATGATAAAAAGAGTATAAACCTACTACATCTCTTTTCGCAAGTTTTTAAATTTTAGGAATTCTTGAGATAATATATAACATGATTTTAAGAGAATTATATCCAGATGTTTGGATATAATTTGAAATCTTATCATTCGTACTGATATAGTGATATGATATACATATTACGAGTACTGATTCTGTTCAAAACAAAAGAACTATTTTATATTGTTTCACATATCATCTATATGCACATAGCGCATACCAGTCATCTCATATTAATACATAATTGGTACATCATGCATGCCCATCCATGGCATACATAGACAATTTGAATTATTATTATTTAGTAATCCTAAAATCAATAATTTTTAAATATTATCCAAATTTGTTTCATTTTATGTAATTGTTATATTTTTTACTGAAATTTTAATAATAGTATACAACATATGAATTCATCGTGCATATTAAAATTCAGAATTAAATTTTAACAAATATAATAGAAATTTAGAAAACTAAAACATATTTATTATTTTATGGTGTATAATACGTACTACGAAGCAAAGCGTAATGTATGCGTGAGTATGTTAATCTATTAAATAAGATATTGGAAGAGGAACAAATTTCACTTGAAATCTCCTTAAAAATCCAGGTATTAAGCTGTGAGGCTATGAAGTTTAGAAAAACATGGTAGGCTTTGTTTTCGGAGTAGATAGATCAATTGCAAAGATTGAACAGCATGAAACACGATAAAAACTGTTGAAATGTGTTTGATCACTGTCAGAAAGATGAAGGTCAATTCTAGGTCATTTCATGTTTGGAATATCTATTGTGGTGAACGGTTTAAGACATGTTTGATCAAGTGTGGATCAAATCTAGCAAAATTATTTAAAGAAGCAAAGATTGTTTCGAGATTATGGTTAGAACGATGCATGATATTATAAAATGTGATAAATCATCTGGTAGTAAATTTATCGTCTTTGGAGATCTTTCCAGTGATATTTAATGCTGGCGTGAGATTTTTGTTAGAACGGTGCATAATATTATAAAATATTATAAATTATCCGGTAGTAAGGTTATCGTCTTTAGAGATCTTTCCAATGATGATTAATGCTTAATGGCACTTTAAGTTCGTCGTGAGACCACTCTAACTGCAAGTTGTTAAGACTTACAAATAACATGTGACTTATTGCTCGATATAATAGTCGTAAGTTGGTTGAGCTAGCAATTTTTTCTAAATGTATATTGGATATTGGTTATGGAAAGATAAAAAGAATGCTATCGGAAAATCCAAGGTTGACATTTGCAAAGATTTGTTGATCATGGATTGTGAAGATCATATCAAAGCAATTGTAGTTGAAGTTTATGGACGGTCGTTTGCCACAAAAATTGATCCTAATTATTTTCAAGAGAGGTGGTACTGAGTCCAATGAACGATGATGTGGAAACACCAAATGGCTACATGCTCTCATCTATTAGTACAACACTCAATATGTTACAAATGGTCTAATAAATCATTCTTCATGTTCATTTACCAAATAATATATTTAATAATCTAACACTCAATACGAGAAAGAAGACAAAAAATGAAAAATAAAAACCGGGAGCAGGATTAAATGTCGGATAAGACGAGACGCTGAATAAAGATTAATGAGATGGATAATTTGAAAAAAAAAAAAAGAATAGTCAAAAGAACATGGATAAGAAAAAGGAAAGAAGAAGAAGAAAGAAGAAGAAGAAAAAGAAGAAAAAGAAGGAAGCAAGAAGAGAGAAGAAGAAAGAAGAAACACGGAATAAGAAGAAGGAAGACGAAGAAAGAAAGAAAAGGGAGAAAGAAAGAAGAAAAAGAAGAAGAACAAGGAAGAAAGAAGAAGAAAAAGGAGAAAGAAGAATAATTTAATGACCGAGAAGAAAAAGACGAAGAAAAAAAGAAACATAAGAAGACGAACAAGACGAAAACGTAGAAAAATAAAATGAAGATTTTAGAGAAGAGAATGAATATTTGAAAGAAGAGGAATAAAGCCAGAGAAGAAATCGCTATGATTTTTAAATTAATCATGTCCACGGAAGACGAAGATGAGATAAAGAAGAAAAAATCATAAGAATTAGACGAAGAAAGACTTGAAAAAGACAAGAAATCAAAGAAGACATGTACAGTAAAGAAGAAGAAGTAGAAGTCGAAGATGATGAATAAAAAGAAGGAAATGATGAAGAAGAATAAAAAAAAGAAAAGATAGAGAAAAGGAGGAAGAAGAAAACGAAACCGATAAGAAGAATTTGAAGATGACAAAGTAGGAGAAGATGAAGATGAAGAAGAAAACAAAAAGAAACTTAGAAGAACAAGAAATCAGAGGAGAAGAAGAAGACAAGTGCGATGAGTTTGGAGAAGGAAAAAGAAGACGAATAAAACTTGGAAGACAAAGAAGAAGAATAAGTTGAAGCAAGAGAAAATGATGAAAAGGAATAGTCGAAGATGATAAAAAATAATTGGCGTTTAGATTAGGGTAGAATAAATATAATAAGAATCGAACCTTCTTCTCCTTTTGATCCAGACGAGGATGAACACAACATCTCTATCTATTGACTTGTCTGAATTCCACAACGTCAATTTTGATCGTAAAAATCGGATCTTTCCAAGAACTCAAAAAGTTTCCCCGCCTTAGAAAATAATGATAGAGAGATAAAGACAAAGAGAAGAACGATATCCAAATTGTGTGTGATTTTGAAACGTTTAGATTAGGGTAGAATAAGGAAAAATAAAAATCCAAAATATAAAATAACAGAAATGAAGAAGATGAAGTTAAAGCATAATAAGTAGAAGATGAGGACGAATAATAAAAAAAACAGGAGAATAAGATGTCGAAGAAGACGAAGATAATGATGAAAGATAAAGAAGAAGAAAGGGAAGAAGAAAAACAAGAAAGAGAAAACCAACATACACTATTAGAAAGATAAAATGAATAATCTTTATCGCAAATCTTATTTTTTCTATAAGTTTAGAAAATATTAATATTTATTTGTATATCGTCTTTTTGGGTGGCTTCACTTACTGATAAATGAATAATCTAATATTTTTAATAGAAATTTAAAATCATTATTTTGTTGTTTTATTTATTTTTGGTGTCTATTTGGTTTACATATATTTTAGAATAATTTAAAAATGACGAAGATAAATAGGAATAACAACTGAAAAAGTTCTTTTAGGAGAAGAAGAAAAACAAGAAAAATAAAACAATAAGAAAACAAATTAAAAAAATAACAGAAGGTGAAGAAAACAATAAGATGATGAAGACGAGACAAATAAATACTGGAATGATAATATGTTGGGGAAGACAAAGATGATGAATAATAAGAGGGAAAAAGGAGAGGAATAAAATAATCGGGAGAACAAGACGAAGAAAAGGAAAAGAAGAAGTCGGAGGAGACAATGACGATGAAGAAGAAGAATGCGAAGACAACGAAGAAAACGAAAAATAAAAAACGAGTAAGAGGAATAAAAACAAAAATTTGATGAACTAAAAGTTGGAAAAGACGATGAAAAAGATAATTAAAACAGGAAATAGAAAAAGATGGATGATACGACGAGGATGAAGAAGAAGAAGGAAAGGATCATGAAATTGGAGAAGAAGAAGAAAAACTGTAAGAAGAGGAATATGAATTCGGAAAAGAAGAAGAAAAATTAAATTGTGAGATGAAATCTATGGATGTAATTGATGAGTACATATAATTCATAGGTACGCATTAAAAGAAAACACCAAAGTTTTCTCTTTGGTGAGACAAGAAAAATATATCAAAAAGATGCTTACTGCAGTTTTGTTTTCAACAATAGATGATATACAATTTAAATAAATTGTTTGGCTATAAGAATGAGGAAGAAAAAAGAAAAAGAAAAAAAAAAGAAAGAAGAAGAACAAAGATGACAAAATAAAAAGGAAGAAAGAATAAAACAAGAGTGTTTCTACCAAAACTGGTTTTACACATGGGCAATTATACGTGGTTTTATCAAAGGTAACAATCAGGTCAGGATTGAAGATCTTGATAACAGGTAAAGATAATAAACCAAAACAGAAGACATTGAATGTTGTTTACGAAGAAGTGTTTCCGATTTTTTTTAACTTCCTATCGATAAGTTTTATTTATGTTTTTCTTGATGGTATTTATATTCTATTGTTTTTGCATGCGATTTCTCTTCCTTACTTGAATGTTATAATTTTGGTATTTATATTCTATTATTTATGTTTTTCTTGATGGTATTTATAATTGGAAACATTTGACATGTATCTAAATATTGTTATTTCATCGCAAACTAAAAAAATGGGCATGTATTGTTATTGGCATGTATACGTGGTTTTCACCATCGCAAACTAAATATTGTTGTTGGCATGTATCTAAATATGTTCTTGAATTTTTAATAAGACAAAAATGTTTACATGTTGTTTAGAACAAATTGAATCAAGAATTTTAAAATAGATTTTGAGACCAATATCATCATAGAATATGTAATTTATATAATGAAAAACCAATAGCCCGCGCATTTGCGCGGGCACCCACCTAGTATAATTAGAAAATGCATTCATCTCTACATGAAGAAAACAAGGGAAAATTAGAAATAAAAGATGTTTTTTGTATCCTCTCGTTCATCTATACCTTTTTAACTAACTCTCGTCTCTCTATACTTTATATTAATCTAAATCCGATTATACCCTCTAAATTACTAATTTTATTTCTAATATAATTACTAAAAACTAAAACACATCATTTAACCAAAAAAACCCTATAGCTAGTAGTCAATTCCAAAGTAAGTAATCTAGCACGTTTTTCTTGATCAACAATAAATTTGCACTCGTTGTTGCTAAATGATCTCTATACACGTACATCACATAAATTTTCAGCATATTTATCTATGATAACAAAAAAAATGTTTTGATAAATTCTCCCAAATAGAATTTGCACAGATCAATTTGTTGTAAAACAAACAACAAATTCAATAAACTTACCAGATTTATATAAAATCTATCTAATACTTTTTGGTTTACACCATTGATTTTCGCAGAGATATGAAAGAATCATAAACATAGAGTAAAGTTATGAAGACGATATGAAAAAATGAAGAAAATCATATTCCTAATTCCAAAACCCGCAGAAGACATGTTCTAAACTTTGCAGAACACATACATTATACATAATGTATATTCTACGGAATTGCAGAACATATAGAAACTGCAGAAGACATGTTCTAAACTTTGCAGAACACGTACATTATGCAGAATGTATATTCTACGAAATCGCAGAACATATAGAAACCGCAGAAGACACCTTCTGAATTTCGCAGAACATATCAAAAAAGATTTTGTAAATATTTTTTTGTTACGTTTTTGGAATAATAGATATTTTCTGTTTCCTTATATAAATGTTTTTTCTTTAAAAACGAATTTTTAAAATAAATTAAATATTAAAATATATGATTTTGAGGGTAGTTCAAGCACAATTTGACATACAAAAATAAAGGTGTAGATGGACAAGAGGTTACAAAAAACATTCTTTATTTCTAATTTTCCCAGAAAACAAATGAAAGCCACATTGAAATTGCGTTGTCTATTGTAAGTTTGTAACCATACAATCTATAATCCAAATTATAATCACTGCTGTTGCTAGCATTATCAAGAACGCGTCCATAACTAACCCACCTTCAATTTCAAGATCTTGGAACAAAAAATGATCACAGAGAGGTCTAATCTTTCATTAGCAGCACACCCTCACATCTCATGGTAATGCCCACACCTTTCGTTTGGATATCTTGAATTTGTTTGCTTTGATCTTGTGACGGACAAACTAATGCTTGTCTTCCCGATAAGTTACTTAATAGTATTATTAGCTCACAGCCACAAAAACCAGCTTAAACATGAAAAGGTCGCAAGTAACAAAGTGGCATCATCAGCGCTCGTAAAAGAAACAATGATCCAGCTAATTAATCGTTTTTAAAGTCATTGGGAAGAAGTGAAGTATACAATGTTATCGTTTTTGTCTTTTTGAATAACGATTTGTTATTTTAATACAAATCATGAATACATCCTTAGTTTTATTAGGTTTTTAGAGGAGTGTAGATATGTGACATTGCTTGTTTTTATTGTATTTGAAGAAAAAACTTTATGATGAATCTGAATGGAGACATAGCGAGAGGCTCCTAATAACTCTTTTTATTTAGTAGTGGATTCAACATGTATTGTTTAATTACAATTTTTAATTAATGGTAACGTTAGTAAAAAATCTTTGTATAATCACAAATTATATATGAAAAAACCACAAAAAGTCACGAAAAAATTAGACACGATCTTATAGTAAAAAAAAAGGTTATGAAATTGTTTTTGTGACTATAAAATTGTGATTTATTTTTGTTCACAGCTATATGAATTTTTTCGTGACTTTTTTTTTTGTTTTTCACTGGATTTTTCGTGACTATTCGTGACTACAGAATCGTAATTTAGTTTTGTTTGTGGCTATATGAGTCGCAAAAGTCTTTTACAAGTGATTAGGGGGATCAAATTTTTTTTTTTTTGATTCTTCATTATTAAATTAGGTGTGTAGTATACTTCTAGAAATCAAAAGGGTCAAATTAAAGAAAAAAACAATCAACCTAAACAGAAGAAAACCCTAAAAACCTAAAATAAAATTGTCATTAATGAAAAAAACAAACAACAATTATAAAGAAAATCCTAATCAATCTTTACATGAATATTTATCGCAAATCCGGAGAAGGGTTAGGAATCGCCGCCTTATAGATTCCCTCTCAGCCGTTGATTTGTGTTGTCTCTTCATCGGCGAAAGTCTCCGTTTACTACACTGACGATCGACGGAGGAGATTGCAAGAGACATTGAAGTTAGATCAAATGGATTTTTCTTCGTCGTCGGGACGAGAAGAGGCTTCTCGCTTCCATCGTCGATAGCTTCTATGAGCAATCGTAGATCGAAACAAGAATCGTCACCGTCGTTGATCTCATGAATCCCTTCTTTTTCGGAAATTTTCTTTGATTTTGGCTTCATCGATTCGTCGAGAATCGAGAGAGTAGACAAAATAGTATTTAACCAATTTTTATTGAGAAATGCGATTTGTTATGAAATTGGGCCACTTTAGACCTAATCATTGTTTTGGGTTAAAAACTAAGGCCCGATATTTTTTTGTTTGTTGGGTCAAACAGATCCAAATAAAATTGGGTTAAAACACTTAAAAGCATTTATGTTTTGACGAAAATGTTTTTTTTTTTTTCAGGAATATGGGAAAAATAATCCAACCACTAGAAAGCCGTTGTTAACGGTTTTTCATTAATCCTGAAAATTAGAAACCTTTTTCTTTTTGTTTAACAACAGTTTTTCATTAATCCAGAAAATTTAACATGGAGTACTGTATAATACACTGATGTACATAGAAATGAAAAATTAAATTGACAACTTGTAGGAAGCTCTTCTTTAGTAATTTAAAAATTAAATTAAAAATGAAATATGTATATTATTAATCTTGTTCTATTACCTCTTTTTACCTAGAAATTAAGTGGATCAGTTATTTTTTTAATCAAGAGGTATACTTTATTAATTCTAGAAATCAAACATGATGAATTTAGAAATTAACCCGAACATATAAAAAGAGAGAATCATCACGATGACGATAAAGAGCAACAATCGCTGCATCATCGTGAAAACTTGACTAAGAAATTAAAGATACGAAACAACGTAAAACAATAAAACAATAAAACCCTAATTCTGACATGCCAAGGGCTCGCAAAATCTAGCTTATTACTCATGAGTTCATATTGCCACTACAATCAGTTGATTTGGGTCGTATAACATATAGTAACTAAACTTTGTTGGAACTCTCCGGTTTTTACACGGACAAGCCCTACAATTTGTGTCGATGAATTTTAGTTTAATCGGCTCCAGGACGGGGAGAGTCTTCTCGCTTGCATCGTCAATAGCCTCTTTGAGCAAACTTTGATCGGAAGAAGAATCGTCATCATCGTTGCTCAGCAATTTTCTTTGATTCTTTTTTTTTTTTTTTTTGAAAGAGAGTTTTCTTTGGTGGCCTCATTGTTCCGTCGAGGATCAACAGTGGAGAAAGGTTATAGAGGGACACAATTAAAGTGTATTTAACTATTTATTTAGAAAGATGTAAACCCTAATCCGTTATGGATTGTTACTACTTAGTACTTACTAGGAAGGGCTATTGTNTTGATTTTCTTAAATTGAAATACTCTAAGAAATAAATGTCGAACCCTAATGGATTCTTTTTTTTTATAAAAAATAGATTTCGAGTCTCTAAAACGCAATCTTAGTGTTGATAATTAAGCCAAAAGCCAACCTAGGCAAACGCATGTGGTCATCCAAGATTCGATCTGTAAGTGCTCGAGTGATGGGATAGTTTCTCACATCCATTGAAACAAGAAAACAAAACAGAGAACATTCACAACTGAAAAAAGAAAAAGATTTGAATTGATAGATCAGTTTAAAGCACAATGTTACATTTCCTTTTGATCTGCATACGGAAGAAACACAAACATGAACCGATCAAAAGGGCAAAACAAAAGCAAGAGCCAAACAGAGAAAACTATGTCTCTTGGATACAGGCGATATGTCAAATATATTTTCTCTAATTGTAACTCAACATTTGATGTGGTTTCAACTTTCATCATGTCTTAACCGGCCTAACAAGCCCTAAACCAGAGCCACTACCAAGATGCTTGTACTCCTTAGCCTCGAGATTATCATCATGCTCAGCAAAACCTGTGCCTCCTTTCTTTAACCCAACCAAGTTTCTGTCCTTGCAAGGCTTGTCACACACAAGACAGACTTTGTCGACAGGCATAAACTTTTCACCACACTTCTTGCAGAACACATGCCCGCAAGAGCTAAGTGCCACAAGAGACATCGTGTTGGTGAGAGTGACTTTGCAGCTCGGGCAAATGTAGGTTTTGTCATAAGAGCTTGAAGATGATGTTGTCTTCTTCTCTTCTTCGCTGTTGTCTTCTGTGAAACGTATAGCAAAGAGGTTCTTAAGCTTGAGCTTCTCTTTCCCCTCTGGACAAACCGTGTGAGTTTCTGGAGCTTCTACTCTGACTGAAGCTCCTGGTGTAGCTGATGGAAGCCAGAAGGCTTTCATCGTCCTAAGCGCTTCCTCTTCAAAGGAAGTCGTCTTCACACTGTTTGCCCCATGAAAACAATTCTTGTCCTGGCTTTGGCTCTTGTCACTGTATCGAGGCAATGCACCATGGTTCTGCTGATCAAATTCGTCGAGCTCTCTCGCCTTCTGTAACATTAGCCTCTCTTCTTCTTCGTCCTTATCTTGATTCTTTTGAGATGCATGGGCAGCAAGCCTCCTGAAAACAAGCCCACATGTTAGCATAACATCTCAGTAAAGATATATCAGATATGATAGCTCTTCAAGAGATCCCCTTAACATGGTATCATAAAAATCCAAACATACAAGTGAGACGAGTCGGCTTCAACACTTTCTACCATGGTAATTACGCATTTACAAGCTCAAACAATCGTCTGCAACCATAGGTCAACCCTAAGATCTTGTATGCCATAACATACCCATCACAAACATCTCCAAGAATATCTGAGTAATCACTTCATAAGCGTTTAGCATATCTCCTGAACACGATTGTTTGAGCTTGTATATGTATAACTAACAGCAAAATAACCACTTTGGGACAATCATCAATACCAGAACTACTTGAGATATAGTTAAGGTCACTTTAAGTTTTTATAAGAGTCATGCTTAAGCTGTCATTTGAAACAATGACTAATATAAAATCAAACTAATCTAATACAAGCATGACTATGATGAGACTTGATATAATCCATGAGTTTCTCCTTGAAATCCACAAAAACTTAGCCAATCAAGCAAACAAGAATCATCTAATTCACACCAGATACATAGGCATCACAAAAACAAAAACTGGAATCCAGAGTAATAACGGAATTCAACAATCCTATCAAGATCTTTAAGGCTACAACTTCAATCAAGCTCAACAACGATCCAAAGTGCTAATATTGACATAAATATGAAAACCCAGAAGCTGAAATCGAAGGCGAATGGTTTACCTCTGGATATCTTTCTTCTGCGCCAGGAAACATTCGAGGATACACTCCCTGCAGAAGACATGACCCTTGTGACAGCACATCGGATCGATGAAGGGCTTCAAGCAAAGGGAACAAGCATCGAAGGGCTTGATCGAGTCTTTCCCCAATCTCTCCTTCTGGGTTCCATACCCTAACTTCTTCTTCTCGTCGTAAGTGAAATACGCAAGATCGTTGTTGTTCTTCGAGTGTCTTTGCGGCATGTTGGCTGTAGCAGCGAGGAAGACGAATTGGGTAGAAGAGGAGTCCGGTGTGTGAAATTAAGGATCCAAATCGGAAACCCTAGAGATTGGGGAAAAGTTTTGGTTTTTCAGATGTGAGAGAAATTTGGGAAATTTTGCTTACGAGAGTTTTCCAGTGTTTCGCTCTCATTTAAGTCGGATCTATACAGCCTTTGCCGTCCGATATGAATCTAACGGTTCTTAATTGTTACCAAGGGTGGGTGAAATCGAAAAAACCAAACCGTAAATTGGTGATTCGGTTCGGTTTCGTTTTCACCTAAAAACCCGGTTCATATATCATTATGAAAAATAATAACGGAATATAGCTCATGCACCAAGTTCATGCATGCACCAAGTAATTTGTGTAATGTAAATCTCGTCATATAAGAAAATGACATAAGACCACTAGACATATGATCCCAAGTGATGTAGATTTAAAGTAAAAACTAAATAAAGTTTTATCTACTAATAGACTTGTGTCTATATCTAGTTTCCAGAATGATAAACAGTGCTACATGTATGTGATAAGAATAAGCGTTGACTTCTAATGATTCCATACAAAATGAGTATGATTACTTATAAAAAAACTTATGGCAAATCACCTTGTTAATGTGAAATTTGAATGTTTCTAGGAGAGCGAAAATGACGTTATATTCAGCAAGTCTAGTCATGAATAACCCATATATGTTAAGACCAAAATCAACACAACAAAAGAACATAGTTATGTGAGAAGACAAAGTGGTGCTATAGATGTTATCCCGGTTTACATAAAATATCAGGCGGTTCAAGATATTATGTTTAATTTTTAATCGAGTAAATTCGATATATACTAAAAATTATTGGTTCAAAACTGAAAATGTTACCGACTCATATAGAGTAAATTTTTTGCTTATACTCTTAAAAGTATATCTATTGAGCCTTGCTGAGTTAGGCCAAATCTATCAAGTCTGTTAAGTGTATCAGTATCTAGAGTTATTTCTCTATTCATGTTGAAAATTGTTGGAACTTGTTTTCAACAAAATGGTTCCCTCCACTTTTTGGGTAGCTTTTCGACGAATTCCATTGCCAGAATGACATGATCTTGGGTATGATGGTTTTGTCGCTACAAGCACTACAAATGGTGTATTCATATGCTAAAATTGAAGTTTATTTGAATGAAAAATGAAGATCCAAAGTAGACATTCAAAGTATATATCTTGAAATTCAACTAAGTGTCAAATGTTTCACATTACAATTTTTTTGTATACAAAATGGAGAACTCATGGCAAGATGGTTTGAATAGCATGTTGCTACATAAGCTCATTGTTTTCTGAGGTAACCACAATTCTACTTCCAGGACCAAACCATGTAGGGTCCTTAGCCAAAGCCTCTAAATCTAATTGCTTTATATTGTTCACATCATGAAGAATGATGAGCACTCTCTGGTAGCATAGCCCTTTTTTTAATCGCACCTAAATGGCATATCCTAATATCATTTTGGTTCAAAATATCCACATGGTATCAACAACAATACGTATCATGTGGGGTTTCCATCTGATGAACAAGCTCTAAAAATCTTATGTATATATGCAAACTATTTGGGCCAAGGTAAGAGCTACTTGGTAAAGATACTATTTTATTTAATTAATACAAGTGTGTGACTAACTAAATTATCTCTCGTTCAGAGCATCTGAATGATTTTCTCTCTCTCTAGTCAACAGTTACGCGAGGGCGAGGCCCATTTTCTCTTTCATATATGGCGAATCTTAAGTCCTAGTCCTAACTCCTAACTCCTAACACAGCTGTGATATTAATCACTCTTATACTTTACTTATAATTCTTTCACAAACTTAAAGACCACCATCACTAAAGAACTATAGATATATAGTTGTCATTATTGTGCAAATCGTTTAAAGTCTTGAAGAACAGAAAACCCTTTATCTAAAAAAGAAAACACAAAAAAAAAACATGTTATCTTAATTCATATGAAGTTTCTCCTCCTCCCATAAGTCAACGCGCTTTGCCCTCAATACACGAAAGGATCGGGGTTTTTTTAATATATTTATGTATATATAATTTTGCTTTTATATAGGTGAGATATCAGATTTATCTTGACATCAAACTTCTCTTCGGCCTTTTCCATAGCTCTTGCTTCTCATGGCTTCTCCTTATTCTTTATTTTCGTCTCGCAATTGGAGTTACAACGTCTTCTCGAGCTTCCACGGGTCTGACGTTCGCAAGACATTTCTCAGTCACATGCGCGAGCAGTTTAAGCGCAACGGGATCACAATGTTTGATGATCAAAAGATTGTGAGAAGCGCAACGATCGCCCCTTCACTCAAAGAGGCTATAAGAAAATCGAGGATCTCGATCGTGATTCTCTCCAAGAAATATGCTTCGTCAAGCTGGTGTTTAGAAGAATTGGTGGAGATATTGAATTGCCAAAAAGCTATAGGACAGATAGTGATGACCATCTTCTATGGAGTGGAGCCATCCGATGTACGGAAACAAACCGGGGAATTTGGGGTGGCTTTTGATGAAACTTGTGCACGTAAGACGGACGAGGAAAGGCAGAAATGGAGCAAAGCTTTGAACAATGTGGGCAACATTGCTGGAGAAGACTTCCAGAAATGGTTTGTGTTCAATTAATCTGACTTTTTCTTTCTTTCTTATGTTCTATATTAAGTGGTAATCACAAATTAGAAATAGAAAAAGTTGATGGTGTTTTATGATGAATAGGAGGAATTACGGTGATTGGAATTTAAACGATTAAGGGAATGTTTTTGTTGAATGAATATTAGAAATACACATGTCATAATTCTTTTTAGAGCAAAGGAATGTTAGAGCATTTTCATCGGTGAGATATTAAATTTATCAATACAACAATAATATTTTTAATATATTTTATTTTGAAAATTTTATCATCAATTTTTATCTTTATTGGTCAGATATCCATTAGATTTTCATCAATATAATATTTTATATTTTAGTGTAGATTAATATTTTTTAATGTAGTTTAATTTGAGAACTTTATGTGAAATAATAATTATAAATGATTTTAACAAATTACCAAAGTAGACTTTTTAATTTGGAAAATTTTAAGAAACATAACTTTCATGATACCACTTTTCAAAAGTACAACTACTTTTGTCCATTTTTAATTTTTACAAAAGTTTATAAAAGTAGTTTATAAAAATTTAAATTTATAAGGATCTAGAATACATGTTTTATAAGATTTTATAACGAATCTTATTATATATAGTTGATGTTTCAAAGTTGATAATTAACATGATCGTGACATGTGTCAAATTTATCGATCAGATTTCAACACGTGTCGCGGTAAAAATATATTAGTAAATAAAATTTTAGTTTAGTAAATTGTACAATTCATTATTTATGAAATTATACAGTTCATTATTTATCATAAAAAGAAAAAAGAACTATAAAAAATAGAAAATGACACTTCAGTTATAAAAGAAAAATAAAAATAAAAGTAAATAAAACTCTAGTTTAGCAAAATATACAATCAAATACTAATTATAAAAAAGGAATAAAACTTTTATGAAAATATACAATCAAATACTAATTCTAAAAAAATACTACTAACTTCACAGCTAAAGTCTCTCATAATTTTTCACCAAAAAAAATAATATAATAAAATAGTAATACTACCAAACTAAATAAGCTCATATGAATGAATTTACTCCTATTTTATGTTTCAAAGTTAGTAGTTAATATAATCGTGACATGTGTCAAGTACTGATGAAATTTTGACATGTATAAAAAAAACTTATTAACGAAAAAAAATTTTATATGCTTTTTATCTAATCAATAAAACTGAAAAAGACTAGAAATGTAAAGTTTCTATTTGGAAAGGAAAAAAAAAAGAAATCAAGAACAAAATAATGTAAAATTTCTATTCATATTTTTCATAAAAAAATAAAATTTATTATATTATATCATGTATTTTATTGTGAGTTTTATTTCTATAGGTTTACAATTATGTTGACGCGGAAAATTTTGAAAATTTTATGTTTAAGAAAAAAGATTATTTTGGAAGTTTTTCATCGTACATGTAAAAATTATTAAAAGTCATAAACTAAATATTTAATTGCTTATAAAAAGACAATACACATACTCAAAAGAAAAAACTATTTTTATGTTAAATTCCCCCACTTTAAAAATTTTCAAATCTCAATTTTTTTAATATTTAATGTTATTGTATTAACTAAAACAATACTAATTTACTATTACTATATTAAAGTTAACTAATATCAATATACAATTTAAACTCATGCATAATGGAACTTTATAGATAGATAAATTTATTTTGTGATTTAAAAATAAAATAACAATTTACAAACTATTTAATTAATATTCTACACTATGGTGTATTTGATTTTTTACAAAAAAAAAAGATATGAACTATTCATAAATAGACAATGTATATTTAAACTCATGCATAATGGAACTTTATAGATAAATAAATTTATTTTGTGATTTAAAAATAAAATAACAATTTACAAACTATTTAATTAATATTCTAAACTATGGTGTATTTGATTTTTTACAAAAAAAAAGATATGAACTATTCATAAATAGACAATGTATATTTAAACTCATGCATAATGGAACTTTATAGATAGATAAATTTATTTTGTGATTTATAAATAAAAAATAACAATTTACAAACTATTTAATATTCTAAACTATGCTGTATTTGATTTATTATAAAAAAATATGAACTATTCATAAATAGACAATGTCTATTTAAACTCATGCGTAATGGATTTTTATAGATAGATAAATTTATTTTGTGATTTAAAAATAAAAATAACAATTTACAAACTAATTAATTAATATTCTAAACTATGGTGTATTTGATATATTACAAAAAAAAAGATATGAACTATTCATAAATAGAAAATGTATCTCATGTAAGGGATTCTCATGAAATTTTAAAATTCTATTAAATTATAACCAATTATTTTTATTTTTCATTACAAAACTAATTAATTTTTCTTTATTTTTATTATTTTTTAGCTGAGATACCCTTTTTTAAAAAATCTATGTGACTATTTGATGGAAAACAATTTTTTTCTGTTTCTCTTTTGTTAGGGATAATGATGCGATAATGATCAACAAGATTGCTAAAGATGTTTTAGATAAATTGAATGTTACACCGTCTATGGATTTTTTTGGTATGGTGGGGCTTGAGACTCATTTCAGGAAAATGCAATCTTTGCTAGATATAGATAATGATGGAGTTAAAATCGTAGCCATCTCTGGTCCTGCTGGGATTGGTAAGACTACCATTGCCAGAGCTTTACATATCATACTCTCTAGCAGTTTTCAACTAAGTTGTTTTGTGGACAACCTTAGAGAAAGCTATCATAGAAGTTTTGATGAATATGGTTTGAAATTGCATTTACAAAACCAACTTCTTTCAAAAAATTTGAACCAAAATGATATTAGGGTATGCCATTTAGGTGCGATAAAAGAAAGGCTATGCAACCAGAGAGTGCTCGTCATTCTTGATGATGTGAACAAAATAAAGCAATTAGAGGCTTTGGCTAGGGACCCTACATGGTTTGGTCCTGGAAGTAGAATTGTGGTTACCACAGAAAACAATGAGCTTTTGCAGCAACATGGTATCAACCATACGTATCATGTGGGGTTTCCATCTGATGAACAAGCTCTAAAAATCTTATGTAAATATGCTTTTAGGCAAAGCTATCCACATAATGGTTTTAAAGAGATTGCATTAAGAGTAATAAAGCTTTGTGGTAATCTTCCATTGGGTCTCCGTGTGGTGGGCTCATCTTTACGTGGGAAGAATGAGGAGGAGTGGGAAGAAGTAATATTCAAGCTAAACACTATTCTTGGTCAACAAGATATTGAGGAAGTACTAAGAGTCGGTTTTGAGAGTTTACATGAGAATGAGCAATCTCTATTTCTCCATATTGCAGTCTTCTTCAACTATAATGATGTTGATCTTGTGAAAGCCATGTTTGCTGACAATAACTTGGATATCAAACATGGGTTAAAAATCCTAGTCAGCAGATCTCTCATACATGTATCTACCAATGGAGAAATAGTGATGCATAAGTTACTACAACAAGTGGGTACAAAAGCCGTTCGTAGAGAAGAACCATGGAAACGCAGGATCTTAATAGATGCTCCAGAAATTTGTGATGTTCTTGAACGTGGCGAAGTAAGTTTTTCCTTTTATAAAATATATGTTAAATTTTTTGTTCATTAATTTACTTTTAAATCAGTCATTTAGTGAGGATAGACAAATCCTAGTTATCATGCTAACAATATCTTTATGATTGGAATATTGGTGTAGGGTTCTAGAGCTGTGTCCGGCATTTTATTTGATATATCCGATATCAGTGATATATCTATCAGCAATAGAGCTTTTAAAAGAATGTCGAATCTTCGATTCCTCAAAGTTTACAAAAGTAAAGAAGATGGAAATGATTTAAAGAATATACCTGAGGACATGGAGTTTCCACCTCGTTTAAGGTTACTACATTGGGAGGCATACCCAAGCAAATGTCTTCCTCCTACATTTCATCCTGAATATCTTGTTGAACTCAATTTGGGAGATAACGAGCTAGAGAAGCTTTGGGAAGGAAGCCAGGTTGGTTTTTATATTTGCATATTTTCAATATTTGAAGCATATATATGTACTTTCTCATCTTGTTTTGATGTTCTTCCTATGTTGCGTTGTTTTACATTCAGCCACTTACAAATCTCAAAAAGTTGGATTTATTTGGGTCCTTGAGTTTGAAGGAACTCCCAGATCTCTCAAATGCTACAAATCTCGAGACTTTGGACCTGAGTGCTTGCGAGAGTTTGGTAGAGATTCCCTTATCTCTTTTAGAAATCTTCATAAACTAAAGCGGCTGGAGATGTTGTTATGCATAAAGCTACAAGTTCTCCCGTCTCACGTCAACTTGGCGTCTCTTGAATCAGTCGGCATGGTGGGATGCTGGCAATTGAGAAAACTTCCAGATATTTCCATGAACATCACATCACTCTCAATCGCAGACACAATGCTAGAGGAAATGCCTGAATCAGTTAGGCTTTGGTCTCGCCTTGACACGCTCAATATATATGGCAGTGTCAACATATCGCCAATTTGGGTAGACAGGTGGCTAGAGCGAAGTGGCGCAGACCTTGAGAGGATTCCATATTGGATCAAAGATCTTCAAAGGTTATCATGGCTTCATATAGTTGGTTGTCCAAAACTTGCATCACTACCAGAGCTCCCTGTCTCGCTGAGAACGCTAACAGTAGACACTTGTGCATCACTTGTATCTTTCCCTTTTGACTCTCAAGTTAAGAATTTCTTATTTCCCAACTGCTTCAAATTGTGTCTAGAAGCAAGAAGAGTAATCATCCAGCAGCCAGGTCGCATGAGTGCGTACCTACCTGGAAGAAGAATACCTCCGGGGTTCGATTACCAAGCTACGGGAAGTTCCTTGACCATCCCTTTCGAAATCTACCGATTTAGGGCTTGCGTTGTGTTTTCCCCTAAACGGCAGCATATAGGAAATTTTGACCTAGTGTGTCGTACAAGCATAAACGGTTTCCCTATTGACGCAATAATATTTCGGCGTCTTTCCAATATCCGAACGCAGCATCTGTTTATTTCTCAATCTGAAATGCTTGACGCTGGAGAAGACGGATGGCTTGATTTTGACTGCGAGATAACATTCGATTTCAGCACCACATCCCAGGAGATCGACATTATTGAATGTGGTGTCCAGGTCTTGACCGAAGAAACCGACGAAAGCATAAGCAGCCATGGAAGCTATGACGATGGAAGTCTCTCTGATGGGAGCAATGAACCTTGCTCACAACAAGTGTATAAAAGTCTCTCGGGTGGGAGCTATGAATCTTGTTCAGAACAAGTCTCTGAAGACGAGGATAAAAGTGTCGGTTTAAGTTTTCTTTTCCTTTTGAGTTTGATTATAAATATTCTTTTGTATATCTTTCATAAGAAACACTAAAAGACGTACGTGACGATGCGACTTTATATGGTTATATCACTCGTTTGAAACTTTTATTTGTACTGTCAATATCAAGTCCTTGACATTGATGCTCTCTCTTCCATAATTGTTGAATCTTAGCAATCTCTGCGTCCTATTATAGTTGTAGAGTCTTTCACACTCAGATCATTTATCCTCGCCATTACCTTTTGAACGTAATGAGATGATCTATTCTCTAATTAACTTTTTGCTTTAGGGTACGGATTAACGTTATTTTTTTTCATAAAAATTAAAAGTTGATTCTTTTTTGGCTGAAATCTGAAAATTGAGCTTTTTTTTTTTTTACATTTTTTCCCATCCGATTTGTTTTATTTTTCGACAATGTTCAAATCCAAGTATGTATTTATTATAAAAATGTTTATCTAGACGAAGTTTTAATTTTGTACAAAATTTTGAAAACTGAAAGAAAGAGACAAAACTTCGAGACAAAATGAAAAGTCAAGAGAACGAGTGGAAGAATAAGATTGGTCAAATTAGTCATCTACCAACAACCGTGGTCAAAGTAATATCGTTGACCGAGGCAACATCCTGACCTTCCACGATCTCGCCGGAGTTCAAGAACGAGTGGAAGGTAGGCTGTCTCGGACGTGGAAGTTGACTGGTTCGACTCTCTAACATCAACAAAACCGAAGCCATGTTTGGTCTGTAATTAACCGAGTCTTGTGTACACAACATCCCCACGTTGATGCATCTCATTGCTTCGTTTACGTCTTGAATGTCTTTCACCGTTGGATCTATCAGCTCTTTCGTCTTTCCTTGGCTCCATAAATGCCATGCCTGAAGTTTTGAACATTTTAGTTTCTAGAAATGGGAATTTTTTTTTTTTTTAAATGAACCAAACCAAACGGAACGTTCAACCGAGATCAAATTGATATCGATTGTTTTTGTGCTTAAAATTTTTCTTTTTCAAATTTTCAGTCATTGGAAAACCATAAAACCAAAATCAAATGTTAACTAGATTTGCCCATTCTTAATAGTTTCAGTGTATGCTTGAAATTTTCCGGTTATTAAAGAATAAAAAGAAACTTACATAACCGATGAGACTTCCATGTTCAGACCCTCGAAAGCTAACGTTCTTGCTTCCACTCACAATCTCCATTATCAACACTCCAAAGCTATACACATCAGATTTCTCCGAGAACATCCCTTCCATTGCATACTCCGGAGCCATATAACCACTTCAAAAAAAATTCAACATCAAAATCATTAGAAACTGAGACTGTTTATAAAAGAGAAACCAATAGAGGTTTGTTTAGTTACTATGTGCCGACGACTCGGATCGTGTTGGCCTGGTCTTGTCTGTAGTTGAAGATCCTAGCCATACCAAAATCCGAAATCTTCGGAGTCATTTCCTTGTCTAGCAAGATATTGCTAGCTTTTAGGTCACGGTGAATGATCTTTAGTCTTGAATCTCTATGCAAGTAAAGCAATCCCCTTGCGATTCCTCCAATGATCTCCCATCTTTTTCTCCAGTCTAAACTTCCTCGTTTACTCTCATCTGCGCATAGATCGATTGTTACGCTCAATCCGCAAAATTTCCAAACTTTTTTTATCGAAAAGTTTTAAAAGAAAACATACCGAAAAGGAAACTGTCTAAGCTCTTATTTGGCATGTATTCATAGAGAAGCATCTTCTCGTTGTTGTCAATGCAACATCCTAGTAATCTAACAAGATTCCGATGCTGGAGTTTCGCGATCAGTAAGATCTCGTTCTTGAATTCCTCTAGTTCTTGCTTAGATTTCCCTGATAGTCTCTTCACTGCGATCTCTCCTTCTGCTGGAAAGTTTCCCTGTCCAAACATAACACATCATTTTTTTGCATAAAGATCACACCTTCATTACCAACATTAGTCTCAAGAATGTTCCTTTTCAATTGTTTCACCTTATATACAGTGCCGAATCCACCTTGTCCAAGCTTGTTTTCTTCAGCGAAATCTCCCGTTGCTAAAGCCACGCTGTTGAAACTGAAAACTGGCAAATCGGTTGTGTCAACTTGATCCCCTACTAGAACTTGGATCGGCGAGCTTGAGGACTTAACCGAGTAATCTCTGTTCTCTCTCATATCGGAAACTATAAAATCTTTCTTCTTCCACAAGAAAGCTGCAGATCATAAAATAATTGACCTGAGTCTCTGCACTTAACCTTTTTGAAACCAGATAATGTGTGAATAGAGACTTTACCTTTAACTCTTTTCTTGAACTTCCACAAGATCCAAATGCATAATCCGAGCAAGAAGGCACCTATAACACTGGATATAATGATCCAAAGTTTCGATATTTCCTTCCCGCCTCCTGTTCACACAACAAAAGAAATCGAAATATTTAAGGATACACACTTGACATGAGTCATGTTGGAATAAATGTTATATCACAGCTCAAACATATTGCAGACCTAATTCAGATTCCGCTAGCCGGATGTTGATAGAGACTCCACCATGCTCAAAACGCTCCATATCGATCAAATCTCGGGTCCAAGTCATGCATCCGATCCCTTTTACAGACGCATAAGCATTACATGAGCAATCCCTTACGCATACATCCTTACAAGTCTCTGAGTTGTTAAGCGTAACAACTGATCCAAAATCAGGCAGCTTCATTCCCCTAAGTACCCTAAACCCGTCTTCTTTATTCACAAGCATACTCGGGCCACAGTTCAATGGAACTCTTCTTTTGCAGCCACCGGAGAAATCGCCGTCGTCCCATTGAGTCCGATTCACCGGCTCAAATTTATCAATGCAACTACATTTACCGGAACTAAAATCTTTACTATCATCGCATACGCTGTAATTACCGCAACGATTATATCTCTCGCATTCCGTGCCCGGTTTTAATTGAAGCGAAGTCCATTTCCTGGCATTCTTGTTCCATCTGAACTGCTCTATTACGCCGTCAAACCTAATCTGAAACCTTAACAAATCAGAGCTATCTGATGGAACATACGTGAAGTACACGCTACCATCTCGTTCAGGAGGAACAGAGAGCTTAAACCCGTAAATATAGTTCGTGACACGGAACATATCCGGTATACCGGTAAAGATAACCGAATCCCATGGTCCGCTTCTCCATTTCCTCGTGTCCCCTTCCCAAATCACAATCTCTGGTGCTCCAATGGGATCAATCCCCAGTGAATACCTTCCTGGTGAAGGATCATTTTCGGATTTCCACGGGATAAAAGCACGATTCTCTCCTCTTGAAGGATTCACCCTAACCCTCATACCGGGCAAGAAAGTATCAGTTGGATAGTTAAAGCTCTACCAATACAAATTGCTTCTGTCTGAATCTGAAGACAGAACCAAATCCCCTGTTCCCGACAGAACAGCAACAGTATTATTCAGCTTGGGAGGGACGTTTGTTGACCAAACGGTGTCGTTTTGACCGTTAACGACTACCAAGTTCCCGTCATCAGCAATCTTCAGAGCTCCGTTGTTATCTAACAATGGCTTCTCTCGATTCGCGACCCAGACAATCGTTCGAGGTTCGATGTTCTTGTACCAGATTCCGACATACCTTAAGGTTGAATCTTTGGGGCTGAAAAATCCAAGCTCGAAGATTTCATCCTCGCTGATCAGTGAGTCTCCGTCTTGTATCGTGTGGTTTCTGGTGATTGAGTTGCTTGTGGAGCAAGATACGATGCCGCATAGTTGAAGCAAAAGCAAAAGGGTCGCCACCAAAGTAAGGTTTATGTTAAATTCTGCCATATGTGGCAAGATTTGATCAGAGGGGGTCTGTATGTTACAAGAAGGAAATTAATGGAAAGAACAAAAATAGTGGTTGCTGATTTTTCTTTCTTTTTATAAGTCTGCTGATTTTTCAGGAAGACTAATTGGTCTTTCTAAATTTAACGACTTGTATTTTTTTTTTTTTTTTTTACATAATTAGATAAAGTCATCAATATATGTATTTTTATCGTCGAAATTAATGGAATAATCCAAAAATTAATACCAACGACTGAAACCAGCAAATCGTGTTGACAAATAATAATAGTATAAATTTTACACGTTTTTTATTCAGACGTTGAATCGAAAAATGTGACTTGTAAGGCCAGAAAAGAATGTGTCGATCAAATTTTTATCTTCTTAAATTAATGAAAATTCGACCTTCTTTATTTGGGTGGTTGAGAAAATCCAAGATTTATTCTTCTACCATCTGATTTTCTTTTTGGAATCTTTCTAGTACCATACTACCCAAAAGAAAATAAAAAAAATCCCTTCTTTTTTTTTTTTTTTTTTTTTTTGAACTAAAAAATCCCTTCTGCCAGAAAGTATTCAAGTTAAGGTGATTTTTATTTTTCATAAGGGAAAAACAACATATATCTAGTAGGACTCGAAGAGACTTTAATTGACAAATTGCATCACGAATTCGTAGCTTTATTTGTTAAAATTTGAATGGTTCACGTTGCAAAAAGCAATTCTAGCAATTTGCATAATTAAATTTTTGTTTTTAAAACAAACTAATTGCATCACGAAACACAATTTCGTTGTGTGGGATGACACGCGTGTGAGGAGGAAGCATCCGACAGTGACAGGACACTGGCGATCGGATGACTCTCGGACAATTGCACTCATAAGTTATGTATGAGTCAACTCCTCTTTTAGCCGAGTTTGGTACAAATTCTTTTAAGCATTTTACATGTTTACACAAATGTAATTTATAAAGTTTGTTTATAATAATGAGTACCATTCAGAAACTTTAATGTTAGCAAAAAATTAGAGAAATATATGTACCTGAGTAATGGCAACAACAGCCGTGGAGCCACTGAAAGAACAACAAAATTCATTTTCTTTCTTTCTTAATTAAACGCAAACAAACAGTCAGGAAGGATTATTTATAGAAATCCTGCTAATTGCGCAAAATTAGAACGACATGCATGATGCATCAAGATTCCTTGTGATAGATATGACTTTCAAAGCCTCTTAAGTTGGAATTGGAGTTAGAATTGACGCCATAAAGTTATTGAAAAGGTCTATAGAATTATTATCAAGTGTGTTCTAGTGTATCGATGCCTTGGTGAAGAAGAAAAAACTGATTACAATATTGATCCAAGGCCACACTCACCACTAGCCTCACCGCTCACAATCACAGCATACCTTGTTGATTTTGGCCGCTCAATGCTTTATCACATGAAACCACGTACTCTCTTTCCAAAAGACAAAAAAAAAAACAAAAACCACCAATATATTTGTTTGGTGACATGTATTACACAATTGACTGGTGACATGTATTACACAATTGATTTAGTTTGATTTATGAGTATAATTTAAAAATGTTACCAATCATGCATGAATCAAACTAAAAATTTTAAGTTGAAGTTTGAGTTAGGATGAGTTATGCTTGATTTACAATTTTAAGTTATGGCTTTTGTAAAATTGCTAACTCAAAACTTAACTCAAAATCATTGAAAATAAGATGAATTAGAGGTTGAGTTAGTGGTTCCGATTGGTAACATGTATTTTTAAAGTTGAGTTACAGTTGATGTTGTAATTCGATGTAACTTGCAGTAAAATTATGTGGTATAAACAGTAGAATTATGTGGTAAGTCTGCTGTATAAATTTGAGTTAACATTTTGTCAAAATAGATGATTGATAACTTTTCTGATGTATAAGTTGCAGTATATATTATTTAAAATAAAAATAATAATAATTTTAATAATAAAAATATATTACGTGAGTAGAATGAAAAAAATAAAAAATAGACTTTAAACTGCATTATTATTTATCACAAATTTTAATAATAAAATAGATTAAATTTTTTAATATTAACTTAAATATATTAAAATAAGAAAAAAAATTTGATAGTAGTAATTAAAACAGACTTTAATTTTTAAAGGTATGTGTTATCAATGATTAACTAAAAACATCTATCTATAAAAATAAACTAAAAATCATAGACCAAATAAAAATTTATTCAAAGTTTTTTAAAAAATTGTTGACTAAAAACAAAACAAAAATGTTGAGTTTTCAAGTAAATTAAGTAAATTTTAGTTGACCAAGTAATTTTATTAAAAAAATAAAAAAACATAATTATTTAAAATAATTTGACAAAAAAAATTAGAAAAAAAAAAAAAAGTAGCAATTAAATAGTGATAACTCAACTTTCAAATTATCACTTTTAATAGAGTATTAATTTGATATAATACTTCAAAGAAATATATAATTATTTAAAATATAATTAACAAAAAAACATTTTTTGAAAAAAAAAATGTAACTCAAACTCTAAATCATCACAATTTCCATGATTTAAGAATTTGATTTGAGTTAGCAATTTAACAAAGGGATAACTCAAAATTGTAAATCAACCATAACTCATCATAACTCAAACTAAAAATCAAAAAATGTAATTTAGCATTTGATTGGTAACATTTTTGATTTATGGTCTTAAGTCAAATTAAATCAATGGTAACTCATGTTACCAATCAAAGCCAGTATTTTTCTTTTCTATTTTTCTTTCCAACGGTTTTTTTGGTCTTTTTAATTTTATTTTCTTGTTAATTCCATTTTAAATAGTTTCCACCTATTTTTTTGTCAATAAGATTGTATTAATTTATTTAATCGATTAAATTTGTATCATTATTAATAAATTTTAAATTTGTTATTTTTATAAACTCATACTATTGCAGAAAGTTACATTTCATCAACTTTGTTAGAATTAATTTACTTAATATATTTTTATCATTACATATGTAATAAAGTAGTGTTATTAATAATTTTAAAATCAATCTTTAAATCATTCTAACTTTCCATAAATATTTTTCTTGAAAAACCAGCTTACTTATTAGTCAAAAAAATGTTTAACCTCATTACTCAAAGATTTTTTGTAAATTTGTTTGTTTCCATTTGAATTATTCAAACAAAATTGTTCATATGTAATCTTACTTGTTAATTTGGATATTTTAAAAAAACGATTACTTACATAGAATTATATATATAAATGCACGTTAGCTTTTTTATTACTATCATTTTTTAATTGATGTATTTTAAGTTAGTATAAATCTTTTTAATATATTTTATTATTAAAACTTTTTTTTTGTCAACTATTATAATAAATATTATCATTATTAATATTTTAAATATATATTATTTTAAATAATATATACTGCAACTTATACAGCAAAAAAGTTATCAGTCAATCATTTTGACAAAAATGCTAACTCATATTTTACAGCAAACTTACCACAAATCAAGGGTTTATACACATAATTTTTACTGCAAGTTACATCGAATTACAACATCTAATATAATTCAAGTTTAAAATTACATGCCAGTATTTTTTCGGAGCCATTGATTTTTTATTTTTCTTTTGCTACTCATATTTAAATAGAAAATTAAGCTTAACTGCCTTAAAAAGACAAAAAAAAACTAACCATATATATAGGGTTTTTTGCAAAACTAACCATATTACACTCTAAAATAAAGAATATAGCCATAATATACACATAATAAACTCAATAACCAAAAACCCAAACTTTTCTCTTTTTTGCTTCTCAACACGCTACCGTGCTATACTATATATACACAATCGGGAATAGTATAAATGTTAAACCTCGTTTTATACAAACTTTCTATACTATATACACTCAATTTGAAATAGTACAAATTGTAAAAAAAATAATTCAAACCTCTCTTTCTATCTCTAGAAGGAGGAAGGGAGGGAGGGAGGGAGAAATCGACGGAGGGAGGGAGGAAGCGGGGAGGAAGGAAGAGGGGGGCGTGAGAGAGACACAAAATAATACGTTTGTATTTTTTCTAATAAATAGAATAATATGACATAATAAATAGTATAGTACATGATGACATTATATTTTATGATTATTCATATAGTTCGGCGAATTCTCTATCATTCATAAGGGCAGTTTGGCAATATGACATATTATTCATCATATATTCTAACCAAAGTCTCAATATGGTTATTTTGTTATTTTTGTGTTTTTTTTATGGTCATTTAGCCTAGTTTCCCTAAAATATACTTGTGGCTATAATACACCAATATGAATTAAAAATAAATCCAAACGAAAATCTCATCCATGAGTCATGACCATAAATAAGATTTTACTCAAGATGAAAAACAAAATATTTGTGATGCGACTGTCCCATCCAAATTAGGGAAACGAAAAAATGGTTTGTCATATACCCCAAAATGTTGTTCGTCATCTGAGATCATCATTTATTAGGAATACAGTATGTAGAACAGGTTCCTTATCTGTGTGGAGCAAGTGGAAAGAGAGAAACATGAAGATGTGATGATCTTAATATGAATAGGGATATTAAGTTTTTATTAGTTTTGGTCATCATTTATTAGGAATTTTATTTAATACAGTAGGTAGAACAAGCTTAGAGCTCCTTATCTATGGAGCAAGCAGAAAGAGGAAACATGGAGATGATCTTGATGGCGATAGTGTTTCATGCATCTGCGAGCTTCTTGTTCTCGAAGGAGAGGCTTGAATGGAGGAGACCTTGGTTCTCAGGGTCCTTGGTGATAACTCTTAAGAACTTCTTGTACCACTTGCCAGATGCTTTGAGGTCTCTATCAGCAGTGAGATTGGCAAAATCAACGTAACTGAGTCCGAATCTTACTGTATAGCCTGCGCAGAATTCATAATTATCCCCAAGAGACCATGCAAAGTATCCTTTCACGTTGCAACCCTTCTCCCTAAAAACAGGAACAATCATTAAGTAAAGGCGTACAAATACGATCGATGATGATGATATATACGGATTTATTATTATCATTATATATCAAAGAACACTGGAAGAAGAGTAGCATCCACTCACTTGATGGCCTTACGGAGAAAACAAAGATGGCTGCAGAGATAATCAATCCGTTTGCTGCAAAGATGTCGGCAACAGTATCTTTAAAGTTTTCGTTACCCGGGGTACTAATTCCTAATTAAACCGTCAAAACATGAAAAATTACACAATATCTGAGTCAGTTTCTTGGACCAACTTTGAAATACACTTAACATGTATAGATGAAAGAGATGAGTAGTATAACTAACCGTTCTCCGTGACATAGACTAAAGGGTTTCCGTATCTGTTTTTGAAGTGCTCCATTACGTCTAACATGCCTCTTGGTCGGTAAAAATTACCTTTAGAGTCGAACTGTGAAAAGGAAGCATAAATAATTATATAAAACGGAAGAATGGATGTTACTTTGCTTAAGAAAATGAATGAAAGAATAGAGGTGGATCATGCATACCGGTGGACCAGGGACATTACCATATGCATCCTTAGCTATAGACACGAGGATGAAATAAAATATGTTGTAGTTAAAAGGAGATGGATAATATATATTTAGAAAGATTGTAACTAATTGGAAACAAGCTAAGAGTGGTACATGTGAGTTCTGCGCGTGAGTCCGTCATAGCAGTGAGTTGTTCCGGAGGACTTGGGCCAATGGCTTGGGAGTACTGAGTGACGTAGTAGTTGAGACCAAGAAAATCATATGAACGATATACAAGTCTGGCTTCTGCTTCTGTGAAGTTGGGAAGCCGACTACCCACAAGTTGCCTCATGATGTCTGGGTATCTACCCTTTGTTAGCGGCTCCATGAACCTAGGTATATATATACATACATATTTTAAATTAAGTTTAAAGTTTAAACATACATATATTAATGTTAAAAAAATCATTTCATTTTGGGATATATTTACCATCCGAAGAAGAATTCTTTGCTCCTCTCGGTTGCATCTTTGCTGGCTTTACTTTCATCATATGGAAGAAACCATCTCGTTATCATCACAGGTCCAATCTTCCCTCCTTGGTACTGTGGTCACGCAGTGATGGTTAATTAATTTAGAATCGAATTACTCCTTCTTTTTACAAATGGAGAAGTTTTCACCTTATATTTCTTCCTGTAAAGATCGACGGCCGTGGCATGAGCAAGAAGCTGGTGATGTGCAACGAGGTAGGGTTCTGTTGCAGAATTTCCGCCGTAGCATCTTTTATCAACCCAAGGAGAACATCGACCGGGTGCATCTGTTCCCAATGCATAGCCTCTCGTAGGCACTGTGAAGAGCTGGTTGATAGTGATCCAGTGCTTTACCCTACCTCCAAATGCCTCGAAACATACATCCGCGTAATCTTTGAAATCCTCTCTGTGCATATCATAGAATCATTTCAGTGTCGCAAGATCAAATCTTTATAATGTTGTCATATTTCTTAATAACTAAGAAGCATGGCATTATAAATAACATACATGATTTGACGGTCCAAAAAACCTTCATACTCATCTTGCAGTGTTTGAGGAAGGTCCCAGTGGAAGAGGGTAACGAAAGGCGTTATCTTATTTTTGATGAGGGCATCTATGAGATCGCTATAATACTTAATTCCATCTTGGTTGACTCCCCTACTCTTCTTTCCTCCTGCTCATATATTTACCCTTCTAAACATTTACAACCGATACTACGATATCTAATATATACAGTAGAACCTCTATAAATTAATACTCGATAAATTAATAATCATTATAAATTAATAAATTGTGCCGGTCCAGAGTCGGGCCAGTGTAAAAATTAGCAAAATTCGATAAGATAATAAGATAATAACTTTTTTGAAACTCTTATGTACATATATGGTCCCATTAATATCATAAATTAATAATTTGTATATATTCCTTCCATTTTACAATAAGTAATGATTTAGGGGAAAAATATGTTTCAAATTATATTATGTTTTTAACTTTCAATTAAAAAAATAATTAATTTTTATTGTTTTTAACCATTTTTATTCGATAAATTGTTTTACTATTGGTTGAATTGTGTTTTATAGTGCTTTTAAAACAATGATTATGAATTTATTGTTAAACATTTATTTTGATGCTATTTAAGGATATTTACTATAAATTAATAACTTTATAAATTAATAAAATATCATAGTCCCAATATTATTAATTTATAAAGGTTTTACTGTATATGGATCAACAATGTGCACATACTTGGAATGATTCTTGACCACGCAATGGATAATCTGTAGGCATTAACTCCAAGTTCTGCCATCACGTCAACATCTTTCTGCAGTTTATATATATACAATTGCATGTCAATCCTTACGTAGTTGATAGATAATTCAGTGACTTTTATATATATAATATATTGAGAAATTAACCTGCCAATTCTGATATGAATCACAAGCAATGTCTCCATTCTGCAGATCAGGTCCTGCTTTCTCTGATAGTATACAAATAGTACATTACTAAGAACGTAATACTGTAATAGAGACATATAACCGACATTCCTCTCATAAATATGTATATGTAAGCCTTTTTATATATAGCAAGTTAGCAACCATGCAGACGACATACCTGGGTATCGGTGAGTGAATCCATCCCAAACGTTAATACCACGACCTCTGCCTCCTTCAATCTGAAATGAAATGAAACAACCATGCAACGTTGGATTTTAGTGTTTTTGAATGTTTTTTTTTTATACGTCAAAAGTGGGATCTGACTGGTAATCTGAAATGTGTACGTGATTTGTTGCATGCCTGATAAGCAGCAGATGCAACACCGAAAAAGAAGTCTTTTTCGAAACCGCCTCTGTTGAAACGATCAGTAATGTTACATTTGACGTATGGTGGCGTGCCCTCTTCGCAAGTAATCTCTTGACCTTTGCAATTCGCCACAGCTAATAGAAAAACTAAGGTGAGTCCGAGAAGCTTCTTCATGGTTAATCTGTAGATGTATGTTTTGTGTTGTATGGAACCTTGTGCCAATCTAGGGTTTATATAGCCTTTGTAAACAAGAGTGGCGTATACATTTTCTTGTCTTAGAGCGCATGTGAACGCACAGTTTCTTAACTCAGATCTTAATTTTAAAAAAATATTAAAAAAATGAAAAAGTAAAAAAAGTGAAGAAAAGCGGTTCTTGTTGCTCTTGTTTAGGAATCGGATCTTGCCCTGTTTGGAGAAAAATAAGACAGGTGTTTTTCTGTTATTGGCATTCTTTTTTATATATTTAAAATTTATTTATGTTAATACTAAGAAACATTTCTAAGAGTTTCTGCGTTGATATGGTCTTAGTGTCTTGATATTTTGGGAGGGGTTTAGCTGAGATGAACCCGTGGCTTCACGTACTGTAGCTCTTTTTTTGTTGAAGATACTGTAGCTCATCGAGTCATTGTTCACCCATATTGTTTATACTTGTTGTTTTGTTAGACCATCTCCAACGGCAGATACTCTTTTCAGAGTCTCTCTTACATATAATATTAATATAACTTATTTATTTAATTAAAATTAAAATTATATTAAAAAAGAGCTAGTTATTAATTGACACCTATAAGAGACAGTTTCTAAAATCTCTCCTTTTAGAACCGTTTCTTCATCCTCTTTCTTTTTTTTCAATTTTTTTCAATTTTTTATTTATTAGAAACTGTCTTAAGAGACAGCGTTGGAGCTGCTCTTACCATGTTTCAGATCTGGACGCTTGCTCTTCAATCGATCATTTCATTAAGAAATATGTTGCATTCTTTATCTCAATGGTGAATAGTTGATTACTATAATTTTTTCGAGTTAATTTGGTAAATAATATATTATGAGATATATTTTATTTTAAAAAATGAGAAATTACTAAACAACAGGGAATATCGGCAAAAATATGGGTGATGCGTTATTTAATTAAGTGAATGTATCTTTAAAAATATTTTTTTTGTTGTTCTCGTAAATGGGGTTATTCCAAATTTTACTAAAAGATTTTTTTTTCGAACCGTGACATTGTATAATATACATGTATATATATAGTTTAGAATAGACATTAAATATTTTTTAATAACCACAAACAATTCTATCAACAGTTAGTATTATACAACTTTGATTTTGACATTTTATTATTTCTTTGATGATTTTTTGAACTTTGATTACTTTTTATAATCTTCTTTGATTACTTTTTCTCTTCCAAGAAACATAAAATTAATTTCAATAAAAAATACAATTTAATTATTAATGTTCTTAATTAGCCGCTTCAGCTAATCCGAACCACGGGAGACGACGCATACGCCGAGGGAGGTTTGCCAAAAAACATCATAATCGCAACAAAAATCCAATATCGGAATTTCAATCTCTTCATCCAAATTTCATATTAAATATAAAAACACATTTGACCCCCAAAAAAAATTCATTTTCTTGCCATCAAAACAAACTTACCATTCATTGTAATCTTTTTTTTCGATTTCAATAAATTTTACATTTAATTCAAAAAAATATTAATGAAACGAAAAAAGAATATATAAGTTATTTTGGCATGACATTATAAGAAGCCATCTCAAATACCTATCGAAAAAACTAACAAAGATCCGTTAAAATCCAAATCTGGATTCGTCAAAATCCAAATCTGGATTCGTCAAAAGTCGTGGAACGTTTACTATGTATTTTGCAAATAACTTAGGAAATTGCAGAAAAACCTCAAATTTGTATGCAAATAACTTCAGAAACTATGAAAAATTCAAAATTCAGATAAATTTTTGATGTGTTTTTGAAAATTCGTTGGAAACAAGTATTATTTTATATAAAAAAAAAATTAAAACAATTATATGTATATATTTTTTCTACTATTTTTGAGAACATTAAATAAATATAAAAATTTTTATTCTCATCGGAAATTAATCAAAAGTTTTTGATAAATTTTCGACAACAATATATAAATAAAATATATATATTATTACCGTCGAAATTTTGTCGTAATTTTTTGATGAATTTTCGAAGACATTACGGACATAACTTATTCGTCAGAAGTTTTTGACGAAATATCTATGAATTGTTTTCATCGGAAAGTCGTCAGAATGTCATTAGAATTTCCTGACAAAAAAATTGTCTGGAAAAACCGTCAGAAAAAAACTGATGTTCTTTTGTAGTGTGAATTGTGTGATACATTAACTCACTGATAATTTAATTTTTCTAAGAAATTCATAGAGGAGCGTGGACGATGAGTTTACCAAATCATTTAAATTTACAAAAAAAATGAACATAAATATTTACCAAGAAGTAATGAAAAGAAGAGGCGAATGGGCACGGGATCATCGAACCGATTACCGCTAGAATCACTATTGAGGGGACATCGAAGCAAATCGCACCCGTACCTTCGGTTTTAAATCCACCCCTGAGTTTGATGGCTACTAAAGATGACAGTTTTACAGATGATATAAAGCACCTCCCAAAAAATAATAAACGATTAAACAAAAGCAAAATGTTGGGTGGTTTTTGTTTTCTTTTGTCTTTTGGAGAGTGAGTCTCAGGTTTCATGTGATAAAGCATCAAGTGGCCAAAAATGGATAAGATATGCGGTGCCTGTGAACGGTGAGGCTCGTGATGAATTTTCTTAACAAAGGCATTGTTACTATAGGTTGAACACTTGATAATATTTTCTAACTCCAAGTCCAACTTAAGAGGCTCTGAACATATATCATCTACTACAAGGAATCTTGATGCATGTCCTTTTAAGTCAGCATCCACAATACGAAATTATACTGGATTTTATAACAATTAGCGCATGGTTTGGCAGTATAGTGCGACAACTATGCTTCTACCGTCCATCTTACTGTAGTACCTTATGATTCACGCGTCCATAGTACAACTTCAATTCGGTGTTCCTTGTTCTGTAAGAAAAGACATATCACTGTAATATCATCAATCTTCTTAGATTTAAGCTTCTTCTTCCAAGTAGCTTCAGCCGCTTCCGCCACCAATTTAGCGGCTGGTAGATTGCTTTTTTCCGGAACTCCAAACTAGCGATACAACTTCATCATTGCTAAGCATATCCCAAACCTGCGATTACATAGTAAATACCAAAGATTTGTTTCTTCAACAAACTTTTGGAAGTGAAAAAATAAGTCCAAAATTTGAATCATATATATATATATATATATATGCTTTTACCCGTCTGTAGCGAGTACAAGGAACTGATCTTTAGAAGTTATTTGGTGGTGAGAGACCTCTGGAACCGCAATAACCCCGTGGTCTTTGAGCCTGAAATCTCCAAAAGCTCTTGACATGGCCAGTCCTGGTATGTCCTGGTTGGGTAGCCACACTCTTTGGCTGCACGTTTCTGTTTTCATTGCGAGAACACGACCTTTGCACGCCCTAATCCTCTCTGCTTCACCTGCGAAGCTAGAACTCGCCAAATAAGTATCATCAAACCTCTAATGATACAACCATCTTTTAGCCAAGGAGAGGGTGAAAAAGCATACTAGGGACATCAGCTGTTAGGTCCGATGTTAGCTGAACTGCGCTGATCATATCTCACCATCTTCAGTCATTGTCCCCAACACTGCCCTTGAATCACCGAGGTTCGTTACCATGAGGTCATCTCCCTAAAGCAATCAAATGAGCTCTAGATAGTAAAACATTTAAGCTTTCAATGGTGTAAACATTATATGCCCAAAGAAAATTAAAACAATAATCCATAATTAGAATAAAAAATGGAATGTATAAAATCTTCTGTAAATGTTCCAAACGTTTCATTTGTTAATTCTAAAACAAAAAAAAAGGTGGAAATCAAAATTCTCACAAACTTTGAGTCTAAGAATGCGACTTCAAACCCAAACACAGATAGTTTTCTAGGGTTAATTAAGCAGATAGCCTAGTTTTAGCACTCATTTGTAAAAATGATGTGGTAACAAAACCGTAAATAAGTAAATAATTTTTTATTTTTCAAAACAAAAAGTAAGCATTTTTTTCATACGTTCTTTAATCAAATAACATCGTATCATATAAAAATAATATGTTATCAAATAAAATAACATGCTATTTGTTTAAAACATATATATTCTTAAAAACATGCTACGTACAGACGTACTTGCTAAAAATACAACAAAAATCAACTTTCATTCATTTATTTACGATGTTGTCGTTATGTTATTTTGTAAATAAGTGTTCAAAATTTGGATACCTCGTATTCTAGTGCACATACTCTTAATTCTGATTTGGTTTGAAGATACTTCAGTCTCACCAAACCCGTATTGGAGTCAAATACTATGTTTGAGAACAAGTCTATTACAAATCAAATAATATTGTGATCTGCTTTGGTCTATCAATTCAAACGAGAAATAAGGCTTATAGTATGAAACTCCAATGTTAAAAGGGAAAACAATACGACACAACATCCAAAGGAATTAAAAGAGCCTTTAAAGCAGCAATAAGTTATTGTGAAATTAGAATTGAAACACTCGTAAACTGAAACTGCTTGCCGAGAGCTATCGTCCTGAGACTGATGTGAGACTCACACGGTTGATAGATGCTCTTTGCATCAATGTTTCAGCGTCTGTAGCGTTCCTTGTCGCTATAAAAGCGGGCTGCTTTGGCTCGGGGAAGTCTGCATTCTCATTACCGAGCATTGAAATCACCGTTGAAACGCATGGCCTATCGTTTGAGTGATCTTGGACGCATAATAAACCAATGTGCACACATCTGCGCATTTCATTCTCAAAAGCCTCGTCGTAGATTCGAGGGTCTGCAAGAGTTATAGCCTGCCCATCATTCCATAGTTTCCAAGCCTAAAAAACATAGAGTTAAGGTCAAAATCTTAAGAGCAAGTACTTGTTGTAAGAACAAAATTAAAGTTGTTTAAGTATACTTACATAATCTAAAAGATTCAGATTCTTATCATCGTTATAAAAGCTTGAGTTTTTCCTTCCACTCACAATCTCTAACAGTATGACTCCAAGGCTGAAAACATCGGATTTTTCTGAGAATAAACCTCGCATTGCATACTCCGGTGACATATACCCGCTACAAAATATAGTTTTTTAAACCGGTTTTAACGGGTTTTTTTTTGGGTAAAAAATGTATAAAAAGGTTAATAAATTGTTTACTTACTATGTTCCAACCACTCTTGATGTATTGGCTTCATTTTCATTTATGTGGAAAATCTTGGCGAGTCCAAAATCTGATATCTTCGGATCCAAGTTATCATCTAACAAGATGTTGCTAACCTTGAGATCTCTATGTATGATCCTTAGCCTTGAATCTCGATGAAGGTACATAAGACCTCTACAAATACCATTGATTATGTTAAACCGCGTCTTCCAATGGAGAATATGTTGCTCATGTGGGCCTGAATCACAAGTCCTTAGTCTGTAAATTCCCCCAAACAATAAACAAAATAAGATGGAACATAGTGTAATGAAGTGATTAAGTTATCAAAGAGATAACCGTCTAGGCTTTTCTTCGGCATGAACTCATTTCTTCTCCCTCGATGCAGCACCCGAGCAATCTCACTAAATTGCGGTGTTGCAATTTGGAAATGACGACTACTTCATTCACAAGTTCCTCGAGTCCTTGTCCAGAAGCCCGCGAAAGTCTTTTAACCGCAATTTCTTGCCTTTCTTGCAATTTTCCCTATAACCAAATATATCAATCAGTTGTGAAAGATACATATTGGAGATAATTTGGAGAGCAAGATGTATATCTTAATGGCTCACATTACTTGGTCCGTAAGATACATCTTGCACTCCAAGTTATCTCTAATAATACATATATAAGACAGTTGTTTGCAAACAGAGGTTTTATTACCTTGTAAACAGGACCGAAACCGCCTTGTCCTAGCTTGTTTTTAAGAGCAAAATTGTCTGTTGCAGTAGCTAACCCATGGTCCGCTTCTCCATTTCCTCGTGTCCCCTTCCCAAATCACAATCTCTGGTGCTCCAATGGGATCAATCCCCAGTGAATACCTTCCTGGTGAAGGATCATTTTCGGATTTCCACGGGATAAAAGCTCGATTCTCTCCTCTTGAAGGATTCACCCTAACCCTCATACCGGGCAAGAAAGTATCAGTTGGATCGTTAAAGCTCTCCCAATACAAATTGCTTCTGTCTGAATCTGAAGACAGAACCAAATCCCCTGTTTTCAACAGAAGAGCAACAGTATTATTCAGCTTGGGCGGGACGTTTGTTGACCAAACGGTGTCGTTTCGGCCGTTGACGACTACCAAGTTCCCGTCATCTGCAATCTTCAGAGCTCCGTTGTTATCTAACAATGGCTTCTCTCGATTCGCGACCCAGACAATCGTTCGAGGTTCGATGTTCTTGTACCAGATTCCGACATACCTTAAGGTTGAATCTTTGGGGCTGAAGAATCCAAACTCGAAGATTTCTTCCTCGCTGATCAGCGAGTCTCCGTCTCGTATCGTGTGGTTTCTTGTGATTGAACTGCTTGTGGAGCAAGATACGGTGCAACATAGTTGAAGCAAAAGCAAAAGGGTCAAGACGAAAGTAGGGTTTTTGTTTAATTCTGCCATAGTTGGCAAGATTTGATCCTCGGAGATCTGTATATTTAATGGAAAGAACCAAGAAACAATGGACGTTGATTTTTTTGTTTCTTTGTAAAAGTGTGTTGATTTTTCAGGTAGACTAATTGGTTTTTTATGTACACTGTTTTTATGACAATAACATGAATTTCTTACAATGTTTTTTGTCAAAATATTAATATCGAGTTTAAATTTTATTGGTGATACAGAAATGGCACTTACAAAAGCATACAATATCAGATTACGTGTTCTGATCTTTCACCTTTTATTTAAACTTTGGATTATCAATGAAAAATGTGACTGTAAGGCCAGGAAACTAAATGTCAACCAATTTTATCTTCTTATTGAAAATGTGACCTTCTTTATTGGGCGGTTGAACAATCCAATTTTTATTTTTCTACCAATTTTTTTTTCTTTTGGAGTCTTTCTAGTACCATCAAGAAGATTTAATTTTCTATTGATTTCCTTATCCCGTTTTATTTAAACTTTGTAGTCTTTTTCAACTATATATATTCAAGTAGAATTTTCTAATTTTCCTGATTTTTAATGATTATAGAAGGGAAAGAGTATTGTTATAGCATAAACAAGTCACTCCCACTTACATCTCAGTCTCTGAGTATGTCTAAATACACATTTAACCAACAAAACTCCATCAGCTCTTCTCAACCCAAAACTCTCCACCAACACGTAACACCCAAATCTCCTCCAATCTCTACCATTGTTTCGATTCACATCCGTAAAATCTCTTCTAGAAACCCTAATTTGCTCATCTCTCTCCACTCTCACCACCTTCCTCCCTCCTCCCACCCATCCTCCTTCCTCCATTACCCTTGTCATTCTTTCCACCACCGCGAAACTTAGCCCCACCGCAGATCCTAAACCAGTCTTTCTCCTCCTCTCCCTCGATCCCCGCAAACCTTGAACCGGCCTATACCAATAAAAACCACCATGACCTTCTTTCTCCCCTTTAACCGCCTCCATACCCATCACATAGTTTGCCTCTCTCACCACGTTTGCATCTACTCTCACCACTTCTTCTTCATTTTCATCATTGTTTTCGTCATGATCGTTGTTGGTTTCATTCAAGCTATTGTTTTCGCAATGGTAGATCCGTTCCCAGTATTGGGTTAATGTCATCCTATAGAACATTGACTTCCTCATTTGGTGACTTACACTACGATTCTCCTTCACAAACAAAAACGGGCAATACCATTCTCCTACTATCACGCTCCCGGAACGAATTGTAGAGATCGGGAATCCGAATTCAGGGAGACGGGCTCTTAGCTCATCATCTAGCCCTAGGGCTTCTCTAGGTCTCTTCGGATGCAGGCTCCTCGAGGTTCGTAGTTCCCATCCTTTCTTCTTGAGAAATGAAGGTGGTGTACCGTCTGGAGCAACGGATTTCGCAAAGAACGTACGATCGTGATGCCGGTTGATCTTAACCGTCTGATATATGTTTCTTGGATACAAAGGTTTAGGTTTCTTGTCATACAAGATATCTGGAAAACAACATAACCCTTTCTCTATCTCACTAGAACACACACAAACTTTCCTGCAAAGAGAAACAGAGAAGAGTGAACACTAAACTAAATCCTAAAGTTTAGTCCTTCTTTATCACCAAAACACTAAAGACACCACTTAAATCTGATTAAGCCTAAGAACTTTGATTTCTTTCGTGATTTTTAGATCTTACCCTTTGTGTCTGCCTCTAGCGTGAACAACGTAATACCGATTTGAAGACAGTGGTTGATCGAGAGCTGGTATGAACAAGACCTTCTTAACTGAAGTCTCTCTGTTTCCAGAACTGTCTGTGTGAACAACTGATAAGATCTTGTCCTGAGGGAACGGAAGCTTCTCGATTTTTGTTCTCTTACATAACCCGAAACAGAACGTGTCCTCTGTTTCTGCTTCTTCGTCTGTAATTACCAGAACGCCGGAGAACGGACCTTCCGGTGACTCCTCCGAGAGCGTCTTCTGATATTTTCTGAACTGCGACAACGTCCTCGTCACGTACATTTTTTTCTTCAAGCTGAATCAAAGAAAGGGAATTGGTGGATTATGGAGGTTTTAGAATCTATTGAATGGGTTTTATTAAAGAATTTCAACTACTGTGGGGGTGAAAACGACAAGATGGTAGAATAGTGGGGTGGCTCGATGTAACTTTTGATAGTGGAGGGTAAAGTTGTGTAATTTAGTAGGTATTTGCTGATTGGCACAAGTCACTTTGTTTTTCAAAAGAGAAAACAAAAGAAGTTAAAGCAAAATATAACAGTCACATCCCACTGTCACTCTCTCACTTATCAGCAAGGATTTTACTTTTTAAAATTTCAAAAACTAAGATTTTTGTTTTCTTTTCGAAAATTTCAGATTTATTAGGTTTTTTTCTCTAATTTTTCTGACCAGCTAAGCTCGAAGTGTTAATGGTTTGTATTCCGTAAATTCTGTTGAACCATCTGTTAAAGTAAAATATTTTTCAATTAAAAAATAAACGAATTCATTCTAGACAAAAGAACATTGTAGAGACATATCTCTAGCCACTCATGGAATAGCTTTTGACTTAGTGGATGAAGAAAGAGATGATAAAAAGAGGAAAATAGAGAAACGGAATAAAGTTGTATAAGACAACAATTTTAAAAACGAACTATGTAAAAAAAATCTAAAGTTGTTATGAAATATATTTAAGAATCTAAATAAGACAAAAAAATTTGGCTAACTCAATTATATGACTTATGAAGGGATATTATATACATCCCAAGCAGAACGGATACAAACCCTTTGTAGGAATAAGGAAGAAGAAGGCAAGATAACCAGAAAAAAAAAAAAAAAATTACATTTATAAACATTGTTGTTATTATAGGATAAAGTCATAAAGATAACCTTAACACGTCTTTTTGGTGTTTCATTTCCATATTGTGGCTTGAACACACGCAAATTACTCACAATCGTTCAAGAACTTGAACACTCATCTTAAAGATAAATAAAAAAAAAGAAACGACACTATATATTATGAGTTCCTCTAAATCACTGTGTGTGGTTTAGAGTTTCGACAAAATCACATAATCACAATGTATGAATTATATTTAGAATATTCTCATTGATGTCATGCATGGATCTTTTACATCTTTCTACACAAACATCTCAGATCGAATCCACTATCACCCGGTATAATTGCCGGAAAAAAAGTCATACAAGATGTATCGATTTTCCAAGGAAGAAGAAAAAGTAGCTCAAGACTCTCTAAGATGATTACACATCTATCTCATATTATCTAACCTTATCTTGTGTAACAACCCAAGTAACAAGCCCAAAATGAAAAGCTTATTGAAGAATTTGAACCTTATCAAATAAACTTGGGCATAAAACCAAGCTAAACTTTACTCCATTCATCATCAAAGCTACATTTAGAGCAATGCTTTGTACATAACATAAAACAATGCCTTTTTTTTTTCAACACATAAAACAATGCCTAAGATAAAAAAAAAACTAAAGAACTCGGCCAACTCTAACAAGTAACAACATTCACATGGATAATAAATTAGTAAACAATCGATAAAAGTTTACAATCAAGGATATAATTCGAATATATTAGAAAATGTAAAATAGCGGAGGTGATTAATTGGAATATATTAGAATAAAAGTTTACAATCGATAAAAGATTATAATCAAGTTTACAATCTACTACGTTGTTTCAAGACCTATTACATTTCTTTCGTTTGTTGTGTACTTAATTTGCGTTCTACTTTTACGATTCAAAGTTTACGGAGGTGATTAATTGGAGTTATGATATGTTTTACTTTAAATTTTGAATTGTGGATATTTTAATTGTAAAGTATTGGTTGAAATTTAGTAAAAATTAATTATATTTTATTGGGTTTTGAAAAAAACCTCAAAAAAGATTGTGAGTATTTTTTAAGAGAACTTTTCGAATTTTAAAATTATCAAAGTTTGGTTAGGTAAAATATAATTTATATATATGAAAAATTACGGCTTTTAAAGTCACTTTGTTTATCGCCCCCCCCATATGTTTGTCTCAAAACGTTTTATTCAAGACCTGATTATCATTTTAATAAGATGGAATGGAATAGCTAGTAGTTTAGAAAAAAGTGGAGCAGGAAGAAGCGTAATGGAAATGATAAAATAAAGTTTTATTATTTGCATGATTTTTTTAGCAGACATCATCCATTTTTGCAGACATCATCCATTTTTGCAGACATCATCCATTATCTCACTTTAACTGCTCCTTTAATTTTTCACGAGAAGGAAAAATCAGAAGTAAATAACATTGAAAACAAAAAGAAAATCATCCTGTTAATGAATTCCCTTGGGCAAATTATAAACCACAAATCATATGATTTACTTAATTTTGAAAATCTTACGTATGTGTGCTTGTATTTTTGGGTTACTCAAGTCAATGATCAAACTTTGGATCTTAATAAATAAACTTATCCTTTTAAAAAAAAAAAAAACAAACAAACTTACCCCAGTTTTCGAATATCGTGTTATTTACTTATTTATTCAGATAATTATTAATGATTTGGCGTACTATATTTTTCTGTGCAAAATTACATAGTATCAAATAGTTTTGTATAGGAAGAACCTCTACCCTAGCATACAAATTATGTTTTTGGTGTCACTCGTCCGACACAAACAATGTTGTATGTATCAAATTAAAATTTTAGCTTCTCGCTTTTGGTTTTGGTTTTATGTAAATTACGTAATTCTATTATATGTATTGTGTTATTCTTAGGGCTGTCCAATCTGGATATCGGTTCAGTTTCAGTTCGGTTTTTTTCGGTTTTCGGTTTTTCGATTAGTAAAAAATAGCTATTAAAAAATATCTAGTTTGGTTTGGTTCGGTTTGGATATCTTCGGTTTTTAACCAAAAACTAAAAGTTTTGTTTGCTATAATGTAAATTTTGGCTTTTTGTATAAAAAATTAGAAATGGTAACAAATTTTATATGAATCATAGTTTTTATGACTCGGTTAATGATTTAGTGTTCATATCTTTATTATGATTCCATATAAAATTGTTTTTTCATTCTTAATATTTAAGAATAGGTTAATTATGTTGTTTTATTTTAAAATTTGTTTAGACATTACGTTTTCAAAGTTACATAATTTACATACTTAATGTATACTATATATTATTATATTATATTATATACTATTATATTATAATTTAAAATTAATCGGTATTTCGATTTAATCGGTTTTATCGGTTAATATCCAAACCATATCCGCATCCTACGATTTTGAATTTATTACATCCGTACGGTTAATATAGTATATCCATATTCCAACCATATGTTCTATTTCGGTTGGTTCAGTTCGGTTCGGTTCGGTTTTACCGGATTATAAAAAGCATGTCAAGATAACCTGATCGTTTAACATATACACGATGCTTGTTAATACCGGATATAAACTGCTACTTAGTTTATGAAACAACTAATGAAGCAACTTTATCCGATTGTGCACAGTTTAATAAAATGACAAAATTATGCTAAGCCGAAGTGTGTTTGGGTGAATGTGTGCTAAGATCTTATGATGCAGCACATCTTTCCTTTCTTCTTCAACAAGAATCAAGTTTTCCTTTTTACTTCTTTAAGTTGTTTTAATCTATTTTTCTTTTTGTTGAAAAGTAGTTTTTCCTTTCTTTCGATTGTTTTAGCATTATATATAGGTTGTCTCTTGTTCTATTGAACGCAGACTTGAATTGATTAATAAAGAGTTTTTGCTTAAGAGAAGAGAATTCTCGTTTGTTCCTTGTTCTGGGCTATTCGATCTCTCGAATCAACAAGAAGAGAAGAAGTTCTTCACCGGTTATTCTTTGAATCAACGGTTTTGAGCTTGCTATCGTTACTCTGTTCCGAATACTCGCTTCCGCCTCCGTCAGTTTGGTATCAGAGACAAACGAACCTTCACCTCTACCTACTCGTCAATCATGCCGCCACGTAAAGGAAAGGATATCGCAGCTCCCATGGATGGCTGGGCAGAATTGCGTAACACCCTTGCCACCATGAATGAAAGCCTTCAAACCACACTCCAACACACAATTCACAATTCTATGCGAGAAATCACCACCACTCTCCTTCAAGCTCAACAACAACACCACCCGAACGTTAATCCCGTTGACGACAACCCTTTTGCTAATGAACACAAAGATCGTTCTCCTCCCAGAAACAACAATCGTGCAATCATGCCTCAACATGGATATCATGATAACAAGTGGGAATCTGGATTCAAAATTGACATTCCAGAATTTCAAGGTGGATTACGTGGTGATGAGTTACTTGATTGGCTTGTTGCTGTCGAAGAAGTTTTAAAATTTAAACAAGTTCCTGCAGATCGATAAATGCCGTTGGTTGCAACCAAATTCAGAGGACATGATGCGACTTGGTGGATGCAACTCAAAGCAAACCGAAATCGCTCAGGAAAAGCCAAAATCAATTCGTGGGACAAACTTAAAAAACATATGAAGATGACGTTTCTGCCCTACAACTATGAACGAACAATGTATACTCGTTTGCAAAATCTGAAACAGGGATCGCGTAATGTTGATGAATATGCAGAAGAATTCTTTCAGATCATTACGAGAAACGATGTTAACGACAGCCAAATTCAAATTGTGTCACGTTTCATCGGAGGACTAAAACTTCCATTACAGAACGCATTAGCTCAATTTGATCCCAAAACAGTTTCTGAAGCTCATCGTCGTGCCGTCGCGATTGAGAACCAATTTCGTTCCAAAACTTCTTCATGGTCCTCTTCTTCCTACAGACAACGACAATCTACCACAGCAACAACAGAGTTACCTTCTCAACAACAAGGGCCGCTGAACAGTGATTTAGTTGAATCATCTCGCTCTGGTACACAAAACCGCCAGTCAGAGACAACTGAAGAACAAGCTTTGCGTCGTTCCAACAGGCCTAATGCCCTTCGCTATTTTGCTTGCAATGAACCAGGACACAGACAATCAGCCTGTCCTAACCAACCAAAGAGAGGTTTGCTCACTGATTCTCACCAGCCTGCTTCAGATCCTCTTTATGACAGCCCGCTCGACGAAGAAGATGCAGATTCTGATTTCATTGAAGAGCATACTCCTGGAGATTCAGGACAATTATTGGTGTTGCGTCGCATCTGTTTTTCACCGATCAAAACAGAGGATGATCCTTCTCGCTCACAACTTTTTCGAACAACATGTACAATCAACAAGAAAATCTGCACTTTGGTTATTGATTCATGAAGTTGTCAAAACGTTGTTTCCGAAGACGCAGCTCGCAAATTGTCTCTTCATCGAGAAAATCATCCTTCTCCTTACAAGTTCACTTGGCTTCAAGAAGACAAAGAGATTCGCGTTTCTCAACGTTCGCTAGTGACTTTCTCAATAGGTGCTTATTACAAAGACACAATACTTTGTGATATTGTCCCTATGGATGTCAGCCACATACTTCTTGGTCGACCTTGGTTATTTGACAGAGACGTTACCAGCAATGGACGAGCTAATACTCACTCCTTTATATTTGGAAATCGAAAAGTTGTGCTTCTGCATGAACCGCCTCTTCCTCTCGTTTCATCTCACACTCAGCGTACCGATACTCTTCCTTCTAAGCTTGCCTTGATCTGTTCTCGTTCTGAGTTTGAGTTTGAAGAAAATTTGCAACAATCAGGGTTTGCCTTTGCTTTAGTACCTTCTTCTGGAAAGCCAAAAACATCACATGCAGAACCGCCCATTTTTTCATCCTTACTCAACGAATTTCATGATATCTTTCCATCCGAGCTTCCTCCTGGTCTTCCTCCTCTCCGTGATCTTCAACATCACATAGACTTGGTGCCGGGAGCAACATTACCAAATCGTCCCCACTATCGTATGAGCCCGGAAGAACATGAAGAACTTCGTCGCCAAGTTGAAGAGCTTCTACACCGAGGTTACATACGCGAAAGCCTTAGCCCTTGTGCTGTTCCTGCTTTACTCGTACCAAAGAAAGATGGATCATGGCGTATGTGTGTCGATAGTCGAGCTATCAATAAAATCACAGTTCGTTATCGTTTCCCGATCCCACGTCTAGATGATCTCCTCGATCAAATTGGTAAAGCATCCATTTTCTCCAAACTTGACTTGAAGAGAGGTTATCATCAAATCAGAATTCGCAAGGGAGATGAATGGAAGACAACTTTTAAAACCCGAGAAGGCTTGTTTGAATGGATGGTCATGCCTTTCAGATTGTCTAATGCTCCTAACACATTTATGCGTGTCATGAATCAAGCTCTTAGGCCGTTTATTGGGAAATTCGTGGTGGTATATTTTGATGATATTCTTATCTTCAGTTCTTCAATGAACGATCACTTATGTCATATTCGTAGCGTTCTCAGTGTCTTACGACATGAGCAGTTGTTTGTCGCTCGACAAAAATGTGAATTTGGGACAGAACAAGTGTTATTTCTCGGTTATATCATCTCTAAAGATGGTCTTTCTGTGGACACAAGTAAGATCGAAGCCATTCGAAGTTGGCCTGTACCTACTACTATCACAGAAACTCGTAGCTTCCATGGATTAGCGTCATTCTACCGACGTTTTGTTACTAATTTTAGCAGCATAATGGCTCCGATCACCGATTGTATGAAGGATGGTAGATTCAAATGGACTTCACAAGCTGCTCAGACATTTGAATTGATCAAGATTAAACTTACTACAGCTACGATCTTAATCTTACCAGACTTCTCCATTACGTTTGAATTACACTGTGATGCTTCGAAGCTTGGGATTGGTGCTATTCTTAGTCAAGAAAATCGTCCAATCGCTTACTACAGTGAGAAAATTGATGGGGCACGTGGTCGTTATAGCACATACGACATCGAGTTTTAAGCTATAGTACAAGCAATTAAGCATTAGCGTCATTATCATGTACATCGTGACTTCATCCTCTTCACCGATCACGACGCACTTAAACACCTGGATAGTCAATCAAAAGTTTCTTCTCGACATGCTACTTGGATCTCGTTTCTACAACAATTCACGTTTTCAATTCGACATAAATCAGGAAAGCTGAATAAAGTTGCTGATGCCTTAAGTCGACGACATAGTTTGCTAACGACGATGAATGCAACGGTGGTAGGCTTTTCTACTCTCGCCGACTTATATGCATCCGATCCTTACTTCTCTGGGATCCTTGGTGACATTGCCAATCACGTTCCTAGTGATTTCACTACACACGATGGCTACATATTCAAAGGGACTCAACTTTGTATTCCGGATAGTAGTCTAAGGCTCCAAATTATACAAGAGTTACACAACGAAGGTCATGTTGGACGCGACCGTACTTTACAACTAGTCTCTTCCTTGTATTTTTGGCCGGCACAACGTCGCGATGTGGCTCGTTTTGTGGAACGTTGTCGTATTTGCCAACAAGCTAAGGGACAAGCATCAAACGCAGGTCTCTACTTGCCTTTGCCAATTCCAACTCAACCTTGGACGGACATAAGTATGGATTTTGTTTTAGGACTTCCAAGAACACCAAAGGGTAATGATTCAATCTTTGTGGTCGTCGATCGTTTTTCAAAGATGGCACATTTTGTAGCCTGTAAACGCACAACGGATGCCTTAACAGTCGCTCAACTTTTTTTCCGGGAGATTTACCGACTACACGGTCTTCCTACATCCATTGTTTCAGACCGTGACACGCGATTTCTTAGCCACTTTTGGCGTTCCATTTGGAAAATGTTGAACACAAGTCTTGATATGAGCACAACGTACCATCCTCAAACCGATGGACAAACAAAAGTTACTAACCGATCTCTTGGAAATATGCTCCGAAGTCTTGTAGGTGATAATATCAAATCTTGGGATTCAAAACTCCCTCAAGCAGAGTTCGCGCATAATCACGCCGTAAATCGAAGCTTGGGTTTTAGCCCTTTTCAGATTGTCTATGGTCTTGTTCCTCGCTGTCCACTTGATCTATCTACTTTGCCAGATCGCACTCGCATGCACGGACGAGCTATTGATTTTGTGGACGAATTGCAGAAGTTACATCAACAAGCTCAACGTAATCTTGAAGCATACGCAGTACGTTACAAGACGGCTGCTGATAAACATCGCCGTGTCGTTGATTTTGCTCCTGGTGATCTCGTATGGGCTATGCTAACTAAAGACAGGATGCCTGCTCATGAGTATAATAAACTCAAATCAAGAAAAATTAGTCCGATTAAGGTCCTTGAGCGCAAAAATGCAAATGCTTATCGCCTCCAATTACCAGATCATATACGTACTGCTGACGTCTTCAATGTGAAGTATCTTTCACCGTTCATGGGTGATAATCCAACTGCAGATTCGAGGCCGAATCTTTCTCAACCCGGAAGGACCTAATGCAACACATCTTTCCTTTCTTCTTCAACAAGAATCAAGTTTAACTTTTTACTTCTTTAAGTTGTTTTAGTCTATTTTCCTTTTTGTTGAAAAGTAGTTTTTCCTTTCTTTCGATTGTTTTAGCATTATATATAGGTTGTCTCTTGTTCTAATGAACGCAGACTTAAATTGATTAATAAAGAGCTTTTGCTTAAGAGAAGAGAATTCTCGTTTGTTCCTTGTTCTTGGCTATTCGATCTCTCGAATCAACAAGAAGAGAAGAAATTCTTCACCGGTTATTCTTTGAATCAACGGTTTTGAGCTTGCTATCGTTACTCTGTTCCGAATACTCGTTTCCGCCTCGTCACATCTAAATATATATTTTTATATATAAGTAAAAATAGGTTTTAAATTTTAACTATGACATGTGATTTTCGCGACAGTGATTGTTGTTAAACTTTGAATTCACCATTCACAAATTTTGTAACTATTGCTTCTGCAGAGAAACAGTTGGTCTAGCAAATGCATGTGTTTTACTGCAATCGGAGTTGTATTGTACTATGTGTATATGCTTTATCTGTTGAAAATAATTATCCGTTCGACCCAAAAAAAATAAAAATAATAATAATTATCCGAAAACAATCGTTGCTGTTATTTTGTTTTCGTTGTCAACAATCGTATATGGTATATAAAATATTTTTTTATTATAAACCTGGTCCCTATATCACCACCACTAACAAATCTAGCTCTTTAGTCAACAGAATTAGTTTAATTCGTAAGTCAATAGGACTTAATAAGTATTAAAGTTTGAGATTGCATTTGAGTATAATTAAGCTATTTCGTATTATTCTATAAAAAAAAATGGTGGAACATTAATATGATTGTTTGACTAGTAACGGTATACGTGTGGTTGTTCAATTGTCTTATGTTATTAATAATCAAATCCATCTAACTTTTCACCAAAGTTTCTCTCCGCCGTCCAATAGAATATAACTATTTATGTCAAATTGNAAAAAAAGTCTAATAATGATTGATTTATATAAATAGAAAATCCCTATGGAAGGTTTGAACATTCCACAATTTATCCATTAGCTAGATGGAGCTTTTACCAATAAAGCTATCAGATTTGTTCTTAATATGACGATCCATAGGAGTGTGTAAGCTCATGCTAATTAACTAGAAGAATATGTTTTATGGCCTTCAATTCGTTCTCAGAACATTTTTCTCTATCATTATAAAAGTAAATTCATTCTCCGATTAACATCTTGGATACATGTGTTTCTCTAAATTTTAAATTTAGACCACGATAGAGATTTTTTTTTCTTCTTCTAGTCAAATGTGACACACACACGTACATATCTCTGCATAATGAGTCAAAAGAGAAGACATTATGACGCAAAACCCCAAGTTTGAGTAGAGTGGTTAGGGCAGTTAAAGAAAAGAACGTCCCTACTCTTTCCTATTTATCTTTGATTTTATTATCTTATCCTTGATTGAAAACTAACAAACAAAACCGCTATTTCACATTTTCTAATATATTCTAATTATATATTTGTGTGAGTTTACAAGATAGCTAGCAAACCTACTATTAAATCTACATTTTTCCTTTTGTGTGGAATTAAATTAATTAAATATATGTACCTAAGAAATGTATTTTGATGATTATTGGACCTCTTAATTTAATGGTTTTAATAAGTGGTTTCTAATTAAGAACCTTTTATAATTGTAAGGTTCTACAACAAAAGTAAAAACAAAAAAAAAAACTTTACATCACAATATCACAATAACCCAATATATGCTACATAAGAGTTTTCATTTAATTGTTATATATATATACGCATAGTCCCTATCTCATATGTATAAATAAGACCCAACCCACCCATCATTGTTTTGACTCCTACTTAAACTGAAAACACAAAAACATTTTGTTAAACCATCTTTCTCAATGAGAGACTCCTCAACAGCATCTACAAAATCATCACCGTTATGGAAACCCTTTGCCTCAAACTGATGCTCCGTCGATGACCAAACCGTCTTTGGAAATCTCAGCCGTTGCCGACCTTCAAAATCAGAGTTCTCCAAGAACCATCTCGGACCACTTCCTTCTTTCCGACGGCTCTCCTTCGCCGATCTAAGCCGTTCTTCGTCGGCTAGGATCAACGAAGATCTTGCACAGACTCTCGGAGCCGATTTAGTGGACTTTCAGATGTGTGAACTCAAGATGATCACTCAGTGTTTCTCTGGGAACTATCTTCTCGGAGAAGGTGGGTTTGGTAAAGTTTATAAAGGGTATATCGATGAGAATCTCCGACAAAGTCTTAAGGCTCAGCCTGTTGCTGTCAAGCTATTGGACATTGAAGGGCTTCAAGGACATCGTGAATGGCTTGTAAGAACGTATACCAATAATTGCATGCCTGATTGTTATTGAGTTTTTCACTTGGTTACTCTTGTTCTTTAATTATTATTTGATTAGTCTCTAGATGTCATATTAACTAGTAATTAGTAAATTACACACATATGGTTCAAATGGTACGGTACATTGGAATACAATTCTGAAACAACAGATCCACTCATGATTTTGTATTCCGAAGTCAAAGATTTCCTTGGACTCATGTCTTTATCTTTAAGTACTTTAGGATATGAAACTATATTGAAAAATGTTTGTTTGTATTAAAAAAAAAATGTTTGTTTGTATTGCATGTGGATTAAGTAGCTAGGCATATGATCTTGTCGTTTCTATTTTTGCTGTCATGTAAAACGTAAAAGAATCATTTCTGTTAGCAGAATATAATAGTTGGTGAGACCACTTTGATATACTCTTTACATATTATACACGTATTTTCTTAATTTATTACTCTAAAAATATAATTACATTTGATATAAAACTATTATATGTTTATATTCATATATAATATGCAGTCTGAGGTCATACTTCTTGGACAATTAAAGCACCCAAATTTAGTCAAACTTATTGGTTACTGCTGCGAGGAGGAAGAACGAGTCCTCATCTACGAGTTCATGCCACGTGGTAGCCTGGAAAACCACCTCTTTAAACGTAAGAACAATTTCAATAATTATAGTAGTCGTATGTCATATGAATCTTGTTATAGTTTTAGTATATTAATAATCAATATTTCATTTTGTTTTCTAATCAGGGATTTCAATATCGCTGCCGTGGGCGACGCGGTTGAAAATCGCTGTCGCGGCTGCTAAGGGTTTGGCGTTTTTGCATGATTTAGAGAGTCCAATAATTTACCGTGATTTCAAGACTTCTAATATACTACTCGATTCGGTACACTTTTAGTTGTTTTTTTTAATAATTTTAATTTTCGACAGCATATTACCAAACGAAAATGACAACATAATGACAACATTTTATCAAATTTTTTAACTTTTAAGAAAAGTAATATACTATTTTGATGTGAGTTGTTAAAAATTCTAGGATTTTACGGCGAAACTATCAGATTTCGGATTGGCCACAATGGGACCAGAAGGATCCAAATCTCATGTCACAACTCGAGTCATGGGCACATATGGTTATGCTGCTCCTGAATATGTTTCAACAGGTTTATATACACAAAAAGTTTCTTGTCTTTAATTTTTTCAACAACTTTTTGGTATTCTTTTTCTTACAGCAATTAAATATAAGCATATTAATTAAAAACTATAGTTATATATAAAGGTTTGAACAAAACGTAACATAAAACAATTACATTTTACGTGAACGCGTAAGCCTTTACTTATATGGGATTATTAAATACATTTTATACGATTATCTAACGCATGGGAGCAAATATTTTCAGGGCATTTAACCACAAAGAGTGACGTGTATAGTTACGGGGTTGTTTTACTCGAGCTCCTAACGGGAAGAAGAGCCACCGAAAAGTCACGGCCCAAAAACCAGCAGAACATCATCGACTGGGCAAAACCTTACCTTACAAACAGCCGTCGTCTCCGATGCGTTATAGACCCGAGGCTCGCCGGACAATACTCCGTCAAGGCTGCTAAGGATACGGCTCTTCTCGCCTTACAATGTGTGAGCCCTAACCCTAAAGACCGGCCCAAAATGCCTGCCGTCGTGGAGGCTCTAGAGAGTCTCATGCATCATAAGGACATGGCGGTTTCCTCCGGTCATTGGCCACCGTCTCCAAGATCTCTCGGCGGGAAAATTTCTCCCAAGATTAGAGGTGATAATAGGAGCGGTCGAAAATCAGCTCCCGGTTCGCTAAGATCGTGAAATTAGGGTTTAATGAAATTCAATAAACATGTCATTGTGTCTTTATTTATGTGTGTATATATATATGGAATATGGTTATACATATCTAAACTTGTGGCATTCTGAGAGTGATATGAAAAAAAACATTTATAGAATGATTCATATGGATACGGTTAATATGAATGATTCATATGGATACGGTTAATATGAATTAATTATTCGACTATTCGAGTACAAAACTTGCAAGTTACACAAGATTGCCAAATACGTGCGCGAAAACACATTATAAAAACGAACGGGCCGCCGGGGCCGGGCTATTTGAATCTAAACACGACGAAAGCCCAATAGCCCATATTTCTATCGGCTTAACCCTATAGACAAGAGAGTATAAATACACCTCAATCCAATTTATATAGGCTCCGATTGGTAACATGTATTTTTAAAGTTGAGTTACAGTTGATGTTGTAATTCGACGTAACTTGCAGTAAAATTATGTGGTATAAACAGTAGAATTATGTGGTAAGTCTGCTGTATAAATTTGAGTTAACATTTTATCAAAATAGATGATTGGTAACTTTTCTGATGTATAAGTTACAGTATATATTATTTAAAATAAAAATAATAATAATTTTAATAATAAAAATATATTACGTGAGTAGAATGAAAAAATAAAAAATAGACTTTAAACTGCATTATTATTTATCACAAATTTTAATAATAAAATAGATTAAATTTTTTAATATTAACTTAAATATATTAAAATAAGAAAAAAAATTTGATAGTAGTAATTAAAACAGACTTTAATTTTTAAAGGTATGTGTTATCAATGATTAACTAAAAACATCTATCTATAAAAATAAACTAAAAATCATAGACCAAATAAAAATTTATTCAAAGTTTTTTAAAAAATTGTTGACTAAAAACAAAACAAAAATGTTGAGTTTTCAAGTAAATTAAGTAAATTTTAGTTGACCAAGTAATTTTATTAAAAAAATAAAAAAAACATAATTATTTAAAATAATTTGACAAAAAAAATTAGAAAAAAAACAAACGTAACAATTAAATAGTGATAACTCAACTTTCAAATTATCACTTTTAATAGAGTATTAATTTGATATAATACTTCAAAGAAATATATAATTATTTAAAATATAATTAACAAAAAAACATTTTTTGAAAAAAAAATGTAACTCAAATTCTAAATCATCACAATTTCCATGATTTAAGAATTTGATTTGAGTTAGCAATTTAACAAAAGGATAACTTAAAATTGTAAATCAACCATAACTCATCATAACTCAAACTAAAAATTAAAAAATGTAATTTAGCACTTGATTGGTAACATTTTTGATTTATGGTATTAAGTCAAATTAAATCAATGTAACTCCAATCAAAGCCATATACTTTAGACCTAATTTTCTCTCTTCTTATCGCCGACTAAATCTTAAGGTACACGAGCTTCTCTTGATTTTACAATTTGCGTTTGCATTCTTCGATCTGGGTTTTCATCTTCTGGAAATTCGTAATTTTGGTTCGTCTCTCACCTCTTGTTTTTTTTTTCCAATTGATTTTCCACTTAGTGTTGATTTTTTCCATTCAATTTTCGTATGTTTTGTTCTCTGATCTGTGTTTTATTTTCTAGCTTGATCACAATTTCACATACCCTTAGCTGGTTCAATTTTATCGTAATGTAATTTTATATGAAAAATGCGTGTTTTGGCTATGAAAATCTTTGCGCATGTGTATATTCTCATCTTCTTCTGGTTATGATCGGAATGAAAACCATCGGGAACTTTATAAAATCAAGGCCGGAATCTCTGATCTAGCTCTGTTGCTGGAAATCATTTTTTAATGGTTTCTGGTGAGAAACACTAAAAAGGAGCTTGAGATTTGGCTATCGTAATGATGCCATAGACCTTTGATCGGGGGAACAATTCGTTTCATATTACCAGAAATCCTGAGAGTATCTCATGTGTCGAGGTTTCTCTGGAAATCCTGTTTTTTTTGTTTCATTTCATAATCTTTTCTCGGTTACCTCTCTTAGATTGTTACAGGGTTTTTGTCTGTTTGTACAAATCTGTAGTTGTTTGGTGATTGATTGCTTTGATTTTTTGTTATATCATCTCTTGTACAAATCACTTTCATTTCAGTTTTTTTTTGGCTTTTTGTATTATGGACTTGCATCATCATCCTTGCAACAAGCAGATTTTGTCATCCTTTTGTTGTTTGGTGAATGCTTGATTAGTATAACATGTAGAATTGGATTAAGTTTTGTCTTTTTGTGTGCGTAAATCATCTTATTTTGGCAGTGTTTGTTTCTAGTTGAGAAAGTATGTCTCACAGAAAGTTTGAGCATCCAAGACATGGTTCTTTGGGTTTCCTTCCAAGGAAAAGAGCTAACAGACACCGTGGAAAAGGTAGATACTGTTTGCATTCATTCACCAGTTTGTTGCAGCTTCTGTATTTGACATTCTGTATCTTATCTTGTTGTTTACTTCTGTTCCAAAGCATCTTCATTTTATATGGCCTGTGTAGCTTTGATCTGACATGTCTAGTTTGTGTTTTCAGTGAAGGCCTTCCCTAAGGATGATCCTACTAAGCCTTGCAGGCTCACATCCTTCTTGGGATATAAAGCGGGGATGACCCACATTGTGAGAGAGGTCGAAAAGCCTGGATCAAGTGTGTTATCACTCTCTTCACTTATTGATTCACAGAACATGCATGTGTTTCTGTGCTTATATCTTTAAAATGTAATTGCCAGAGCTCCACAAGAAGGAAACATGTGAAGCTGTGACTGTGATTGAGACACCTCCAATGGTGGTTGTTGGTGTGGTTGGGTATGTGAAGACACCCCGTGGTCTGCGTACTCTAAAAACTGTGTGGGCTCAGCATATGAGCGAAGAAGTAAGGAGGAGGTTCTACAAGAACTGGTGCAAGTCAAAGAAGAAGGCTTTCACCAAATACTCAAAGAAACATGAAACAGAAGAAGGTAAAAAAGACATTCAAAGTCAGTTGGAGAAGATGAAGAAGTACTGCACTGTCATCAGAGTTCTTGCTCACACTCAGGTACTCTATCTATCTCAATATAGAAGATAACTCCGTTAGTTTTATTTGCTTAATTCGATTTTAATTAATCTTTGGCATATATTAGATAAGGAAAATGAAAGGGCTGAAACAGAAGAAGGCACATCTGAATGAGATTCAGATAAATGGTGGAGATATAGCAAAGAAGGTTGACTATGCCTACAGTTTATTCGAGAAGCAAGTCCCTGTGGATGCTATCTTTCAGAAAGATGAGATGATTGATATAATCGGTGTTACTAAAGGAAAAGGTTATGAAGGCGTGGTTACAAGATGGGGCGTGACCCGTCTTCCAAGAAAGACTCATCGAGGGCTCCGCAAGGTTGCTTGTATTGGAGCTTGGCATCCAGCTAGAGTCTCCTACACAGTGGCTAGAGCCGGGCAAAACGGTTACCACCACCGTACTGAGATGAACAAGAAAGTTTACCGGATTGGGAAAGTTGGCCAAGAGACTCACTCAGCCATGACCGAGTTTGACAGGTAATAAAACAAAACAATCTTGGAGATGTGTCTGATGTTCTGTGTTGTGAAATTGACTTGGTGTTCATGTTCTGTTTCTGTTTTCAGAACCGAGAAGGAGATCACACCGATGGGAGGATTCCCGCACTATGGGATAGTGAAGGAAGATTTTTTGGTGATCAAGGGATGTTGCGTTGGGCCGAAGAAACGTGTGGTGACTTTGAGACAGACATTGGTGAAGCAGACGTCTAGGGTTGCTATGGAGGAGATCAAGGTTAAGTTCTTTGACACTTCTTCCGCATTTGGACACGGTCGTTTCCAGACTGCTCAAGAGAAGGCCAAGTTCTTTGGTAGAGTCAAAGCTTAGGTTTTTTTTATTATTCAAATGCCATTAGAACATTGTTTTTTTTTTTGTTTTTTCGAGTTTCTTTCTTTGTTGACCATTTTGATGTTGGTGGATTTCTTTTGACGGTTTGAATAACGTTCTCTTCCGTTCTCATTGGCGTAAGAGTTTATTGGATTTAACATTTGCTTATTTCATTTTCAAAAGACTCGTTACAAACAGAGATAAGGTTAAAAGCTCCTCTCACTGATAAGTCTGATAATAATAATGTAAAATACGTCAACAAGCAAAATCAGTTTCTGCTATGACCTAATTAAGTCTTAAATATTATATAAGGGATATTTGTCGTTACTTTTTTTTTTTTTTTTTTTTGACGACATTTGTGGTTATAATTATTAAGCGATTAAAAGTTGTCATATTTATATACTACACATTTATTCGTAATTTACGTACGTTGCCAAAGGAAACAAATACATAAGTTATTATATCATATTTATTATAATCTATCTATAGATTTTCAAATCCCTCCCAAAAGAAACGCCTAATCATGGGAAACAATAAATGTCATATCTATATGAATATAAAAAAACAATAATTTAATATCACGAAAAAACAAATCATGGCTTTTTCTATTCTACACATTTATTTGTACGTTGCCAAAGGAAATAAATATACAAGCGTTACTAGTATAACCCAATCAATATAATAGATTCTCAAATCCTTACTAGCTCCCAATACAAAACGCCTTATAATAAATGTCAATTCATCTATAAATACTAATTAACTCCCCGACTAATATTATTACATCACAAGGGAAAAACAAAAAAAGACAATGGCTATCTCAAGAAATCACAATATCATTTTCATGCTAATCCCATTTCTAATCATCCTTGCAACGACGTCATTTGCGTCTGCGGGGCTTTTGCCCTTCTCATCCAAACATGTTGTGATCATCAACAAACTTGTGACGCGTGCGACATTGATCGTGCATTGTAAGAACAAAGATGAAGACAAAGGAGTGATCTCACTCGGACCTGGAGGTACTTTCGATTTCAGGTTTCGTGTTAACCTACGCAAAACAACGGTGTACACTTGTAGCTTTGCTTGGCCAGGCAACACAGCTACGTTTGATATCTTTAGAGCTGATCGAGACGATAATCCGAAAAGCAAAGTTGGAGTTTGCAGCGAATGTATTTGGAGTATCTACGAGCCAGCACCATGTAGAGATAGACGTGATGGAGGTCAACCAAACAGTTTCCCATGGGCTTCTTAAATTATTTAAAAATATTTAGAAATCGCATCTTTTTTACTTTTTGTGTTTCTTTGTGCTACAATATCAATTGTTGTGCTACAATATATCAATATTGTAATCAATAAAGAAATAGCGTTTTTTGAAATAATATTTTACGTATTTATGACGGATCCACAAAGTGTAAATTATCCTTCAGAATATGTAACATTTTATTGAGAAATGAGCATATATTACAAAACTGAGATTTACCTCTGATACCCTCCCTCCCTCAATTACCCATATTTTTCTTTTTTTTTTGAACTTTCAATTACCCATAATATTATATACTATGGTTCAAATTATGTTTATCTTTTTGAAGTGGCACCACTGTTGGAGAAGTCTCATAAGCTTTGGATTTTCAAAATATAGAAGAGACAAAATCTTGTTGCAGATCACTTCATCGATCACACGGACTAGCTGGTTCACCGGATGATAAACATATTAATGTCTTCTTGTATCACGCTTTCACCAGACGTAATAGATGGTCACTTGGAAAGCCAGACGGAGTAAAATATAGGTAAGGGGATCAAACGAGTGAGTGGGGAGATTCAGTATTTTTTTTTCCCCGGATGAATACGAATCTGATCCCAGGCTTAGAGGCTGAAAATTAGTTGCGATAGTCATCAGGAGCATAAGGCCACAACAGAACACTATATTTATTTTCATGGTAAGCTCAGTTCAAATCCAAACCTAAATACTAAACACATTACAACCTTAGACCACCTCCATCGCACACTTTTCAGAGAATTTTTAAATTAAAAAATATTAAAAAAATAAATAGTCAATATCCAGAGACACATAAGACATCTCAAGACCTCGTGACATCTTATCATTGGGAGGTAAATTTTTTTTTTTTTTTTCTTCATTTTCCAAAAACAAGCTTACAGATCGCGTCGAGGATTGCTAGCTCGATTCTTTTTGTGTTTAATCGGTTTGTTCTTAAATTAAAATATTATTAAATTTAATATTAATTAAATCTGAAGACACCCTTAATTGGATGACTAATGAGGTTTGCTCTATAGAAACTAAACCAAAAGATAACTCAAGAGATTGATAAAGAATGACTCTCTTTATTAACTTAAGAAAATAACTCAAAACTTAAGCTCTCACAAACTCTCTCAAATCATAACCTATGCCACAACTCGGCATCTTGTTATATAGACAAGGATCTCAACAAGTTTACTTTTCTCTTTAGGATAACTTCCTATTCTCATTATATTTTGATAACTCCTAAATATATTCCTAATCCTTGTCTACTTAGAATAGCTTATTACTCAAGCTATGTTCAAGCTTATTCCAACATTCTCCCCTTTAAGATTGAACTCCATTTTCTCCAAATCTTGAACACCAATGAGATTTCTCATCTCCTTGAACTTGATTCTTCCAAGCGCCTTTGTTAGGATATCCGCCTTTTGTTCATTTCCGGGAACATGTTCTACCTCTACTTGTCCATTCTCGATGCACTCCCTTATGAAGTGATATCTTCTGTGAATGTGCTTACTCCGACCGTGAAACACCGGGTTCTTTGTAAGAGCAATCGCTGATTGATTATCAATGCGTATGGTAACCTTAGCGCACGTTGTTCCAGTGATTTCACTTAGCAAGTCTTGCAGCCAAATCGTCTGTTTTGCTGCCTCTGTCCCTGCCATGAACTCAGCTTCACACGATGATAGTGCCACGATCTCTTGCTTGTGTGAGCACCATGATATCGGACTTCCACCAAGATAAAAAAATATGTCCGGTTGTGCTCCTTCCATCATCTGGATCAACGTTGTGACTGCTATCACTATAACCTACTAGTCTTGGTATCTCTGCGCACAATAGGGGAAGAGGCCGTGGACGTTACAGTGGAAGAGACTTATCACATATAACCTGTTTTTGATGTGATAAAAACGGCCACTTTGCCTCAGACTGCCCCGATCGGCTACTTAAGCTGCTAGAAGCACAAGAGAACGACAACAAGGAGACACAAGACACAGAAGAAGCAGACGAGCTTATGATGCATGAGGTAGTCTACTTGAATGAGGAACGATGTGTACCGAGTAAGTTTGAGACAAACATTGATGGAGAGAATGTTTGGTATCTCGACAACGGGGCTAGCAATCATATGACAGGAGATCGAAGATATTTTGATAAAATTGATCACTCTGTTTCCGGAAAGGTGAGATTTGGAGATGACTCACGCATCGATATTAAAGGAAAAGGAACAATTGCTTTCATCGACTTGAATGGACAACCAAGAATAATGACGGATGTCTACTTCATACCCGACTTGAAAAGCAATATCATCAGCCTTGGACAGACTACAGAATCAGGCTGTGACATACGATTGAAGGGAGGACTACTCACAATGCGGGATCGTGAAGGGAAGCTCCTTGTAAAGGCAAAGAGATCTAAGAATCGCTTATACAAAGTTCGAATAGGATTAAGAAACAGTTCTTGTCTGCTCTTAACCACCATAAGTGAATCAAGTAGATGGCACGCAAGGATGGGAGTTTTTGATGTGAGTCCTGCAACTATCAAGAATATGATAGATAAAGAACTTGTTCGAGGAGCTCCAAATATCAAGTTTGAGAAGGAAGTTTGCAGTTCGTGTTTGCTTGGGAAACAAACCAAGCATGTGTTCCCGCAAGCTACATCGTATCGAGCAACAAAGAAGCTCGAGCTCATACACGAAGATCTTTGTGGTCCTATAACACCAAGTACAAGTGCTGGAAAAAGATACATACTTGTTCTTATTGACGATTATTCTCGCTACATGTGGACGATTCTACTGAAAGAAAAGGGAGATGCGTTTTACAAATTTCAAAATTTTAAAACCATGGTAGAACAAGATTCAGATGCGAGAATATGAACTTTCAGAACAGACCGAGGATGGGAATTTGTATCAGCTGAATTCAATTCATTCTGCGAAGATGTTGGCATCAATCGACATCTCACTGCTCCATATACTCCGCAGCAGAATGGAGTGGTAGAGAGACGCAATAGGACATTGATGAATATGGCAAGAAGCATCTTGAAGCATATGAAGATACCGAATTATCTGTGGGGAGAAGCCATACGACATTCGACTTACCTCTTGAACAGAGTCGCGACACGAGCTCTAAAGGACAAGACTCCATATGAATTGTTTCGAGATAAGAGACCAACTATCGATCACATCCGAATCTTTGGTTGTACTGCGTATGCGAAAGTAGACAAACCAAACTTGAAAAAGCTGGAAGACAGATCACGGATACTTGTCCATTTAGGAACAGAACCAGGATCAAAGGCATATCGTTTACTCGATCCACAAGTTAAGAAGATAATGGTGAGTCGTAATGTTGTGTTCGATGAGTCAAAAGGCTGGAACTGGAAACAAGATGGCTTGACAGAGAATGGTGACGGAGGTTTCACCATTACGTTTGATGATTTCGGGAATCATGGCCTCCAAGACAGAAGAGAAAGTGTCGAAACAGAGCAAAACAGGGAAGACGTAGAGGTAGCTGGTGAGTCTGAAGATGAACAAGACTTGGAACCAGAAAGTACAGAAGCGAGTAATTCTTCAGCACCTACCCTAAGAAGATCACAACGACAAAGAATTCAACCAAAGTATCTTGAGGATTATGTTTTGCTTGCTGAAGAAGAAGGAGAGATGTTACTTCTATGCTTGAACAACGAGCCAAGAACCTTTCACGAAGCAAAAGAATCCAAGGAGTGGACACGTGCCTGTGAGGAAGAGATGAGTTCGATAGAGAAGTTTAAGGTGTGGGATCTTGTTGAACTACCTTTCGGTTCAAAACCGATTGGTTTAAAGTGGGTATTCAAACTTAAAAGGAACTCTGATGGGAGCATCAACAAACACAAGGCACGACTCGTAGCCAAAAGATACGTTCAACAGTACGGAGTAGATTTTGAGGAAGTATTTGCTCCAGTGGCGCGAATTGAAACGATAAGGCTGCTCATCAATCTCACAGCATCGCATGGATAGGAAATTCATCATCTTGACGTCAAGATGGCTTTTCTTCATGGTGAGCTAAAGGAAACAGTATATGTCTCGCAACCAGAAGGATTCGAAGTAAAAGGAAGCGAAGAGAAGATCTATAAGTTAAACAAGGCGTTGTATGGCTTAAGACAAGCACCAAGAGCATGGAACAATAAACTGAATCACATTCTCATGGAACTTCAGTTCGTAAAGTGTTCAAAGGAGCCATCTGTCTATCGAAAGGAGGTTAGAGAAGATCTTCTTATCATAGCCGTGTATGTCGATGATTTGTTTGTCACGGGAAAAAACAAAGACGTCATTAACAAGTTTAAGAAGGAGATGGCTTCAAAGTTTGATATGAGTGATCTCGGGAAACTGACTTACTATCTCAGAATTGAAGTGATTCAGCACAATGAAGGAATAACATTAAAGCAAAGCCGATATGCCCTCAAGATACTAGAAGAAGCTGGAATAAAGGATTGCAATCTTTCTCATACTCCTATGGAAACCGGATTAAAGTTGGCAAAATCTGAGAATGAAAGGGAAGTTGATGCTACGGTTTTTAGGAAGAATGTTGGATGTCTCAGATACTTGGTTCATACGAGACCAGACTTGTCATACTGCGTTGGAGTTCTAAGTCGATACATGCAGAATCCAAGAGAATCACATGCAGCTGAGATGAAGCAATGCTTAAGGTATTTAAAGGGAACTATTAGCCTTGGACTAACAGGTTATATGTGATAAGTCTCTTCCACCGTAACGTCCACGGCCTCTTCCCTTATTGTAAGATCTACCTCCACGACCTCTCCCTCTGGAATCTCGATTTGAAGAACTTGTCGCAGCCTCCGTATTGGTATACATTAGCTTGGTTTGATCTTCCTGAGCTTCTTCTTCCTCGAAGATGCGTTCCTCATAAGCCTTTAAACGACCTACTATGTCTTCAAAGCTCGTAGTGTTAAGATCTAACACTTGTTCCAGAGAAGCTACTATGTGTATATATTTTCTTCGGGGAAGAATTTTGAGGAATTTTTTAACCAATCTTGGTTCCTCAAAAATCGTTCCTAGGGCAGCTGACTTCGATGAGATCTCAGATAGCTTTCCTACAAATTCATCTATCATCTCGGAATCTTTCATCTTCAAGCGATCAAATTCAACCATTAATGTATGTAATCTAGCTTCTTTAACTCTCTCTGCGCCAACATGCCGTGTTTTGATTGCTTCCCATACTTTTTTTGCTGTGTTGAGTTCGCCAACTTGCAAAATAAGGGTTTCAGGTATTGACTGAAACAGTAGAGCCATGGCCATGTTGTTTTTTTCTCCATCGGTTGAGTTTGTCGCCGACTCGATAACTTCCCAGACTTTGTGAACCTTGAGTGCGATCTTCATCCTTATCGCCCACACTGTGTAGTTGGTTGAATTCAACATAGGACATACGATGGAGGAAGATCCTCCTCCTTCTTTAGGCTTCGACGTCACCGGAATGAGATCTCCCATGTTGTCCTCACGATTTCTCACGGGTCGTTCTCTTTCGTCTTCCTATTTGCGCTCTGATACCAAATATAGAAAATAAACCAAAAGATAACTTAAGAAAATAACTCAAAGCTTAAGCTCTCACAAACTCTCTCAAATCATAACCTATGTCACAACTCGGCATCTTGTTATATAGACAAGGATCTCAACAAGTTTCCTTTTCTCTTTAGGATAACTTCCTATTCTCATTATATTTAGATAACTCCTAAATATATTCCTAATCCTTGTCTACTTAGAATAGCTTATTACTTAAGCTATGTTCAAGCTTATTCCAACATACTCTTAACTGTTCTAGAAATATAGGCTGTTGAAAAAAAAAAAAAAAATTAGTAACAGCAACTGTTGCTCAAAGATGATTTAAGATCTAATTGTATTGCAATGGAATCCTTCTCGAGTGAGCAAAGGGAATACGAGATATGTGAATTTTTTTTTTTTTTCGTATTTGTCTCTTTTTTTTTCCAACTGATTTCATTATTAATGATCCGAATGTGCATCATTGTTTACAAGACTCAACAGAAAAGTAGGACAACAATGATATAGACGCCATTGATTATTACATGTAAGTGAATTCCTAGCTAATAAATACGATTAGCTTCATGATTGTCTATTTTTATTTGTGTTTAGTTTTTTTGTACTTAAATAAAGGGTTCTTTGCTATTTAAAAAAGAAAATAAAATGATAGTTAAGATTTGTAAATATATATTCACACAGTTAATAAAAATAAACGCTGGATAAAAATTTATTCGCCTACATTATCATTTTTTATTCTAACGGTTTTTAACGAGTGTGTATCAATAATTCACTTGCTTGCAAATTCATAACATAAATAAATTAAAAAAAAAAAAAACAAGGGATAGTTAAAACTCCTTTACAAAAAACAAAACAAAACAAATATTCCAGTTGTACCGATGACTAATTCTAATTCGTTGGAATAGTAGATTCACCTTCTTTTTTTTGCTTAATCTCCGAAGGCAAAAAAAAAGTAATTAATTATAGACATTACAAGATATTATCCCACTTTTTACAAAGAATTAGATGAATATCCGTGTGTACACGCAGAGTTTTTTTAAATATAATTTTATAAATTAGTAGTTTGATAAATATTTTGTAAGAAAATTATTGATAATCATGTTATAAATAATTGAAAATTTTGGTAACTTGTTATCAATACCATATTGTTTTGTCCAATTATTTTGAACTCATCTCTTATGGAAACAACAACGTAAAATACAAGTACAATAAATTAATATAGTATTAGAATTTATGGGGCATTTCCTTTGTTCATCTTGAATCCTATTTGAATAAAATATGTTTCTTATAAAATTTGATGCAGAGTTAAAATAGTTTTTTCCACTAAAACCGCAAAACCACATTCTCCATCAAAACCACATTTTTCCCTCAAAACTATAAATACTCATTTTCTCGCCAAAATTGCAAAATCACATTTTTTCGTTAAGACCGAAAAATCTTGTTTTCCCGTAAAAAAATATAAAATCGGATTTTCCCATAAAAACTTTGTTTTCACGCTAAATTTGCAAAAATGTATTTTCCATCAAAATTTGGAAAACTGTGTTTTCTCGTTAAAACCGCAAAATATTGTTTTTTCATCAAAATTGCAATTTTGTGTTCTCCACATTTTTCTACCGAAAACATAATCTGCGATTTTGCGCCAAACCTAAAAATATATTTAAAAAACCCGTTTTAACTACAAAACTTTATTTAAAGAAGATATGACAAGTTATTGATTTAATTGATTATTTTGTTTTTTGTTTTTTTATCAAAAGCACATTTGTTTTTTCAAAATGCATTTAAAGAAATGATAAAAAGTCATTAATTTAATTAATTATTATTTTTTATTTTTTTTAAAAGGTGATGCGTCACAAAAATAGGTGATGATGTTGTCACCTTCTTGTGAGACACACTCAGTTATTATATAATAGATACCGGTTTACTAAAATTTATGTGGCTACTAGTAATCATCTAAAAATACCTTTGAAACCTATCTCTTCTCTACTATATAAAAACCAATAATCTCTTCCTCTAATACCACAGAGCCAATTTCACATACGATTAAATTTATAAATAAAAATAAATCAAACTCCTAATCGGGGTTTCGTTTATTATTTATTTATTTATTTAATCTATTTGAAAAACAAAAATAACAAAAAGTTAAATAATAATATGGGGATGTCTAAAAGTGTCAAAGTTATTATCTCTCTCGCTCTCGTAGTGTTATTGGCTCTTGCAGCAACCAAGATTGAGGCAAAAGTCATAAATTATCGCGATCTTAACCGTGGAGATCACGCTAAAGCTTGTGATAAAGCTAATCCTAGCTCCTGCAAGAAGATCGAAGTCAATCCTTACACCAGAGGATGCGAGGAGAGCCAGCGTTGCCGTGATCAAATTCAACCTTAGCTCCCAAAACTGTGAATCAACCTTGACATGCTTCTGACTGGAGAATCATATTGTTGGTTAAATTTTCACGAATGACATCCCCATATTAATTTTAAATGATTAAATTCATTCCCTTGTTATTTAATTATAATCTGTGATTGGTTTTGTAATTGATTGTAACCCGATAATATTATAATCATATATATATAAATATTGGTATTTCTGTTATTCGTCGCTAATTTAACAAATTTTGAACTATTTTTCACTTTCTTACCAGAAGAGTGAGTGTTACATTTTTGTTTAATAATATATTTTATGTATCATGCTTTTTGGCACTATAACATGTCCACAACTTTTTGGGGGGGGGGGGGGGAGGAATATATATATATTCACTTAGAAACATAAATTCATATACAAAACAAGAATTCTAACTAAAATATAGGGACTTGAATAAATGAAAAGTAGCTGCATAGATATATCAATATTATTGGTAGGTATGTTATAATGCAAATTGATCGTACGTTGTAGAGTGTCAACATTGCACTGAAAAATGTAGTGTTATAACACAATTTTACATGACATGTTATAATGCAAATTGATCGTTGTAGAGTGTCCACATTGCACTGAAAAATGTAGTGTTATAACACAATTTTACATGACATGTTATAAATTTGCCAAAGTATCTAAAATACTTGTTTAAATTCGTTATATGTCCTGATCCATTCTGAATTTAGGATATTTTCGAAGTTCCCTGTTTGGAAGAGGAATATGGATACGTATATCTTTTGGGGTTTAGATATCAGCATTCGATTCGATAAATCCCTTCCCAAAATTTTTAACATCATCGTGATATTCTATATACAACAATTATATTAGTTTTTTAAAGAAAAAAAAATAATTATATTATTTCTTATTTTCTTTTATTCTTTCCAATGATCGATAACTAAATAATATGTTTGCGAGTAGGGTTCGATAAAAAATATGGTCAATTCACTTGTTTGTTTTAGTTATCTTCAGCATGTAGCACACATATCTGTTTATGTAATATTTTTATTTCATAGTTTTTGTAGTGACTTTTTGTAATCCAATATTGGAAACAATCATTAATCAAGTAATTTAGATGGAAAATATTATTTCTTTCCATGAACAAAAAACACCGCAAAAAATCACAACATAAAATTTAATATGTATTTGGCTAAAGACTCTAAAACGCGGCCGCGGAGACTACGAAGACGCCTTATATTCGCTCGGCAGAAGGATCTTGACGGGATTATACCCAAATCGGATTAAAAATCGGGGAAAAAAATATGACCTCAAATTTTCTTGATTTTCTGAATGAAATAGAGAGTTAGAAGTCGGATCTATCATTTTCATTTTAACGCAATTGAAAATGAAGTGTAAATGGTGGAAATCAAGCAAAAGAATTATTGGCGGCCATAGATAAGAGTTTGACAGAGTTTCAGATCGATGAAGAAGATGACTATGAAATTATCGTTTTGTCCTTCATTAATAAAAATGAAAAATGAGCAAATTGAAGGCTTTGGGAGTCGAACTCGCGCTGTCCTTCGCTCAAAGAGAGACCAAAACCACCTCAGCCATCAACATTCTTTAGAACTTCTCAGATATTAAATTATTTGAGCACTGAATGTAATAAATTTAGAATTAATTTAATATAAAGATATAAAAACTAATCTCCGATTAATCTCTGTTTAATCACTGACTAATTGATTAGGCGCTGGATCCGGACCGATCGCCCGACTCACGCCTAGTCCATTTCCGAACAAGGGTCTAAACCAATATTTTAAACATAAAAAAGAATAATTCAAATCCATTGTATACAAAAAGGGGTGGTTCTCTTTCAAATCAACTCCCAAAACTCATTTTTCTTGTGTTATTTGTCTATTCAAATTATATAAAAAACATTAACAAATTATAAAAATTGATACATAAACAGATTTCTAATCCATTAACGAACAGTCAAAAGCTCAAACAAGAGAAACGAAAGCCCAAAGAAAATGAGGCATACAAACACATAGAAAACAAAAGCATTGAGAAAAGGATCTACTAATAGAAGTCGAATAACTCTAAGCCCTGAACGTAAGCAACTAATCCAAATCACTCACACGAACTCTAAAAAAAACTAGAAAACGCTGATGCTGAACCACAAGACAAAAGCTTTGAAAAGAAACAAAAAAAAAGCTCTTCACCATACACCCGGGGAAACATAAGCAGGGCCTTAACCAAACTGAACCCTCAGCAACAACGACATAGCAGAACACACAACGGAACGGCTCCCAAAAATCATTTTTATAATGCAAAAGCTTATTGAGAGATTGAAATTGACAAGGCGATATTAGGGTTTTGGCTAGAGGCAAAAGTTTCGGCAGCTGCCGTCGGGATTCCGATGGAGCAGCAGGCTGAGGAATCTGGGGGTTCTCAGATCGGTGGTTTCTATGGTGAAGGTGGTTCCCAGGGAGGTGGTTCTCCGGTGAAGTCGGTTTCTCTCGATGGTGTTAGGGCGAAGTCATGGTCGACTATTGTCAAAAATAAACCAAGTCTATCAAAGCATGAATATACGATTGGTGAACTCGAAGGCTCTCTATGTGTGGAGATCGCAGATAGTATTATTGACAATTCGGCTCCTCTGTGGGAAGATTTTCTCATTGGAAAATTTCTATCGACTGCTCCACATGTAGCAAAAATACATGTTATCGTAAACAAGATTTGGCCGTTGGGAAACAAGATGATCAAGGTTGATGTTTTTGTTGTGAATGAAACAACAGTTAAATTTCGAATTAAGGATAGCTCTCTGCGGGCGAGGATTCTAAGAAGAGGGATGTGGAATATTGTTGACATTTCTATGATTGTTTCAAAGTGGTCTCCAGTGGCAGAGGAAGCTCAACCAGAAATAAAATCTTTGCCAATGTGGGTAATTCTGAAGAATGTACCACAAAAAATGTACTCATGGGAAGGCCTTGGATTCCTTTCTAGTCCGGTGGGAGATCCGAAGCGACTGCATCCAGACACAGAGACATGTAAAAGTTTTGAGGAAGCTCGGGTTTTCGTTGAAGCGGATCTTTCGAAGGAACTTCCTAAGTCTTTTCACTTCAAATCAGTGGAGAAAATTATTGACGCTGTCATCGAATATGTGTACACATGGTTACCACCACGCTGTGATACATGTTCAAAATGGGGTCACAAAAAAGAAGAGTGTATTGCGAATAAAAATGACTTGGTGGTCGTGGGAACCACCTCTGTTTTGTCGAAAGGAAAACAGGTGTTGCAGGTAAGGAAGTTATCACAAGTTTGAGGGTGAAGGATATTCACAATTCAGAGATCCAAGCCAAAGGTGTGGAGGAAATTCGGCTCGTATCTATGGATGGTGAGTACGAGGTGGTGAATGGGCAGGAAAATGAAAGGGAAACAGTGGAGGCCATTGTTGAAGTGGATAACAGAATTGATACGGGTGAGATTGAGAAATTATCAGAAACTATTCCGGAGACTCAAGAGGGAGAAAACATGGATAAGGAGGGTGAACAATGGACACAAGTTTCTCCATCAAAAGTGGGGAAAAAGATGCAAAAGTCAGGAGAAGTGGAACTAAATCTTTCCTCACCATCTCGTTTTTCAATCTTGGAAAAGGCGGATGAACATGATGACGAGGAAAACGATGATGATGAGGTGGAAAATGATATAGAAGAGGAGGAGGGAGAGATCTAGGAGGAGGTTGAAATTCATGAGGAATCAGTAAAGAAGTTAAAAAAAGGGGTAAGAAAAACGCGGGAAAGCCGGAGGATGCCCGTGTTATATTACCGAGAACATCAAAATCAGCACACAAATTTTTAACGGGCACTGTTGCTCAAAGTACAAAGGGAACTATCCCGAGTACAATGGGTAGGAATGCTCGCAACAAAAAATCATCTTAATGACGGGGTTCTTCTGGAATTGCGCAGATTTAACAAATCAGAAAAACATTCCATAGTTCAAAGTTGGATAAATGATGGTTCTTTTTAGTTTGGGTGTTTGTTGGAGACGCGAGTTAAGGAAAATAAAGCACCTCAGATTGTTTCTACAGTATTGAGAGATTGGTCATTTCTATCTAATTATGAGTTCAACCGGTTGGGTCGCATTTGGGTGGTTTGGAATGAAAGTGCGAGGCTAACTCCCGTCTTTAAAAGCGGGCAAATGATCACATGTTCCGTCTTGCTGGATGCAAGAGAAGAGGAATTCTTTTGTTCATTTGTTTACGCATCAAATTTCGTAGAGGAGAGAAAACTGTTATGGGAGGATATTAAAAGTCATCAGGATTCACCACTGTTTCGGAGCAAGCCGTGGCTGATCTGTGGAGATATTAATGAGATCATAAAGGCGGATGAGCATTCCTGTTATGCTAACTCGCCAACTATCCCTCCTGGAATGAGAGACTTTCAGGATGTGGTTCGTTATTGTTCGGCAACGGATCTTGGTTACCATGGTCCATTATACACTTGGTGCAATAAAAGAGGAGATGCTGTGATTTTTAAAAAGCATGATAGAGTGTTAGTGAATGATGAATGGATCAATAAATACCCAAATTCGTACAGTGTCTTTGAGGCGGGGGGATGCTCTGATCATATGAGAAGACGCTTCTCTATAGAGTCGGTAACTAGGAGAAAAAGAGGTCCGTTCAAATTTGTGAATGTTCTCGCCAATATGCCACAATTTATCCCTCTGTTGAAAGATTTCTGGGATGGTACTGTCCCACTTTTCGTTTCCACATCTGCTCTTTATCGGTTGTCGAAAAAACTAAAGGCATTAAAACCTTTACTCCGAACGCTGGGCAGGGAGAAGCTTGGAGATCTTCGGCCTCGTACTCGTGAAGCTCATGAAGACTAATGCGCTAAACAAGTGGCAACACTCACTGATCCTACGGCTCAGACAATGGAGGCTGAGACTTCCGCTTACAATAAATGGCAAGTACTATCAGAGCTTCAGGAAGAGTTCCTTAAACAGACCTCCAAGTTGCATTGGTTGAATGTGGGAGACGGCAACAATACTGTTTTTCATAAGTCAGCCCAGATTCATACAATAAGGAACATAATTTGAGAAATTCAAGGTCCAAATGGTGAAAATCTGAAATCAGGCGAAGATATTAAGAGTGAAGCGGTAAGATTTTTTAAAGATTTCTTATCTCACAAACCATTGGACTTCAAAGGCATGACAGTGGAGGAGTTGCAAGACATCCTTGACTTTCGCTGCTCAGAGGGCGAAAAGCAGATGCTCGGACAGGTTGTTACGGAGGAGGAGATTAAAAAAACTTTATTTGCGATGCCGAGTAACAATCTCCGGGGCCTGATGGTTTCACAAGCGAATTCTTTAAGAAATCTTGGCCAATTATTGGAAAGGATTTCATAGCAGCCATTCAATCATTTTTTGTGAAAGGATTCCTTCCCAAGGGTCTCAATTCAACGATTCTAGCGCTGATATTAAAGAGAGAAGAAGCACAAGAGATGAAATATTATCGTCCTATTTCATGTTGCAACGTTCTCTACAAGGTGATTTCAAAAATTCTCGCTAACCAGCTTAAAGTTATGCTCCCAAAATTCATCTTGCAGAACCAATCGGCATTCGTACGGGAACGATTGTTGATGGAAAATCTATTGTTAGCTACAGAGCTAGTGAAAGATTACCACAAAGATTCAATTTCGCCTCGCGGTGCAATGAAGATAGATATCTCGAAAGGCATTCGATTTAGTTCAATGGTCCTTCTTGTTAAACATTTTCTCGGTGTTGAATTTTCCAGACACATTCACTCATTGTATTCGACTCTGCATCACAACAGCTTCTTTCTCGGTTCAAGTAAATGGGGAGCTAGTGGGTTATTTCAGGAGTGAACGAGGGTTGCGGCAAGGTTGTGCTCTGTCGCCATATCTATTTGTCATGTGTATGAATGTCCTATCCAAATTGTTCAACAAAGCTGCAGCAGATGGGAGTATTGGTTACCACCCGAAATGTTGCGGTGTTCAATTAACGCATTTGTTCTTTGCCGATGACCTGATGGTGTTTGTTGAAGGTACGCAGAGGTCGGTCGAAAAAGTTATTGGTATTTTGATGCTTTTGCAGAAATTTAACTTTATACTTAGCGGGGGTATTTTGGGTTGAAAATCAGTGTGGAAAAGTCAACTTTACACTTAGCGGGGGTCTCCGACACTGTCCGTGACGCTATCGTTGCTTGTTTTCCGTTCGATATGGATCAGCTACCAGTCCGATATCTTGGATTACCCTTGCTTACGAAAACAATGACAGCGGCTGACTATAACCCTCTGCTTGAACGAATTCGCTCTCGCATAGGCTCCTGGACGGCTCGCTTCTTGTCATACGTAGGACGTTTACAACTGCTGAGTTCGGTAATTGCAAGTATTTCTAATTTTTTGATCTCTGCATGCAGGCTTCCGAGTGGATGCATCAAAGAGATAGAAAAACTGTGTGCTGCTTTCTTGTGGTCTAGGCCTGATTTAAACACAAGAAAAGCGAAGGTGGCTTGGAGTGATGTATGCAAACCGAAAAAGGAAGGAGGATTGGGAATTAAATCCTTGAAAGAAGCTAATATGGAGGATCGTTTCTTCACAACCATCTATGTGGGTAAATTGGATAAAGAGAATGCTAATTCGTCAAGGCTCTTTCTGGTCGATCAAAGAAAATACTCAAGCTGGATCATGGATGTGGCGTAAGTTGTTAAAGTACAGAGATATTGCAAAAAATTTCCACAAAGTTGATGTGAGGAATGGAGATCATACTTCATTCTGGTTCGATAGTTGGTGTGATCTAGGACGACTTCATGATGTAACGGGAGCTAGGGGAATAATCGATTTGCGAATTCCGTCCACGGCCACTGTTGCATCCGTCCTCGTAAACCACCGTCGGAGAAGAAGACATCGCCTTGAAATTCTCAATCGGATTGAAGATGAGATTGGTAAACTAATTCAGCGGGGAAGCATAGCGGATCAAGATAAAAAAAACTAATATGGAGGATCGTTTCTTCACAACCATCTATGTGGGTAAATTGGATAAAGAGAATGTTAATTCGTCAAGGCTCTTTCTGGTCGATCAAAGAAAATACTCAAGCTGGATCATGGATGTGGCGTAAGTTGTTAAAGTACAGAGATATTGCAAAAAATTTCCACAAAGTTGATGTGAGGAATGGAGATCATACTTCATTCTGGTTCGATAGTTGGTGTGATCTAGGACGACTTCATGATGTAACGGGAGCTAGGGGAATAATCGATTTGCGAATTCCGTCCACGGCCACTGTTGCATCCGTCCTCGTAAACCACCGTCGGAGAAGAAGACATCGCCTTGAAATTCTCAATCGGATTGAAGATGAGATTGGTAAACTAATTCAGCGGGGAAGCATAGCGGATCAAGATAAAAAAAACTAATATGGAGGATCGTTTCTTCACAACCATCTATGTGGGTAAATTGGATAAAGAGAATGTTAATTCGTCAAGGCTCTTTCTGGTCGATCAAAGAAAATACTCAAGCTGGATCATGGATGTGGCGTAAGTTGTTAAAGTACAGAGATATTGCAAAAAATTTCCACAAAGTTGATGTGAGGAATGGAGATCATACTTCATTCTGGTTCGATAGTTGGTGTGATCTAGGACGACTTCATGATGTAACGGGAGCTAGGGGAATAATCGATTTGCGAATTCCGTCCACGGCCACTGTTGCATCCGTCCTCGTAAACCACCGTCGGAGAAGAAGACATCGCCTTGAAATTCTCAATCGGATTGAAGATGAGATTGGTAAACTAATTCAGCGGGGAAGCATAGCGGATCAAGATAAAAAAAACTAATATGGAGGATCGTTTCTTCACAACCATCTATGTGGGTAAATTGGATAAAGAGAATGTTAATTCGTCAAGGCTCTTTCTGGTCGATCAAAGAAAATACTCAAGCTGGATCATGGATGTGGCGTAAGTTGTTAAAGTACAGAGATATTGCAAAAAATTTCCACAAAGTTGATGTGAGGAATGGAGATCATACTTCATTCTGGTTCGATAGTTGGTGTGATCTAGGACGACTTCATGATGTAACGGGAGCTAGGGGAATAATCGATTTGCGAATTCCGTCCACGGCCACTGTTGCATCCGTCCTCGTAAACCACCGTCGGAGAAGAAGACATCGCCTTGAAATTCTCAATCGGATTGAAGATGAGATTGGTAAACTAATTCAGCGGGGAAGCATAGCGGATCAAGATAAAAAAAACTAATATGGAGGATCGTTTCTTCACAACCATCTATGTGGGTAAATTGGATAAAGAGAATGTTAATTCGTCAAGGCTCTTTCTGGTCGATCAAAGAAAATACTCAAGCTGGATCATGGATGTGGCGTAAGTTGTTAAAGTACAGAGATATTGCAAAAAATTTCCACAAAGTTGATGTGAGGAATGGAGATCATACTTCATTCTGGTTCGATAGTTGGTGTGATCTAGGACGACTTCATGATGTAACGGGAGCTAGGGGAATAATCGATTTGCGAATTCCGTCCACGGCCACTGTTGCATCCGTCCTCGTAAACCACCGTCGGAGAAGAAGACATCGTCTTGAAATTCTCAATCGGATTGAAAATGAGATTGGTAAACTAATTCAGCGGGGAAGCATAGCGGATCAAGATATCTCACTATGGCGACATAAGCCTGATAACTATAAAAGAAAATTCTCATCTAAAGCCACTTGGGAGCTTCTTCGATCTACAACGCCAAAGGAGATTTGGTATGAAAGCGTGTGGTTCAAGAACGCAACGCCTAAGTACTCGTTTCTCGTCTTGTTGGCTATGAAGAATAGCCTTTCGACAGGCGATAGAATGAAACACTGGGTCAAGAACAACGCATCGATTGTGTTTTCTGTCATCACACAGAAGAAACACAAGGTCATTTGTTCTTTGATTGCAGGTTCTCGTCTGAAATTTGGACTCCGCTTGCGCAACGTCTTATGGCCAGTGCCTTCTCCACGAACTGGGATCATATTCTCAGCTTCTTTCAGCACACGAACATTGATCACACATCGCTGTTCCTTCTGAAATACGCCTTCCATTCAACTGTATACCACATCTGGCGGGAAAGGAATAGTCGACGGCACGGAGAGACCCCAATCACATCCAATCGGTTGCGAAAAGTCATCGACAAGAACGTTCGCAACAGGATAAGCTCCATTCGCAGAACAGGAGATCAAGCTCACGAAGATGGGCTGATCAAGTGGTTTGTGTCTCGTCCTTAGCTTGCTCGAGGCTGCAAAAACAAATCCACCATTTCTATCATAAATTCTAACTCTTTTTTTCTGTTCTTTTATAATCAAAACAAAGTTACAGTCATTGTAAAAAGGTTTTTTTTGGGTTTGAATAAAATTTTACATTTGATTTTATAAATAAAAAATTATTTTTATATGCATATTGTTGTGGATATTAGTTTTTGTAAAAAAATGGAAAATAGCATAAAATGACTATATTGATGGACGAAATAAATTTTGTGACCATATTATGATATACTATGTGTAATATGATTAAATGACAAAAATGGTTCTACATGATGAGAGAGAACGTATGTTGTACAATGACACACGTGAGATTTCTGGCTACAATGGAATTGAGGACATTTATGTCCAAAAAGTTTTGGTGATGGGTTTGATATTTTTTTTTGGCAATATTCTTAATTTGGTGGCCCAATGGCTACACAGCTAATTTTTTTTTTTCTTTTTGGTCAAAAGCTACACAGCTAATTAACCCCCGCAAAAATGCATGTGAATATAAAATGCAATAGTCATTAAGGTACGAGTCAAGTCAATTATTTTTTTAAACTATCATAGGTTTGAATGGTATATATATAGTTTTTTTTACGTTTTGAAAACTTGTTTTCATCGAGTACATACCTTTTACATTAATAAACACGAAATTATAAAAGTGAAATTTGATACGATTCACATTAATAAATATGGAACGATCAAAAGTAAAAATTGATTCAAAATCAATTTTGTCTATTATTAATCAAAAAAAGGAAATATGGGACATCTTTTTTCTTTATATACTGTGTTTGATTTGTGATTTACTATAGAGAGGATATCGTAGACTATATAAGGAGAAAAAGATACGACGAAATTGATTGATTAAAATAATAATAATAAACGATAGAGTTTTGAAAGTTTTTCTCTCTCTTTCTTTTACCGATGATTAATTCACCTTTTTTTTACTTAATCTCCGAAGGGAAGAAAAACTAATCATAAACATTGCAAGATACCTTAATTTTAGGAAACATTACCCACTTTTTTACTAAAACACTCGTTTACTAAAATCTATGTGGCTACTAATAATAATCTAAAAATAACCAGCTTTGAAACCCATATCTTCTCTACTATATAAACATCAATAATCTCTTCTTCTAATACCACAGAGCCAATTACAAATACGATTAAATATATAAATAAACATAAAACAAACTCCTAATCAGGGTTTCTTTAATAATTTATTTATTTATTTAATCTATTTGGAAAATAAAAATAAGAAATAGTTAAATAATAATATGGGGATGTCTAAAAGTGTCAAAGTTACTATCTCTCTTGTTCTTGTAGTGTTTTTGGCTCTCGCAGCAACCAAAATTGAGGCAAAAGTCATAAATTATCGCGATCTCAATCGTGGAAATCGCGCTATATCTTGTGATAAAGCAAACCCTAGCTCCTGCAAGAAGCAGGAATCCAATCCTTACAGAAAAGGATGTGAGGAGAGCGAACATTGTCGTGACTCGTGATCATGCACTGCTCCCAAAACTGTGAATCAAAAAACCCATGGAGCATAATTTTATCAAATTAGTTTTAACATGTTTATGACTGGAGCACCGTTCTTGGTAATTTTTTTACAAATGACATCCTCATATTCATTTTAAATGATTAAATTCATTCCTTTGTTATTTAATTATAGTCTGTTATTGGTTTTGTAATTGATTGTAACCCGATAATGTTATAATCATATATCTAAAGCCCTTCACAAGTTTATAACATTTTGATATTCTGTACAACAATTCTATTAGTTTTTTTTAGCAAAAAAATACAATTATAGTATTTATTTCCTTTTTGAATATCGATTACTAACAAAGAATAAAAAAAAAGTAATAGTCTGTTTGTGAGAAAAGCTTCAATAAAAAGCATCGTTAATTTACTTGTTTGTTTTAATTATCTTTAGCATTTGGTGCATATACATATATATATCTGCTTATGTTATATTCTGATTTAATAGTTTATGTAGTTTGTATAATCCGATGTTGTAAACACGATTGTAATTAATTTCGATCACTAATCAAGTAATTTTAGATGGAAAAAAACCACATCATAAAATTTAATATATATCTATCTAAACCAGTATTTAAAACATAAACAAAATAATTGTAATCCATTTTATTCAAAAAGGGGTTGTTCTCCTTCACATTAGCTCCCAAAACTCACTTTTTCTTTGTTATTTGTCGTATGGAAAACATAAGCAAATAATTACAAAAATTGATACATAGATAAAATATCTAAATTTATTAACGAACATGGAACAATACCATCGTCAAAAGTCCAAACGAGGATAACGAAAGCCCAATGAAAAAGAGTCAGACAAATCCAAAAAAAAAAAAAAAAAAAAAAAAAAGNCTATCTAAACCCGTATTTTAAACATAAACAAAATAATTGTAATCTATTTTATTCAAAAGGGGTTGTTCTCCTTCACATTAGCTCCCAAAACTCACTTTTTCTTTGTTATTTGTCGTATGGAAAACATAAGCAATAATTACAAAAATTGATACATAGACAAAATATCTAAATTTATTAACTAACATGGAACAATACCATCGTCAAAAGTCCAAACGAGGATAACGAAAGCCCAATGAAAAAGAGTCAGGCAAATCCATAAAATAAAATAAAAACAATGAGATATCTACTAACAGAAGTCGAATAAAAGCGCTAAACCTGAGCAACTTATCCGAATCACTCCCACGAACTCTCAAAGAACTAGAAGACGCTAATGATGCCGAACCACAAGACAAAAGCTTTGAGTAGAATTCAAATTTATAAAACATAAAACATGTTTTATAAATCTTTATAAATTTAAGTTTTTATAAACGTTTATAATAATAATACTTTTGAAAATGAACAGCAATAATGATATTTCTGAAAAAATGTTATAAAAAAGTTGTATTTTAAAATTTCTTTTTAGATTTTAAATTTAAATGTAGCACTGCTTATTATTTAAATAATAAATCACGTAAAATATCATGTCACTAAATGACATGATGAAGCCATGCTCGATGGTTTTCTCTTTATATACTTTTAGTTACAATTCAGGTTGAGTTTTATGTACGATATAATTTGAAATCTGTAAGCTAATTTACTTTAGTCTTGTGAATTTTTGTGATAATATTAATTTTAATGAATTAAATGATTTTTTTTTTCAAAATTAAACTTGTATATTATTAATCAAAAAAGGAAATATAGGGGACCACATTTTTCTTTATAAATTGTGTTTTTTTTTGTCAATTCTTTATATATCGTGTTTAATTTGTGATACTAATACATATGATATCGTAGACTATATAAGGGAAAAAAGAGAGGAAGATATGACGAATTGATTGATTAAAAATAATATATTTATTATAATAAAATAAGGTTTTTTTACAAGAGCAGCTTTGAAACGCTGCCACGTGGCACTGTACTACTTAACATGTGTCACTTTTATTAAAAAATCGGTTTTAGGCTTCACTCACATAATTGAGTTCATTGGATCCATAAAGCGCAGCCCAATCATTTTCCCCTTTGATAGTAAAGTTTTTTTTTTTTATGTTGAGCTTTGATATGCTACCATGTGGCACTCCAGAAATTGTCTTCTATCATATTAATTTTTTTTATTATTCATTAATAAATAGTTTTAGTTTTTTGTTAAAAAAATATTTTTAGTTAAGAAAAGTATTCTAATATAGTAAATGTTTTTTACATAAACAGCTCGAAACAATGACACGTGACATGATACAACCTGACAAATTTGAATTATGTTATAAAATTAAAATGAAACATTTATTCCCTTATTTTTGAATACAAACATTCTTATAAATGGTTTCTTGTCTTTCCTTTTTCTTATTTTTATTTCGTTTCTAATAACAAGATTAAAACAAAATATGCTACCATGTGGCACTCCAGAAATTGTCTTCTATCATCTTAATTTTTTTATTATTCATTAATAAATAATTTTAGTTTTTTGTTAAAAAAATATTTTTAGTTAAGAAAAGTATTCTAATATAGTAAATATTTTTTACATAGACAGCTTGAAATGCTGACACGTGACATGCTACAACCTGACAACTTTGAATTATGTTATAAAATTAAAATGAAACATTTCTTCCCTTATTTTTGAATACAAACATTCTTATACATGGTGTCTTGTCTTTCTTTTTTCTTATTTTTATTTCGTTTCTAATAACAAGATTAAAACAAAAACTGGAAATTTAAATATTAATCGGGACACAAATAATATAAACAATATGAATAATTTTTTTACTACATCAATATAATCTTAAGAAAAAAATAACCAATAAACAAACAAAATAATTTCATTTACGACAATCAATTCAGTGTCAACAATAATGACTTGAAAAGCAAATGAAAAAAACAAAAAATTTAAAACACAAATAAAAAAGACTCATAAACAACATTTTAGCAATAACAAACAACAAATATAATATAGAACATAAATAAAAACAACTAATACTCAAAATAACACTCAACAAAAAAATAGTCAACAAAAATTCAAATATTAAACTATACTAAACCAAAGTAATAATGATAATTAAATACTATCCATACAAATTACAAAAAAACAATAGAAATTATACTATCAGAGAATTCGTATCACCCATTAACCGAAAACAAATTTCATCTCCTAATCACACGTCAACTTCGTCAAGAATACAACATCAACTACACAACCTTTTCTTACCACCAGCCAAGTATTACGAAAAAATAACTTTACTTTTAATGATGTCCCTGTAAAATACAAATATTTACTAACAAGTACTATGAAATAAATTATAAAATTTAAACATTTGAATTATCACAAATCCGTGCAACGCGGGGACCTTCTCCTAGTATACTATAAAAAATGAAAAGAACTCTTTAGTGGTTGACACCTCTAGAAAATGAGAAAATGACATGTGTCTAGCTAACTATTAATTATATATAACAAAACTATTGAATTTAAATGTAAGTGTTTGAAAAATCATTAAATCATAGACATAAAATAAATAAAATCTGCATTTAATATTGAAACATCATTAACATAAAAATATTAGATAATATAAGATTTTCATGATGGAAAAATAATTATATCTCAATGTAAATGGAAAAGAACAAATTATGAGAGATAAATGACAATAAGTTAAACTTTCAAGCAATTAAAGAATAAAAATTAGAATATGAATTAAAATAACAAATCATAAAACAAAAAATAATATTCAATAAACAATCAAAAATATAATAAGTTTTAAAAAATGAAGAAAATAAGATTGCAGAACAAAAAACATAAAAATATGAAAATAAAGACAAATACAAAAAAAAAGCATAGAAAAAGGATAAAATAATGAAATATATGTGAAAACAAAAACTTAGAATAGTAATTTGAGAAAGTTTTTTAAAAAGTATGAAGAACAAGTAATATTATAAAAATAAAACATATGAAAGAAATTATTAAGTCCATTATGATTAGAAAAAAAAATTATAAAAAAGATACAGAAAAAGTTGATAGTCTAATTGAAGGTCTAAGAACATATTATTTAAATTAAATCCACGCTTAGTGCGGGTTCTCTCCTAGTATACTATAAAAGACGAAGGGGGGCTCTCCAGTGTTGACACATCAGCCCCCCTCATTAGTCTACCTCAATAAATTTTTAACAAAAAACCATCAATTAACACCAATAAATATGAATACAACTATTAAAATACATAGAATTCATTTAATTTAAATTCTATTTAAAAAATCAATATAACATAAAAAGTGAATAAAATTCAAAATTAATTTAAAAACATCATAAGCATATAAATATTATAGAGTACAATATTTTAAATGTATCATTCCATTTTTTTAAAAGAAATTTAATCTTAAGAATTTCCAAACTAAAAAGGGTAATTTAATTTAAATGCAAATAAAAAAAGAAAAAATTATGAGAGTATAAGTTAAGAAGGTAACTCCAACCAATAAAACCATAAGACACGAAAAAATGAAAATAAAGAAAAATAGGGAAAAAGGGAATAAATACAAGAAAATATATAAAATTTAAAAACTTGTAGAAATGATATGGATTCAATGAAAGATATATATATATATATATATATATTAAAACCTCAAAATATTAAATTGAGAAAAGTTACAAATTATACTTTAATGCAAGTGAAGAAAAAAAACAAATTATGAGACTGAAAACAAATTATGAGACTGAATAAGTTAAGAAGTTAACTAAAACCTATAAACTCATAAGATACAAAAAAAAATCAATAAACAATTGGAAACATAACAAATTATATAATAAAAAAATTGAGAGAAGAAAAAAGAATAGAGAAGAAAGGGATACAAAAATATACAAAATTTAAAAATATGAAGAAGGAGATGGATTTAATAAAAGATACATATAAAAAAAAAATTCTAAATGGTAAATTTGAAAAAAATTAAAAATTATTATAATATTATTTTTAGACAAATGAAAAGAATATGAAAATTAAAAAAAAAATATTAATGAAAGATATTACAAATATCATCAAAGAAAAAATGTAGGAAATACAAATTTATAAAGAAGCAAGATAAAATCGATTGTCAAATTAAAGATCTAAGAACATATTATTTAAAATTTAAATTTAAATATGATCTGTGCATAGCGCGGGTTCTCTCTTAGTAATAGTAAATGCTGGTTCATATATAGTAACTTCATGTAATTGTGTGAAGGACAAGGTGATAGACCATTTTTTTTGGTGATAGACTTCTTCTTTTTTTTTTGCTAATTGTAAATATTCATTAAAAATGAAATGTTTAGGTGTTACAAAATATGTTAACAAATTGATTTACCTAATGTTTGGTCCCATGACAAAAAAAAATAAAAACTTGGAAACAAATTCAATCGGTACCTTGTCGAAACCGTAACTTTGAAGCGTTTGGTATCAATATGTAGCGATAAGAAACTTGAAAACCCGAGCAGAAGCGAAAGCCGTGATTGGGTTGAAAGGAAAAAATTCGAAGAACCATTAGAAAAACGTTTACTATGCAGAACTTAAGCTGTTTCATCCGGCAGTCCAAAAAGAGAGCATTTACTCAAAGGAGCAAGCTGATGCCTGAACGAAGACCGTCCTCAACATCTAAGATTCGACGTTCAGCTAACAAACCTAGATCCAGCACTAAGACAGGACTACACTAGCTAGCATAGCGTAGAAGCGCTAGCTCACTCTACCAAGATCTTTCCCCGATGTCAGCTAGCACAAAGCCAAGCGTCACAAACTCACTGGCCTTACTACCCCCTCTGAAACACAAAGTAAACACAATACAGAACCGAACTCGAAGAACCTCTAATAAGCTGCACAATCGAAATAACTACTCGCACCCGAAAAAACAAGCATACAAACTGAACCCTTCACAAAAAGCAAAGAGTCACGAAAACCAAACAACAAACCAGGCTGTGAAGCTGAGAAGAAGACCGGAATCCCTAAACCATATGAGACACCACAGCACCGCGGTGGAGTTGGAGTTTCTACAAACTTCAATGCCACGACAACACAACAACACAACAACACTTGAAATTCTATCTAGAAGCTTGGCATCTTCAAGCAAAGAATCCAGAAGAGAGACACGATGCCGCTGCATCGTCTCACCATCACGCATGAGATCTGCCACCACTCACGCCGGAAAAAAGCTCAGCAAAGAAAAAAAGAGGAAACGAGAGGAGGGGGAGGAGGAGAGCTCTAGCGGCGGTGGTGAAGGACGCCAGACCACCAGAGAGACTCCTCCCGATGGTGAGAAGAGATGCAGCGCTAGGGCGAACGTTGACTTACGAGAGAGAAAACTATGATTGAGCTTTTTCTTGGTGATGACTGTTTTCAATAAGAAAATTTGCTCAATAATCATAAAACAAACTAAAAACTAAAAACTAATCAAAATTCTCTTTTCTCTCTCTCTATCTCTCCCTATCTTTCTCTAACAATTTGATTACTTTGTTATTTTTTTTTTGTTATTAACCAAATTGAGGCAACGAGGCGGGTTTGAGAAATTTTATTATCTAAAATCTCTTCCCAAACACTCAAAATAATTTGGGTAATGTTTGGGTAATGTCAATTTTGGGACATATCTTTTGAGAAAATTAGAAAAAGTCCGAGAAATTTTGGATCATGATATATGTTTTTTTAATTTTTAATTTTAAAACGGATCATTTGGTTCCGTCACCTGAGCGTTCTACTAAGCATCCACATGATCAATTACTTTTCATTTAAATCTTTTAAAACACAACTAACACTTCGATTGAACTATAATCTTAGAAAACAATATATATACTGAATTATACTTATAAAAACAGAAAAAACAAACTATCAAATATTAAGAGACAGTTAGAAAACGCTATCAGAAAATAAACAATCCACAAAATATGGGAAAATAAATAAACCAAAAACAAGGATATACGTTAACCAAGACATTTCAGAATACATGATGGTAATATACGAATATAGGACGCGAATGTGTAATTTAGGAGAGGAAAAATAATTCCGTAAGGGAATCCAATAAAAAAACCAGAACGAAAAATTCAGATAACGAAACAGGTTCGAAAAAAAATTCTTATTTAAAATTTTTTCACAAACTCTCAATAATTTGGGTAAGGATCAACTTGGAGACATATATTTTGTGAAAATTCTAGAAAGTCCAGAAAAGTTTGGGAAATAATATATAATTTTAAAATTTTAAACGGGTAATTTAGGTCGTTTACCTCATATTATTTTCCTTTTATGTACATGTTTGAACAAAATAATGATCTCAAATGGATAATATTTGAACGAAATTAGAAATAAGACAGAAATTTCGAAACGGATAAGGGTGAGAAAGAGAAACCAATATATAAAAATGGATAAAATACTATATGATACAACAAATGCAATACATAAAAATGGATAAAAATGAGTGACACACCGACACGTAGCGCGGATCACCAATTAGTCTTATATAAGATAGTAGTTATATATAACTAAAAAGCTAATATTCCAGTTTTACCGAGGACTAATTCGTTGGAAGAGTAAATTCACCTTCTAATTTGCTTAATTAAAGGTCCAATCTCTGAAGAAAAAAAACTAATTATAGTCATTGCAAGACACCTAATGTTAGATTAATTTTAGGAAAACATTATCACAATCTTTACTAAAAACATTCGTTTACTAAATTCTGTGTGGCTACTAATCAATCATCTAAAAATAACCAACTTTGAAACCCGTCTCTTCTCTACTATAAAAACACCAATAATCTCTTCCTATAATACCACAGAGCCAATTCCAAATATATTAAATATATAAATTAAAAAAAAAAAATTAAACTCCTAATCAGAGTTTTTTTTATATAATTTATTTATTGATTTAATATATTTGGAAAACAAAAATAACAAATAATTAATAATAATATGGGGATGTCTAACATTGTCAAAGTTATTAAATCTTTCGCTCTTGTAGTGTTCTTGGCTTTTGCAGCAACCAAAATTGAGGCGACAAGATATATAAATTATGGCGATCTTGATCGTGGAGATCACGCTTTGTCTTGTGATAAAGCGAAGCCTGACACCTGCACAAAGCCACAAGTTAATCATTATACGAGAGGATGCGAGAAAAGCCAGCGTTGCCGTCACTGGAGCACCACTCTGGTTTAAACTCTCAACACTGTGAAACAACCAACTCAAGAGATTATTACGATTATATTTACTATAGTATTTTGACATCCGTATGACTGGAGCACCACTCTTGTTTAAATTTTTACAAATGACATCCTCATATTAATTTAAATGATAGAAATCATGCATTTGTTATTTAATTATAATTTTTATTGGTTTTGCAATTGATTGTAACTCGATGTTATAATTATTATATTTTATTATATTAAGTTTGATGTTTTAAATTTATTAATTAACATGATTGTGACATTTATTAGTTAATCTATTATATTTCGACACATAGTTGTTTTAATTATATTTTATCACATATCACATAATGTTAAGTCTATAATTACCAATTTTTTTATTTAAAAAGAAAAAAATAACATATAGGTTAAAGTGATTTGCTGTCAAACAAAAAAAATGGTTAAAGTGTATAATTAAAAAGTTTTAATTTCATTAAACAAATTTTTTTATAAAATAAAAAATAAGTAAAAAAATTCTTACACCAATTAAAATTTTAAATTTATCAAAACTTAAAAAAAAATAAAATATATATATATATATATATAACAAATCAAGGAAATCAACTACACCTCGTATGATTACGTACTCTAAATAAATTAATTCCCCCCAATGAAACTTTGTTAGTTAAACCTTTTCTCCATGCAATCCAACCACATGTAGTTATTAATCTCTTTGACGAACCCAAGTGAACATTTTTTTCTATATGATTATTTAATGCCTCAACATTTTTTTCGTTGGCATTGATCAGCTCAGCCTTAAAAAATAATTCAAGGTTGCGCGACAATTATTTTATATAATTGGTTGATGAAATCTGAAAATATATTTTTGATTTTTTTTAACCTTACAGTATTTTATTATGTAAAGCATTCTGCACAATCAAATTTTTAAAAGGTAGTATAATTGATAGACGTCTACTTCTTTTTTCTTTTTTTCTCCATTTAGACGTCTGCAATTATACATAGACGGTATAACTCAATAGAAATTTTGGGAATGAAAACATATTTCTACCAAATTCTTGAACATGTACTAAGGCTAAACAAAAATTTCAAAAATAATTTTACTAATTAACATTACCTAATAATAATAATTGTACCACTTGAAAAATACAAATTTGGCAAATTCACACTTTGTATGTAGAATGAGAAAAATGTTTTGGATCCATAAATATTTGATATAAGATTTGCTTTTATCCGTTCTAAAATGATACATATTTATACATTTTAATATCACTAATAACTTTGATTATCTCATACACTATTTTCTGAGTTTTCATTAATATGTGAAAAACAAATTCAAAGAATAAACATATTCGAAAAATGAAACATCTTAATTTTTCAAATTTTGTTTTTTTGTAAAATCAAATTTAAACGGAAATAATCAAGTTTGCGATTCGAAGAGAATTTGTTTTAACGTATAAAAAGTTGTGGATCATTAAAATATATATATATATATACAAACAAACAATGTCATATCTAAGTTTAAATTATTATATTTTTGTTTTGATTCGGATGTGATTAGAGTTTCTTTGCATTTGAAAGTCCAAAAAGTCAGCTTCAGTTCTGCACAACAAATTTCAGATTTGTGAGAAACGATACTAAAACGGATCACCATTTGGTCCATGCCTAGGTTCCATATATTGAAAATCGACCGTTTTTAGTAATCAAGATTCAAAAGGAACAACAATAAGAGAAATTTTGGACGACATGAAATAAAAAGAAGAGAGTACGAAAATGGTGGGAAATTACACTATCCCAAGGACGAGAAGCTTTGGTGGGATCGTCATTCTTTTCTGAAAGAGCCTCCCAACCCTGCAATGGTACACTGAATCAGAGCCACCACAGAGCATTACATCCTATAAGTTTTAGGGAAAAGACAGCCAAATGGTGATCCTTTTTAAATGAAATCATAAACCACAATGTTCATGTTAGTATTGATGTAATACAAAGAGTTCTATTTTCTCTAGCAACTAACCTTGCTTGGAGAGAACTTTCAGATTAAACAAAACTTTTTAGTTATCTCTCTTTTCGATTACATCAAAAATACTATGATATGAAATTTTCAAATACGCACAACGGATTAATAATAAGACTGAAGCAAGTCTTAAACCAAACTCAACCCTCAACAGCAACGATAGAGCGGAACACTTTTATATGCATACTTTTGTGGATATTACACTTTTATATGCATACTTTATGTGTGTTTTAAGATCTTTTTACCCTATAATTAATTAATTTTTAAATTTATTGTTTTGTATGTAAAAAAGTTCAATAAAAAACAAAATTTATTTCTTTTGCATATTTATATTTCTAACAAAATAAAAATATATAATTTATATTTTCGACAAACAAAATATTTTTATAAAAATAAAAAATTATAATATTATAAGTAACAATCACAATTTTTACATTTTTTGTTACCAATCAAACTTTCAAAAATATATAAAATGATAGTCACAATTTTTAAAACCAAATTTTCTACAATCAAAATGCCTACGGTCACAGTCGTTATCATTTGGACCTTAACTTTATGTAATCGTGTGAAGGAAAAGGGGATACTTTTATCATAATATTAGAAGAAAAAGAATGAGAGAAGTAAAAATAAACTTTTATTTAAAAAATTTATATGAATTAAAATTTTGTTATTATTAATGAAAAAAACATTATTTGAAAAATTTCTATATAAATTAGAAGTTTGTCAATTAACACAAAACTAAATTATTATTAATATATGTTTTAATTGAATTTTCTATTTTAATTATTAAAGGCAAATTAGAATTAACATTAATCTAAGGTATAATACTTCAAAGTTTAGAGTCAAAGGTATAGTTTTCAAAACTTATAGTAAAAGTATCTTTTTTTTTCAATTTTCCCTAGACTTTTTTGGAAAAAATAGAAATAAAGGATGTTTTTTGTATCCTCTTGTCCATCTACACCTTTTTAACTAAGTTTTGTGTCGTTATACTTTATATTAATCTAAATCCGATTATACCTTATAAATTACTAATTTTTATTTTAATATAATTACTAAAAAATTATAACACATCATTTAACCAAAAATCCTTAAAATCAACGCTAGTAGCCAATTTCAAAGTAAGTAATATATAAAAAAAAAATTTGATCAACAATAAATTTTCACTCGTTGTTGCTAAATGATCTCTATACACGTACGTCACATGAATTTCCAGCATATTTATCTATGATAAACAAAAAAAATTTGATAAATTTTCCCAAATAGAATTTACACATATCAATTTGTTGTAAAACAAACAACAAATTCAATAAACTCACTAGATTTATGTAAAATCTATCTAATACGTTTTGGTTTACACCATTGATTTTCGCAGAGATATGAAAGAATCATAAACATAGAACATAGTTATGAAGACGGCATGAAAAAAGATGAAGAAAAACATGTTCGTAATTCCAAAACCCGCATAAACATGTTCTAAGCTTTGCAGAACACGTACATTATGCAGAATGTATATTCTACGGAATCGCAGAACATATACAAACCGCAGAAGACATGTTCTAAACTTCGCAAAACACATATATTATGTAGAATGTATATTGATATTCTACGCAATCGCAAAACATATACAAACCGCAGAAGACATGATATAAACTTCGCAGAACACGTACACTATGCGGAACATATAGAAACCGTAAAAGACACCTTCTGAATTTTGCAGAACATATCAAAAAAGATTTTGTAAATATTTTTTTGTTACGTTTTTGAAATAATAGATATTTTTTGTTTCCTTAAATATATATATTTTCCATTAAAAACAAATTTTTAAAATAAATTAAATATTAAAATATATGATTTTAGGTAGTTTAGGCACAATTTAACATACAAAAATAAATATATAGATGGACAAGAAGATACAGAAAACATCAATTATTTCTAATTTTCCTGACTTTTTCATATCTTTAGAAGTAATCAACTACACCTCGTATAATTAACTCTTAAGTAATTTAAATCCAAATGATGCAACTAATTTGTTAGTTAAACCTTCACCGTATCCGTCGTATACTACTAATTAGTCAAACAACAATATGCAATCCAACGACATGTACTTATCAATTCCAATAATCAACATTATTTTCTATATGATTATTTAATGCCTTTGACTTTTTTTTCTTTGGCATTGATTACCTCGACTTTTAAAAAATCATTGTTTGGTAGCTTGATAAAATCTGAAAATATCTTTTTGCTGTTTTTAACGTTTAGGTATTTGATTGGGTGCAAATGGTTATCACTATAGAAATCAGTGAAATAAAGATTATTATTATTATTATTATTATTATTTATTTTTTTTTTTTTTTTTGAAATAGAGATTAACGAAATAAGATTGCTATGTTAGAGGAATAAAATAGGAGAAAAACGTCAATTACTCCTTTTTTTGTCTAAACATCAATTATTCTTTATTCTCAAAACATTTACTCCCTCCGTTTCATAAAGAATATCGTTTTAGAGTTTTATTTTTGTTTCATAAAAAGTGTCGTTTTACATTTTCAATCCAGTTCTGATCCTATTGATTCAATGTATTAATTAAAAAGAGAAATTTGCTTAGTGTATTAATAAAGGGTAAACTAGAACTTTTCATTATTTTCTTAATTTATATAAAATATGTCAAAATAACACTTTTTGTAAAATAGAGTAAATACTATTTATCATTTAATAGCATTCTTTCAAATTACGATGAATCTCATACAAAAAGTAAAAAATTATATTTATTCTTCATAAAATTAGTACTCTATAAAATATAAGAAGAAAGAGTTGAAAAAATTAGTGGAAAAACACATTATTCCACTCATTTTTCTTTCATTTTTTTTTATTTCTCACTTACAACCATTTGCACCCAATAATTAGTGGAATATGAATAAAACTTCACTTATTCTTGTGGAAGGCAGTAAAGGGAGCTCTTCCCGTGGGAGAGAGACTGGCTTCGAGACAAATTGCTATTAACATGATCTGTTCCAGATATGGAGATTTCGAAACGATACCACATGTCTTGCTACACTGCTCGTTTGCCAAGCAAGTGTGGGAGTCAACTCCTTTCAGGGACCCTCTAACGCCAATGCCGGAATGGGATTTTGCGGCAGGATGGCTAATCCTCCGACGACTTATCTGCCTGCAGACGACGGGTATTTCAGATACGATCCGCTTGCTCCATGGATCCTGTGGAACCTGTGAACAGCCCGGAATAACAAGATCTTCAGTAATGTTCAATTCACTGTGAAAGAGGTCGTAGACAAAGCAGTAGCATGAGCAAAGGAATGGTTCGAGGCCCAATCGACACAAAGCCAACCTCAGATCCCTAATTTAACAAGCATTGAAGAGAAAGATACAACTTATGTTACCTGCAGGACCGATGCAGCTTGGAGAAGCGATAGTAAGGTGGCTGGATTGGGCTGGGAGTTTGTGACAGGACAGAACAACATATTAGCGCAACAATCCAAGGTTGCCACTTTCGTCGGATGCATCTAATGGCGGAATCACTTGCAATCCGTGACACTTTGGAAGATCCTCGGAGGCGTGGCTTCACAAGACTTCGCCTAGAGTCAGACTCAAGCCAGATGATCACAACTTTGACATCGGATGCATGAGCTCTACGGTATTGGAGCTGATATCGACGCACTAAAGGGGACCTTTGAGTGCCTCAGTTTCAAGTTTATTAGACGTGGGCTTAATTTTGTGGCTGATGGGCTGGCCAAGCAGGTCTTAAGATTATATGATGCAAACACAGTTTAAGATTTGAAATGCAAAATTTGGACCCAAAAAAAAAAAAGACGTATGCTTTTAAATGATCACTATAGTTTGTGGTTCGGTCAGTAATTTTCATTTTTTTAATACGTAAATAACAATTATACATATTTTTGGAATGAAAACATATTTCTACCAAAAATTGGACACTAAGAAAACATATTTCTAGCAAAAACGAAATTTACATAAACTGATACATATTTACTACTAAAACAATTTGGGAGTTCACTACTTTTTATTTAGAATGAGAAAAATGTTTGGGATCCGAAGTTTGATATAAGATTCGATTCTATTCGTTCTAAAAATGAGACATAATTATGTATTTTATATATTACTAGTGTATGATCTGCGTTTTTTTGCAGAATTTAACATCTCGATTTTGTATAATTTAGACATAATTAGTGTATGATATGCAGTATTTTTATATTGATCGATATGTTAAAAAAATTTCAATAATAATATAGTTACACTAGTTTAAAAAATTCGTGCATATCATACACTAATTATGTATATATTTAACATATCAAAATTTTGAATATATATATTGACAGATAAAATTTAAATAGTCGCATATTCTAATAGTGGTCTCACTTGTTAATTTTAGAAGTGAAAAATTATACTAATATGATACTTACATTTTTTTTTTTTAAATTTGAGTCGGATGTTCATTCATACAACATTAATCTTCTTTTATAAATGTCTAATATTTTTTTTAGATACATTAATTTTTTTCCATAAACGTTTAATGTGATCGATGTATTTGAAAAATGTACTAATCTCTCTCTTTTCCTCTCTCTCCCTGTCTCCTTCCCTTTCATAAACATCTAATTTTTTTTAAATACATTACAGACAATATTAATATTTTTTCATAAATATTTGATGTGATCGATGTATTTGCAAGATGCACTA
>JAHZTW010000001.1:84366099-84708464 GCA_020283515.1 Alliaria petiolata
CAATGCTAGGAGATATTATCCCTCCTAGTTGCATGTAAGGTAAGTTTCTGCATAATCGACAAAAAGGGAAAATACACAAATTCGGATAAAGAAAGAAGCTGAAGGCTGAGAATGTGATAAAGAAGAGATCCCGCTTGTAATCGGCGAAGCTGCACAGGAGACAAATGATTTACCTGAGAGGCTGAAAAAGAGAAAGTTGCAAAATGGTTAGATATTCGTAGATTGAAATCACACAGGAGTATAAAATTCAAGCTATAAAAAAGAGATAGACTGAGATTCGAGTATACCTCTCTTGAGCTTAATGAGGACACGCTTGGCGTCACCGGAGAAACAATTGGAGGTTATAGCAGGGGGCTTGTCGGTGCGACTGGAAATGAATAGCCACCGGAGGAGTTAGCTGCCGCCTACGCAGATTCTCATCAGAATCGCATCTGACTTTTCCGCGAGCAAAAGGGCGGGCAAAGGGATGCTGCGGCATAGACGGCTTGACTCTCGGAAACGGCTCGATTTGCCGGAGGTAGCCGCGAAAGGAGTCGCGGCGAGGACAGAAAAAGAATTGCCTCATGTACCGCTGTCGAAGAGAATGAGAAATAGATTAGGGTTTGAGACGTCTTCTTGTGTGGTGGACTAGACAAATGAAGAAGGTTATTGGGCTAAGGGGCCAAGAGGGAGATTGTGAACAAATTTGGTAGGAAATCAGTAAAATATTTAATTATTTAAATATACAATTCGTAGGAAAAATGTAAAAAATTATCTATCAATTATCTATCACATACTTTATCTATTCTAATATGACAAGGTTTTTTTTTAACCTGATCAGAGACGCTGACACGTGGCACTTCTTGGTCTTAAATGTGTGACTTTTTTTTAAAAAACCTATTAAAAAAAATCCAATGTCTGGATTCATCACTTTCTTCCTGGGTTTTGCTTATCTCATTGGCTGGTAAATTTTCCAAAATTTGAGCTTTAAAAAATTTAAACTTTACAAAAATTTACAAAATTCATCACTTCCGATTTAATTTTTTTATGTAGTCATGTGTTTTATTATTTTTCGTCTCCAATAAATGGACTTAATAAGTAATATCAACTTCACTACACACTAATTTAAACAAACTAAAAACTGAATAAAATGTATGTTAAAATTTAGAAATAAAATAATAAATTAAAATTTATGAAATTTAAAACAAAAAACAATCAAAATACTTTTTTGGGGTGTCCTCCCAAACAAAATACTTAATCCAAAATTAAATTTAAGAGCAACCAACACTAATACTACATGTTCAAAAAATACGTTATCAAAAACTAATTACTACGAGCTTGTAGGTGACGTGGCTACATTAACATCAAGATTTATAATTAAGTAATTAAATATTTATATATAAAAAAATAAATAAAGATTAACTATTTTAATGGTGAGCCAAACAAAATATTTAATCCAAAATTAAATTTAAGAGCAATCAACACTAATATTACATGTTCAAAAAAATACGTTATCAAAAACTAATTACTACAAGCTTTGAAATGTAGGTGACGTGGCTACATTAACATCAAAATTATTAAATATTTTATAAAAAGAATAATAAAAAATAAAGATTAACTATTTTAATGGTGATAGTTATATTTAAAATTTTAAAAATAATTTAAATTACAAGCCAAAAACAAAAACCAAAATAGCATCTACAAAAAAATGGTCAACAAAATAAGGTAAACATTAAACTATACAAAACCAAAATAATAATGACAATTAAATAGCAAAAAAAAAAATCTATATGTAAATAGCAAGAACACTTCACCATTCTATTTACAAATCTAATTTTTGTTACTACTCAAAATCCAATGGAGAATATACTATATGCATTATATTACCGGAGAATTTCTATACCCCATCAAACGAAAACAAACTCCAACTCCAAATCACACGTCCACTTCGTCAAAAATACAACACCAACTATACGATCCATTTCACTACCAGCCAAATACTACAAGCAAATAACTCAAGCTTCAAAGATGTGATTAACACCTACCTCACGTATCATGACATGGACGACACAACATCATGTACATTAACCAACAACTTACAAACCTTTATTCATACATCTATACTATCAGTTCAACCACACAGCACACAATGTCTGGAAGTATTCTTCAAATGCATCAAGAAGACTAGATGTTGATTTGATAATTGGAGATCTAGAGGAAGCACAAACACAATATATACAAGAAGAAGATGGCGACTGTGCTTTATGCCTTGACGACCTACGAGGGCCAAGAAATATCAATACTTTATTTTGCGCCCACAAATTTCACCATGAATGTATCTCAGATTGGTTCTACTACAAAACAACATGTTCTTATTCCCGAAGAGCAATAATATAATATTTTCTATGCTTACAATGAATAAAAAAAAATAATTAAAATTAAAAAATTTTTTTAAAAAAGAAACCAACAATCGCTAAAAAATAATACATGCAATTCATAAATTATAAACGAATATTTAACAATAAACATATACTAAAATTTCTGTGAAAAATATAAAAAATTAACATAAACTATATATCACACATCCGCGCAACGCGCGGACCTTCCCCTAGTATATATATATAATTGGTATTTCTAACCTACAGACATAGTTTCGTAGGAAAGTAGTTATAAATTTTTGACGAAATTCCTACCATTATGACAGTCAAAAATTTATAACCGATTTTCTACCCTTTTTTTATTGAATTTCCTACGAACATTAATTTGGTAAAAAATAGTTAACAGTTTTCCTACGACTTTAATTCGTAAGAAATTTCCTACCAATTACTTACCATTTTTATTTTTTTGTCATAATTTCGTAGGTAGTTGGTAATAATTTTTTCCTACCAAAATTTGGGTAGAAAATTTGGTAGAAATTTGCTATGTTTTCTTGTAGTGTTTGTTCATTTTTTATTCGAAGATTGTGTTGAACATGTTAAAAATTTGGGATAACATATTTTATCTCTAATTTTTTTAATTCGTTAAAATTTAAAAATATCAAACTAAGAAATATATTTTAAAATCTATAAATATAATATAACTAAAATTATTAAATTAAAATTTCTTTAGATCAATATATAAACTATCTTTTATGATTAAATGATTTTTTATATTCTCTTTGAATCTATTACATTAATGAATGATATTTATTATAAGAATTGAAAGATTAAAGAACATAAAACATAATAAATCAAATAAAAAAACTTAAAATAAATAAAATTAGTTGATGATGTGTCATAATTTTAAGATATGTGTTGATAAGGTGGCATCATAAGAAGAAACTTCATTCTCTTTATTTATATATATATATATATATATATATATATATAGATTTTTTTGAGCATTCGTTAATATGTAAAAATAATTAAAAAATAATATTTTCTACTTTTTAAAATGTAAATTTGGAAAATCAAATGCAAACGGAAAGAATCTATTTGCGTTTGTGTTTGACTTTGCATTTTGAATTAAAAGAGAAATGTTTTAAGGTACTAAAAGTTGTGGATCAATAGAGAAGGATGTAAATGTAAACGAAACAATCAACGTCATATCTATTTTTAAATTATATTTTATAATGAGTTTTTTGGTGTTCGTTTTGATTTACAATTCATGATTATGTGATTAGAGTTTCTTTGCATTTGAAAGTCCAAAAAGTCAGCTTCAGTTTTGCACAACGAAATTCAGATTTGTGAGAAACACGTTATTATTGATGTTACACAAATAGTTTAATTTCTCTAGCAACTACCTTTGCTTGGAGATAACTTTTACCTCAACAAACAGAAAAGGCACTGAATTTCGGACATTTTCAGATTAAACAATTTTTTTGAGTAATCTTTCTTTTCGATTACATCAAAATATTATGATATGAAACTTTCAAATATGAACAACGGATTCACATTAAAAAAAAAAAAAAAAACACATGCAGGAGGAAAAGTTACACGTAAACATTACACACAATAGAACTATAGAAGTAACAAACAAAATAAAATCGTTGACAAAATGTATAAAAAAATAAAAACAATACATAACGGTATACACGGGATGTTTTTGAAAAAGTCGTAATAATAGTATGGTTTCAAAGTCAAAAACTTTGAATTATTCAAGATACACCTACTCGCCGGTCGTCTTCTCTCACCTTCGTCTCTCTGTTTATTTTAAGACATGTATTATGTATTTCATGATTGCAAACAAACAAAAAAAAAAGAAGAGGACAAAAGAAGGAATTAATAAAAAAACACAGATAAAACTGCGTTTCTTAATTTTTTAATTTGTGGAAACTATACTATATTAGATTCTATCACGGGAGTGAAAATTTCAAAAAAGGAAAGCTTTTTTTGCTTGGGATTGTTCTGTGAGCTCTAATGTCAGATCAGGTGGAAGAAAGAACGCTACAGCAGACTTCGACGTGGGCCGTCGCCGTGGTTTGCTTCTTCTTGCTTCTAATTTCGATTGTAATTGAGAAACTGATTCACAAAATTGGATCCGTAAGTTCCTTTTTTGACTTCCTTTCTCCTTCTTCTTGATCCCCTGTTTCTTCTTCTTGCTCTGTTTCTCTGCCTGTTTAGCTCTGTTTCTTTGTCTGCTTGGTATTTCTTCATCATCGCAAAAGTCAAACTTGGTTTCACAGATTTAAAGTAATTTATGTTTGAAACTCCCAAAACCCTAAGGTGTTTACAATTTTTGTGTGTGTTTGGATTGGTTTCTTCATGTGCTCTGTTTCTGATACTAGACAAAACTGAGAATCCATGCCCTGCTCTGTTTCTTAACATGCTCTGTTTTTTTTCCCTTTCTTCTTCTGATAGTGGTTTAAAAGGAAGAACAAAAAAGCTTTGTATGAAGCTCTCGAGAAGGTGAAAGCAGGTAAAGTTACTATAAATTCAAAATATATAATGTAAAAAAAAAAAAACAAATTTCCCTCCCAAAAAGATTAAACATTTAAATAACTAACGTGATTAAAAATGTAAATTGCAGAGCTTATGCTGATGGGATTCATATCACTACTGCTAACAATTGGACAAAACTACATATCACAAATTTGCATCTCCGAGAGCATCGCATCATCAATGCGCCCTTGCAGTGCAGCAGAATTATTGAAAAAGTACCCACCTAAGAAGAAGGAAGCTGAAGAAGAAGAAGAAAACTCTGGTCGAAAGCTTCTCGAGTTAGTCGAATCTTTCATTCCTCGAAGGAGTTTGGCTACCAAAGGTTACGACAAATGTGCAGAGAAGGTAAAAAAAAAAAAGGATCTTTCTCTATATATAAAACCCATTAATGTGCAAAGACCATTTTTTTCGATTTTGACAGTAATGTTTGTTTTTTCCCAGGGAAAAGTCGCTTTTGTATCTGCTTATGGGATGCATCAGCTTCATATATTCATCTTCGTTCTCGCGGTTTGTCATGTGATCTACTGTATTGTTATTTATGCTTTGGGCAAGACCAAGGTAAATCCTTTTTTTTATATATTTAATCGTGCTTCTCTTCGCTAAAGATTGAATCTTTTTACCTAAAGTTTGGATTTTTTCTCTCTGTTATCTTAGATGAGAAAGTGGAAGAGGTGGGAAGAGGAGACAAAGACAATCGAATATCAGTATTCCCACGGTATATATATATATATATATATATATATATATATATATATATATATATAACTTAACAAACTTGTAACAAAAAATCGATAAATTTGTGTGAAGCTTGAACGAGGCATTTTTTGGAATGATGTAGATCCCGAGAGGTTTAGGTTTGCAAGGGATACATCTTTTGGGCGTAGACATCTGAATTTCTGGAGCAAATCGTCTATTACGTTGTGGATTGTATGTTTCTTCAGACAGTTCTTTGGATCTGTAACCAAAGTTGACTACTTAACACTGAGACATGGTTTCATCATGGTAAAAAAAAACTCAAATCTTTTGATCCATCTTCTAATTTTTCTAAAAAAAACTTATCTCTCAAGACAAAGTTCTTACGGCATTGCGCAAATGCTTCTTCAGGCTCATTTGGCTCCGGGGAGCGATGCGAGATTCGATTTCCGGAAGTACATTCAGAGATCACTAGAGGAAGACTTCAAAACCATCGTCGAGATCAGGTTCAGCGACTAATACTAGTTTTTTTTAACAAACTCAAAATCAGTTCACTAGTTACTTCTTAGTCTGATGATGTTTTCAATTTCTTTATATCTGCAGTCCTGTGATCTGGTTCATCGCCGTGCTATTCCTCCTGACCAACACAAACGGTACACACTCATCTTCTTCAACATGTCGCCTCATCGATATCTCTTAAAAGCTCGTACCACAATCTAAATTTGCTCTGCTATTCTTATGAACAGGATTGCATTCTTTCCTCTGGCAACCATTCATCCCATTCGTCGTAAGCAACAAAACCTTCAAAAAGAAACATTTCTTTTTGGTTTCGGTTTCGGGTTTATAAATGTATAAACCAAAAATGCAGGTGATTCTTATTGTTGGCACAAAGCTTCAAGTGATAATAACAAAACTGGGACTTCTAATCCAAGAGAAAGGCGACGTAGTGAAAGGCATGCCGCTTGTTCAGCCCGGCGATCATCTCTTCTGGTTCGGTCGCCCACGTTTCATCCTCTTCCTCATTCACTTAATCCTCTTCACGGTATAACTCTCACAGCCTTCTCCTTCCTTCTTCTGGAAAACAAAACAAAACAAAACCAAAGCTTTTTTCCATTTGCAGAACGCGTTTCAACTCGCTTTCTTTGCCTGGAGTACGGTAAGCAAAACAATGCTGCATTTTCCCACTAAAACGTAATCTATGAACCAACAATCATCATTCATTGAAACCACAATTGCTGTTTTTTTCCTGCAGTATGAGTTCACCCTCAAGAACTGTTTCCACGAAAGCACTGTAGATGTGATCATCAGAATATCAGTAGGGTAAGTATTGAGCTTTAAGCTTAACCAATCATAGAAACAGAGGAATCATCATCCCTTCAAAACTAACAAAGTCACAACCTTTTCTCTGTTCTTGCAGAGTTATTGTACAGATTCTCTGCAGCTACGTTACTCTTCCTCTCTACGCCCTAGTTACTCAGGTAAAACACACACAAAACACAATCAAGAAACTAAAAAGTTTTCATCTTTGATTCCAAGATTCTAATTTTTTATTCCAAGATTCTGATTTTGATGGGTTTTTTTTTGGTGTTTTTAGATGGGCTCGAAGATGAAACCTACAGTGTTCAACGAGAGAGTAGCAACGGCGTTAAAGAGTTGGCATCACACAGCTAAGAAGCAGATCAAACATGGAAGACACTCGGAGTCAACGACGCCTTTCTCTAGCCGTCCAACGACACCGACACACGGTTCTTCTCCGATCCATCTCCTCCGCAATGTCCACAAACGAAGCAGAAGCGCCGACGAAAGCTTCGCGAACTCGCTGTCTCCGAGGAACTCCGATTTCGATTCGTGGGATCCTGAGTCTCAACACGAAGCTTCTTCCTCCGCATACCATCATCATTCTAAGTTTAGAGAAGAAGACTCAGTGAAGAAGCCTTCTTCTTCTTCATCTGTGGAGCTTCCTACCGAACCTGGTCAAATACGAACACAGCATGAGATTAATATAAGCTTGAGGGATTTTTCGTTCAAACGATGATTTTTATTTAATTTTTAAATTGATCATTAGTGATTTGTTGATATGTTGTATTTAAACAGTTCTTGTACATTTCAGATTCTATAAAGTTTAATAAACATATAATTGATTATTGATAGTGGTTTAATATTGGATTAGCGTGACATGTTTCTCTAAAATGTGCGAGTAGAATCTGAAACCTGGTTTTATCACCACTCGTTGAGCCCATCACCAATGTTCTTGAGATGACCATCTACTATATTGAAAGGTAAGTGGTACAAATCTCATATTTTGAACGTATCACAGTGGTGATGCCTATTTCTCATTGTTTATGGGCTCAACGAGTTGAGAAGAACATGAAAATAACAAAAAGTTGAATGTTTCAGCAAGGTCAATCGGTAAAACAAGGTTTTAGTTGAAGGTTTTAATGGCAAACATGGCGTTGTCTGGTCCATTGGAGAAAGTAACATATATGTTTACACCTAACACATGACTTCTTGAAACTCTAATTTCAGCTATTATATTAAAGGCTGCTTCACAAGGTGCATGGAGTAATGATCTGATACCACAAGATGTCTCAAGTGTATGTCTCTTTGAGATGAATACCATTGAAACTGCCACCAAAAACTTCAGTCTCTCAAATGAACAAGGTGGATTTGGTCAGAGATTTTTGCTCTCCGGTTTTCTCTATTTACGTTCTTGAGATGACCATCTACTATACTAATTACAGGAAAAGCTGCAAGATGAGAAAGAAACTGCTGTAAAATGGATTTCTAGCTGCTCTGGACAGGGAAAAGAAGAATCTATGAATGAAATTGTACTTATCTCAACACTACAACACAGAAACTTGGTTTGGATTATTGGAAGCTGTATCAAAGGAGAAGAGAAGTTGTTGATATTTGAGTTCATGGTAAACAAAAGCCTTTGATACTTTTCTCTTTGGTCTGTCCCTTCTTTGCTTCTTTCCTTTTACTTGGCTAGATTACTAGATGTTAAGCACTATAACACACGAATTCTAATTCAACTTTCACATCATATACTTAAAGGATGCATGGAGGAATGATCTGAAACCACAAGATGTCTCTCAGGTTTAGATTTATTTGCCATGAATACTTTTTAAGCATTACCAAACCATTAATCCTAGAAGTTGTTCTTTTTGGCCATTGACATGGTCATTTCTTACAAAAGACTGAATATGTTTACACAGGGTGTTACAATACGAAGAAGCTGATGGTACCAAGAGAAAGCAAGATTGTAGGATACAAGAGAATATGGAGACCAACAACATACAACACAATGGGATGATATCTATATGATCATCTCAGTGGAACTTGAGGCTGGTCAAGACATTGTTGTTGACTGGATCAGCCAAATGATCAAGAAGGTTCTGGTAAGGCCCAACTCCGGTCACTAGCCCCTGCACAAAGTAACCGAGGATGGCGAGCATAGCCAGTCTACCGTTCTTGATCTCCTTGAGTTTCAGCTCTTTCAACGACTTTTCATCTTTCCCAAACCCAAGAGGGTTGAAGAAAGGCCCACCGGGGTAAGCCGGGTCACCTGAACCGGCGAAACCTTTCTCTAAGCCCAAGAAGTACTGTTTCCCCATAGACCCTGGGTTGTACCAGTCCTGCAACCTCCGGTGCTCGGCGAATCCCATCAGGGCCATCTCGAAAACAAAGAGCGTGTAAGGGTCTGCCCAGTAGGTGTATGTCCCAGCTGGTGGAATCACACCGGTTTGGAACCAGGGAAGAGCTGTGTCTGCTGGAATCAAACCAGCCTTTCCTAGGATCTCAGGTGCAATAGCTCCAACCGCACCCAACATAGCGAACCGCCCGTTGAAGACCTCTCCGTAGGCTAACCATCTCGGCTCGATGAACCCTCCTGTACCCTCAGGGTCTGAAAGACCAAGCGGGTCGAATCCATAGTCACCAGGCAAGCTGCAGAATCACAACATCCCCCCCTCAAATTATGAATCATTTTCTATAAAGCCTACACATATTGTGAAGATGCAAACCACAAATGGTCTATAAAAGTCTACACATTTTGAAGATCATGAAGCTTAAAGAAATAAAATCTTTGGAATTACCTGCCATCCAAGTAAGAGAGACTCTGTGAAGATGCAAACCACAATGGTCTGTTTGCTCCTTGCTGAAACCAAAACACACAGAAACAAGATCAGATTATTCAGTGCATAGAGAAAGGTAAAGATTTAGTCTTTAACTAAAGATTTTGATGTACCTTGACAGGTGGAGTTGAGGCAGCCTTAACAACTAAGGAACTCTTCTTCTGTGATACGGACACAGCTGGTTTTGTGCCGAATATCTGTCTAGCGGTCTGAACAGAGGAGGTGAGTGAAGAAGACACAAGTGCTTGTGCTGCCATGTTGTTTTTCTCTCTGTTCCTCAAACTCTTCTTCTGTCACCAAGAGATGATGATGATGGTTCAGTTATGGTTCTGCAAGGCAGTGTGTTGTTGGGTAGAAAGAATAAGGTTCAGTGCTACTTGTGGTTTTGAAATAGCCCAACTGGTTTTGCTCAGATTAGATTAGTATCTGCTTCGCCAACTATATGTGTCCACGTGTCAACAGGAGTTGGATAAGAGATTTTGTTTCTCTGCTTCTCCTTATCTGCCACACAAGAACAAAAAAATCTTTACATTGAAGCCGATTGGATTTAAAAAAATTTCATATGCCTTTTTTTTTTATTGGAAATTCGAATGGTTAAAAAAATACTGTATCCGATTGGTTTTATTTTTAGGTAACGATTCGTCAGCATTAATCAGTTCTCATTTGATTGTTCTACAAATTTTAGGGATGGGCACGGATGTGTCATTCGCTGCACTCCATCGGTACCCCGGTGCGGACCGGATATCAAAAAATTTTTTAGTATTTATGATTTGTTCTGTTTTTACCGGATATTTAATTTTATGATTTGATTTTGCTCCGGAAATATACGAATATCCAAAAATCCGGATATCCGGAAATATACGAATATCCAAAAATCCGGATATCCGGAAAATTTACGGATATTTGCGGATATTTACGGATATTTGCGTATGTTTAGTTTGATCCTTTTAATATGAACAAAAACTTAAAAATACATACTTTTTATGAAAAAATATATTTTTAACTAAACTATCAGGTAAAATATTTAAAAAATAATTAAAAAAAAAATTTAACTCATAATGAAAGAATTTCTTATAAAAAATAAATTTCTTTTTAATTTGTTAGATTTCAATATTAAAAAACTAATATATAAATAGAAATTCAGAAAAACTTATATATACATATAAAAATTATATAATATATATAATTATTTATATACATATACATATATATACATATAACAGAGAAGATCGGATATCAGTCTCTTAAAATTTTAGTATTTGTGATTTGCTCCGTTTTCAGCGGATATTGATTTCTAGTATTTGCTTTGCTCCATACAATTACGGATATCCGAATTTTTCGAATCGAATCGCAAATAACGGATCGAATCAAATATAACAGATATTTTGCCCAGCCCTACCATCCGAATCAACAGTTTTTTGATCTGTATCCGCTATGCAACTAATCGGATATTCGATAAAATTCAGATTTTTATTTGATTTGCTCCGTAAAATTTTAAAATAATTATAAAAATAAAATAATTAAATCTATTAGGATTCAAAACTTAACCCAAAAATGATATGATATTCCATAATATTTTTTTTTTTTAAATTTGTTAAACTTTAACAATTAAATGATTAATATAATGAATAGTATTTCTTACACTCTACATATAAAAATAATAATTATATGAAATATATGTGATTATTTATATACATATACATATATCAGAGTGGATATCCGCCTTTTAAATTTTAATATTTACGATTTGCACCGTTTTTAACGGATACTGATTTTTAATATTTGATTTGCTTTGTTGAGTTACAGATATCCACATTTTCCGTATTGAATCGAAACGGATAACGGATCAAATCAAATTTGATTTAACGGATATTTTGCGCAGCCCTACCAAATTCAAATTTAAATGTAACATTTTAGTTGATTAAGATTAAAATTACATTAGTCTTTTGTTTCTGTTAATTAGTAAAGGACAGTATAAATAGTGTTTTTTTATTTATTCGAAATTAGCAACTAAGTATAGTTCCCGCTGTGACACACCAATGTGTACACCATTAAAGTAGGCGACTTTTACTAGAAGGAGTTAAGCCCAGATGGTTGGATTTGGATCAATCAGCCATACTTTCTTGTGTACGATTTATCTTGATCGAGATTTTAGGTCCGGCGATAAAAGCACGATATGTCTTGGAACCAAATGTAATGCATTTCATCTACCAGAAGAGAAAAGTAGTTTGAAAGAATAGCTTCCAGATCCATTCGAATTTTCTTACTTGGATATTGTCAACATTGTGGTGCTTGAAAATATTTCTCATCAAGTCCTTGAATATGTTTTCTTGCCTTACTCTCTTGCATTCGAATGTGGTCAACATTGTGGTGCTTGAAAATAATTCTCATTAAGTCCTTGAATATGTTTTCTTGGCTTACTTTCTCTTGCATTCATGTTCTCTTCTTATACTATTCTGAAGGAGATCATTCTTAAAGACACAAGAACACTCATGGGGATCGCAAGGTTTGCTTGTTTTCTCTTGTTTACCATGCTCTTAGGTTTTAGCTATGCAGCTATAACGCCAACAAGCCCTTTGTCAATAGGACAAACTCTCAGCTCTTCTAATGGAGTTTATGAACTGGGTTTCTTCAGTCTTAATGACTCCCAAAATCAATATATGGGAATCTGGTTGAAGGGTACTACTCCCCAGGTGGTTGTGTGGGTGGCAAATAGAGAAAAGCCTGTTACAGACTCCACTGCAAATCTAAGTATGAGCAGCAGTGGAACTCTTCTGTTATTTAATGGTAAACATGGTGTTGTGTGGTCTGCCGAAGAAACTTTTGCATCTAACGGGTCTCGTGCAGAGCTTTCGGACAACGGAAATCTTAACGTCATTGACGTTTTTTCGGGAAAAACTCTTTGGCAAAGCTTTGACCATCTTGGTGATACTATGCTCCCTTTCTCAACCCTGATGTATAATCTCACCACCGGTGAGAAGCAGGTGTTGACTTCTTGGAAAAGTTACACTGATCCATCGCCTGGTGACTTTGTAGTTCAGATGACACCGCAAGTGCCACCACAGGTGAGTACCATGAGAGGCTCAGCACCTTAATGGAGAAGCGGTCCATGGGCTAAAACAAGGTTCACCGGGATACCGCTAATGGATGCAACATTAACAAGTCCAATTAGCCTTCAGCAGAATGCAAACGGGTCAGGATCCTTCTCTTATTTAGACAGAAACTTGAAACCTCCACGTATAACGATAACATCAGAGGGCTCACTGAAGATCTTTCAGCATTATGGGGCCGACTGGGAATTAGACTTTGAGGCTCCAGCCAATTCATGCGAATTTTACAGTGTATGTGGACCTTTTGGGCTGTGCATTATGTCAGCATCTCCAAAGTGTAAATGCTTAAAAGGGTTTGTGCCAAAATACAATGAGGAGTGGAAAAGAGGAAACTGGACTGGTGGTTGTGTGAGACGTACCGAACTACATTGTCAAGGAAACTCTACTGGCAAAGATGTAAACATCTTACATCCTGTTGCCAACATAAAGCCTCCAGAATATTACGAATTCGCAAGTTTTTTGAATGCTGAAGAATGCTACCAAAGTTGCCTCCACAATTGTTCTTGCTTGGCCTTTGCTTTTGTTAATGGAATAGGGTGCTTAGTGTGGAACCAGGAGCTAATAGACGTGGTGCAATTTTCTGCGGGAGGAGAGCTTCTTTCCATTCGTCTTGCACGCTCTGAACTAGGTATGGTTTAAAAATTAGCACGAAAAAGCTACTTTGTCATTTACAACTTGATCTTTAACTACATTGATACTGTTATTGTTTAAGTTGTTTTGTCATTTCTTATTGTTTAAGTTGTTTTGTCTTTGATATCGCAGGTGGAAATGAGCGCAACAAGATCATTGCTGCTACTATTGTGAGTCTTTTTCTTTTTGTGATATTGGGTTCTGCTGCGTTTGCTTTCTGGAGATACAGAGTAAAACATGACGGTACACACTGATCTATCTCTCTACCTATTTTGTTGTTTTATTTATTTATTTGCTTGCTAATGGTAACTTACTAATGACCTTATTATCTATTCTTGAAACTCTAGTTTCAGCTAATATATCCAAGAACGCCTCACAAGATGCATGTAGGAATGGTCTGAAACCTGTTTCAGGTTTAGATTTCTTTGAGATGAATACCATTCAAACTGCCACCAATAATTTCAGTCTGTCAAATAAACTCGGAAAAGGTGGATTTGGTTCAGTTTACAAGGTAAGAGAATTATATTCCACTAAGCGCTATTCTATTCTCTGTTTATGCTCTCAAAATGACCTTATGCAATCACTTTCAGGGAAAGCTGCAAGATGGGAAAGAAATAGCAGTAAAACGTCTTTCTAGCAGCTCCGGACAGGGAAAAGAGGAGTTCATGAATGAAATAGTACTCATCTCAAAACTCCAACACAGAAACTTAGTCCGGATTTTGGGATGTTGCATTGAGGGAGAAGAGAGGCTATTGATTTATGAGTTCATGGTGAACAAAAGCCTTGATACTTTTCTCTTTGGTCGGTCCCTTCTTTCATCCTTCCTTTTTTTTTTAATCTATGCGGAACTGTTTGTCTGATAGTTTTACACGGTATTATGATGTCTTAGATTCGAGAAAAAGGCTCGAGATTGATTGGCCAAAGAGATTTGATATCATTCAAGGTATTGCACGTGGACTTCTCTATCTCCACCATGACTCACGCCTCAGGGTTATTCATAGAGATCTCAAGGTCAGCAATATTCTTCTTGATGAGAAAATGAACCCAAAAATATCAGATTTTGGATTAGCTCGGATGTATCAGGGAACCCATTATCAGGACAAGACTCGAAGGGTTGTAGGAACTCTGTAAGAATCTATTTTCAAATACAGGTTTTTAGGATTCAGAGTCAAAATCAAATATTAACTATGGAGAAATTATTTGATGTTTGCGCAGAGGATATATGTCTCCTGAGTATGCATGGACAGGGATGTTTTCTGAGAAGTCCGACATCTACAGCTTCGGAGTTCTGCTGCTGGAAATCATCAGCGGAGAGAAGATCTCAAGATTCAGCGAAGACGGAAAAACCCTTCTTGCATATGTAAGTAACACTTTGGTATCTGATTCCCATCAAGCGAGAGATTCCACTGTCTGTTTTAAAACATGTCTTGCTCTTATAATTGCTTGTTTTGAAACCGCAACAGGCGTGGGAATCTTGGTCTGAAAATGGAGGAATTGATCTTTTGGACCAAGATGTTGTTGATTCATGTCACCCTTCTGAGGTTGGGAGGTGTGTTCAGATTGGTCTGCTTTGTGTTCAACACCAGCCTGCAGACAGACCCAACACACTTGAGTTGCTGTCTTTGCTCACCACAACATCAGATCTTCAATCACCAAAACAACCCACATTTGCGTTGCACAATAGAGATGATGAATCCCATTCTAGGGATTTGATAACTGTCAATGAGATGACACAGTCTGTGATCCTTGGGCGTTAAAAGAGGATCCTTGATGGAAATTGTAGAGGCGTGTGGCTTGTTCATTTGTTCTCCTGTATGTTAAAGTGGGTAACAGTTCAATGTTGATAACTGGTCATATTCTTCATTTCTTTAATACATTTTGTGGATAAAAGGTCCTTAAATTAGTTATATGAGGTCAAACGTTGCGTGGTTGATTGGGTAGAAGGTTAGACTTCTTCGTGGCAATCACTTTATGTATTATTAAATAAAGTAATGCAGAATTTTGGAACTTAAGTGCGGTGTGGTCAACATTGTTTTAATAGGTGCTTGAGAATAGTCTCACAATCTCCCTGAGTTTCTTTTCTTGGCTTACTTGCTCTTATTAACAGTTTTGCTTCTTAAACAAATCTGAAGGAAATCGTTCTTGGAGACACAAGAACCCACATGGGGATGAGGAGGTTTGCTTGTTTGCTGTTTTTTACCATGCTTTTAAGTTTTAGCTATGCAGCTATAACGCCAACAAGTCCTTTGTCAATAGGACAAACTCTCAGCTCCTCTAATGAGATTTATGAATTGGGGTTCTTCAGTCCTAATTACTCCCAGATTCAGTATGTTGGAATCTGGTTCAAAGGTATCATTCCCCGGGTGGTTGTGTGGGTGGCCAATAGAGAAAACCCTGTTACAGACTCCACGGCTAATCTAACTATCAGCAGCAGTGGAAATCTTCTCTTATCAGATGGCAAAGCTGGTGTTGTGTGGTCCAGTGGAGAGACTTTTGCATCTAACGGATCTCGTGCAGAGCTTTCAGACACCGGAAATCTAATCGTCATAGAAAAAGTTTCTGGTAGAACTCTATGGCAAAGCTTTGACCATCTTGGTGATACTATGCTCCCTTTGTCAACCATGATGTATCATCTGCCCACCGGTGGGAAGCGGGTGTTGACTTCTTGGAAAAGTTACACTGATCCATCCCCTGGCGACTTTGTGGCTCAGATTACTCCGCAAGTACCATTACAGGCGTTTATTATGAGAGGCTCAACGCCTTATTGGAGAAGCGGTCCATGGGCTAAAACAAGGTTCGCCGGGATACCACTAATGGATGAAACATATACAAGTCCGTTTAGCTTTCAGCAGGATACAAACGCGTCAGGGTCTTTCTCTTATGCCGACAGAAGATCAAAGCTTTCACGTCTAGTTTTAACATCAGAGGGCTCACTGAAGAGGTTTCGGCATAGTGGGACAGACTGGGAAGTAATCTATCAGGCTCCAGCCAATTCATGCGATTTTTACGGTTTTTGTGGACTTTTTGGGTTGTGTGTTATGTCAGCATCTCCAATGTGTAAATGCTTCAAAGGGTTCGTACCCAAATCCGCTAAGGAGTGGAAAAAAGGGAACTGGACTGGTGGTTGTGTAAGGCGTACTGTACTAGATTGTCAAGGAAACTCTACTGGCAAAGTTGCAAACGTCTTCCATCCTGTTGCCAACATAAAGCCTCCAGATTTTTACGAATTTGTAATCTCAGTGGATGCAGAAGACTGCTACCGAATTTGCCTCCACAATTGTTCTTGCGTGGCCTTTGCTTATATTCGCGGAATTGGGTGCTTAATATGGAATCAAGAGCTGATGGACGTAATAAAGTTTTCTGCGGGAGGAGAGCTCCTTTCTATTCGTCTTGCTCGCTCTGAACTAGGTATGGGTAGAAAGTAACACGAAATAGCATTGCTTATTGTGTAATTTTCTCTTCACTTTCAGCAGGATACAAACGCGTCAGGGTCTTTCTCTTCACTTGAAACTTTATTTCAACTACACTGATACTTTTCTTTTCGGTAGTAGCATTGCTTATTGTGTAATTTTCGTTTGTCTTATATATCTTAGGTGGAAATAATAGCAAGAATACAATTGCTGCTATTGATGTGAGCCTTTCCCTTTTGGTAATATTAGGTTCTGCTGCATAACGGTAACTCTCTCTCTATCAATCTCTTCATGCTTACCTATTCATTTGCTTGCTAACGGTAACACACTGATGACTTTACTATCTATCTATCTATTCTTGTAACTCTAATTCAGCTATTATATCAAAGGATGCCTCACAAGATGCATGGAGGAATGTTCTGAAACCACATGATGTCCCAGGTTTAAATTTCTTTGCGATGAATACAATTGAAACTGCCACCAATAATTTCAGCCTGTCAAATAAGCTTGGACAAGGTGGATTTGGTTCTGTTTACAAGGTAAGAGGATTTTTGTGCTCTTTTGTATTCTCTGTTTATGCTCTCGAGATGACATTCTGCAATCTGTTTCAGGGAAAGCTGCAAGATGGGAAAGAAATTGCTGTAAAGCGGCTTTCTAGCAGCTCGGGGCAGGGCAAAGAGGAGTTCATGAATGAAATAGTCCTAATTTCAAAACTACAACACAAAAACTTAGCTCGGATTTTGGGATGTTGCATTGAAGGAGAAGAGAGGCTATTGATTTATGAGTTTATGGTGAACAAAAGCCTTGATACTTTTCTCTTTGGTAGATCCTTTCTTGCCTCATTCCTTTCCTATTATCATTTTTCCTCTCTGTGTAGAGCATATGAACTGATAGTTTTTACACTGTATTATTGCTTAGATTCAAGAAAAAGGCTTGAGATTGACTGGCCTAAGAGATTCAATATCATCCAAGGTATTGCGCGCGGACTTCTCTATCTCCACCGTGACTCACGCCTCAAGGTCATTCACCGAGATCTTAAGGTCAGTAATATTCTTCTGGATGAGAAGATGAACCCAAAAATATCAGATTTTGGATTGGCTCGGATATATCAGGGAACCGAGTATCAGGACAACACTCGCAGGGTTGCAGGAACTCTGTAAGAAATCTATAATGCTTAACAAGATTCATAGTCATAAATCATAATCATATATAAAACTTGGAATGAATGATTTTGATATATGTGTAGAGGATATATGTCTCCCGAGTATGCATGGACAGGGATGTTCTCTGAGAAATCAGACATCTACAGCTTCGGAGTTCTGCTATTGGAAATCATCAGCGGAGAAAAGATCTCAAGATTTAGCTGTGGCGAAGAAGGAAAAACCCTTCTTGCATTTGTAAGTCTAACTTTAGCGTTTCATACTCTTGCGGAGGTTTGAAAACATTTTATGTTCTATTCGTAAGATCTGAAACTAAACAACAGGCGTGGGAATCTTGGTGTGAAACTGGAGGAGTTGATCTTTTGGATAAAGATGTTGCTGATTCATGTTGCCCATTAGAAGTTGAGAGGTGTGTTCAGATTGGTCTGCTCTGTGTGCAACATCAACCTGTAGAGAGACCTAACACACTTGAGTTGTTGTCTATGCTCACCACAACATCAGATATTCAATCACCAAAACAACCCTTATTTGTAGTGCACACGAAAGATGAAGAACCCTTGTCCAAGGGTTTGATCACTGTCAATGAGTTTACACAGTCTTTGATCCTTGCGTGTTAAGAAACATCCTTGGGCATTAAGAAACAATGGAGATTTTAAGAATTGATGTGTGTTTTTTTAGTAACAAAAAGTTTAAATTACTTTAAAATTAATTAAATTTAAATTCATTTGTATTCTGTTAAATTCAATCATTCAATACCTCCCCATTAATTTTTTGTGTTAAGATATTAATTAATTTTATCAAAATGTCACCAAAAATGTTTGGAATTGATTTTTTACATTTTTCATTAAATAAACGCTACAACAAAATTGAATAATACTGATATTTAACAGAATTAAAAAAAAAAGTAAAGTAATTTAGAAAAATGAGTGCAAATACTTAATCTAATAAGTAATAACACATGAATTTCTTATTAAAACAATGGAGATTTACAGAATAAGGCACTTTTCTAAGTTTGATATCAGAAAAATACACTTGTTGCAACAGAGGCACTTTTGCCTTGTTTTACATACTTGAATTTCCACTTTTACCCTTAATGAGAAGTGAGAAATTGGCAGCGAAATCGTAGATAAATGTTTTTACAGAACACAATAATAACAGTAAAAATAAGCAATTCTCAAACAACACGTCGCTGGGATATTAGAGGCGGAGATGAAACAGGAGATCTACGGTGGCGGGCGTTGATTGAGAAGGATGTATTTGTTGTTGGATTAAGGATGGAATTCGAGTATGTGGACCTGAAATTGGACATCTTTCTCGCGGTGGGTTGTTTGGGAAGGTTGGATTTGGATGGTAGTTTCTCGTGAATCACCAGTATATCGGAACCAGAGATGGGAAAATCTCGGCGAAGACGAGTATCGTTTGCGGAGTCAAGAATTTCAATGCGGTGGTAGATTTTGAGTAGGTTTCCGATTTAGATCGTAAAGGTGAAGCATATGGAGTTCGTGGATAGGGACAAGTAGATGACGATTTTGTGTATGTCAGGAACATGCGTTTGTTGTGACATGATTTGGTGGATGAACGCTCCAGTGCGATGGATGTAGAATATTAGACAAGGTACTATACCGTTCCATGGATGAATATTATTGAATACGACATATAGCTATTTTGTGGATGGAAAAGCTGTTGTATGTGTAATTTTGGAACTAAGAACATGGATGCCATATTGTTGAATATGTGGATAATATAAGAGGACAGATAGCTCTGAAAGGGATGCATGTTGGGGGTTGAGTATGTTTGCCATCTCCGGATTGTTCTTTCACAAAACTGTATCCACATAACAGTATGTCCATGTGGATGCCGCAAGGTGGACATGATTTAATGGATGGTATCAGGTTTGAAAGTATGTTGGGTTGTGAAGAGCAACCATCATCCATAATAGAATATCCATTAGAAAATGTTCATTTGTACCAATAGCAACCGCAATTACAATAGAAAGTGGTTTGAACAAGGATTTGTAAATTGGACCCTTAAGATGCAAACATGTGTGTATAACTCATCCCAATGATGAAACTAAGCCTCCCTAAAACAGAACGTTAATTTCTGAGCTTAAAACATAGTTACTAGTTTAAGCAACACACAAGGTTTGATTCTCACTGTGTACATGACTGAAGTGAGGGACAATTGTTGTCCGTGTTTGGTGGATGTGTAGGAGAAATGTAGTAATTGAAGTAAGTGCATCTGATTATGGATGAGGCTTGGTGGACGGCTGATAATCATGGATATTCTCCTTTGGACAAGGTACATGACATGTAATCGTGGACGGAATCATGTAGACAGGGTCATAATGTATTATGTGGATAGGCTGTATCATATCTGAGAGGAAGAAAAATAGGTAGAACTGATGAAGCGCTTGATCCTGAAGTAATGAAAAGTAGTGGACGTTTACATATGGATGGAGGGTCGTGGACAGTTATGCGTGGACTGAGCGTAAAGAATAAAAAGATAGTCATCCATAATTAGTGGTATCGATGGATCAAATAAATATAGACTAGTTGTTCACACATAGCATCAGCTAGTTATAGAGAAAAATTATATCAAAAACACCGAAAGATATGGACAACCAAACATGGACGTGTCGTCGAGGCATAGAATTAGGATATGGTTCTCGGATTCGTGAAATAAAAATCGTAGATATAGATATGTGGAGAAGTTTATAATCCTTAATTAATGTGTAAGCATCGTAACCTTATTTAAATATAAATCGTGGACATGATGTGATTATAGATGATATAAAGTGGAGACAAAAGCTGGAGTTTAGATGGGTTCAATAAACATTTTTAAAATTTAGTTTTTAAACAAGTAGGCTCTATTAACACATGCAATTATTCTCATTTTAGTAGACTTCAAATGAGCAAAAAACTTATGCTAGAGATAAAATCTTAAGCTTGAGTACAATCTGCCAAAACCAGAACATAAAAATATCAATGTGTGGACGTTGTGTTGTGGAAATTGTGTTGTGGATAATTATGTGTGTACACTATCCACAGTAAAAGCTTCGGTCTTTGCCTCGTCCTCACAGTAACCAGAAGAGACCTTTAAACACAGCCTGAACTTTTTGCTTCTTATCCAACTCGAATTGTATGTAAAACTAAGTTCTCCTAATGACCCCACACCTTCTTTCAAGGTCACCTGTTAAGAGAAGCCTTTTCTCTTGACGCTCTTTCACCAAATGACCGTCAAACTCTTCTCCGCTCTAACAACCTCTCTGCTTAGTTGTTTGAAAATGATTACAAAACAAATCAATAAGCAAGAGAATCTCAAGAACGTTAAATGGACAACACAAAGCACCAAAAATAGCCTTTTATAAACTATCCATCTTAAGGGCCTCCACAATTACACTGTAAAAACAAGTGTGTGTGGGCGTTGTCTTGTGGAAAACTATGTACAAACATAAGAAGATCAAAAGCAAAGTAATTTTTCAGAAAATCGAAAACACAATATCTTATTGCAATTTGTGATGTACAAGAACATGAAATTGTAAACAAAAACAAAATAAGAAGATTTAAACCTGGAGAAAGATTTAGAAGAACATAGATCGAAGCAATTCGAGCATCTTCAATTTCTTCTCACCCTCCATGTAGTTATCGCCACTAATTTATTCTCGTCGTTGTCATCTTCACAGTTTGTCTTTGCCGTCGTCTCGACAGTCCATCTCCATTTGTCTCTTTTGTTCCTAATAAAACAATCTCATGTTCTTCTTCGCCGAATCTCTTTTACGTCGTTCTCTTTTTTCTCTCCTAGTTGCATCTGCTGGACAGAAGAGAGTTTTCTTAGATCTCATGGGAGAAATCAAAATTCACAAAAATTGATGCAAACTAGAGAAGGCGGATTTGAGGATGGAGAATTAAAAGTTGGTCGAACTCGATGACGAGCGGCGGCGGTTGCGGCATGCTTAGACGAAAAACCAAAGAGGCGAGGATAAAATTTTAATTTGTAAAAAAGTGAATTGGTAAAGATTGGTAACTCAGAGGATATAATAGACTTTTTACGCAATGAAAGTGTGCTAGTTGCCATAAGTGTCTTATATTGTAATTGTAGTTTAAGAAAGTGCCTTAAACTGTAATTTTCTCATTATCTAATTGAGGGAAAGCTTTATTGACTTTCTAGCATCAGCTAAGTTATTCTCTCAATACATTCTTCCACTAATTGATATTTGTGTACAATTCGAAGCAAGAAGAGAGAAGATCAGAACAATACAAGATGATCAGAAGAAGATGACACTGACACTGACACTGAATCATGCAGAAGCAGTTAAGCCCAGATAGTATCGGCCATACTTTCATTTGTAGTATCGGTCCGGTGGTTTCGGCCAAGCTTTGAACGGTATTGTCTTCAAACGTTTGGATTACGCGCTGTAAGTGTTCGATGAAATGCCCGAATTAACTTAAAGGGTGAAACAAGTATTGCAGAAACCACTAAGAAAGATCTGATTGATTACTATTCTCATCATCTGATTTATTCACTTAGTCATCTTTCAATTTATGCAGAGTGTAGATGCTTATCTTTCAATGTGAGGTCAATCAATGCATGGTGGACGAGGTCAAATGTTGGATATGTCAAACTCTGAAATTTCTCATCTTTCGATTGATGCAGAGTATTGGTGCCTATCTTCCATTGGTTCTTGGCCCAACTTGAAAATGACTATATTGCGTGATTGATTGGGTAAAAAAGGCTGAGCTTCTTCTTGGCAATTACGTGAGTATTGGTTTTAAGTTGATCATGCATAATTTTGGAACATGACCGCTAATTAGGTACTCATTAAGACCTGAAAATAGTTCTCACAAGTCCCTGACACTTTTTTCTTCACTTTCTTGCTCTTGTTATATGGTCGCTTCTTAAACTAATCTGAAGAAGTTAGTTATTGGAGAGACAAAAGCACATGGGGAAGAAGAGGATCGTCTTCTTTGCTTCTATCTTGTTTATTATCTTTTCAAGTTTTAGCTATGCAGCTTAACGCCAGCAAGTCCTTTGTCAATAGGACAAACTCTCCGCTCCTCCAATGAGATTTATGAACTGGGGTTCTTCAGTCCTAATAACTCCCAGAATCAGTATGTTGGAATCTGGTTCAAGGGTATCATTCCCCGGGTGGTTGTGTGGGTGGCCAATAGAGAAAAGCCTGTTACACACTCCATGGCAAATCTAACTATCAACAATAATGGAAGTCTTCTCTTATTGGATGGAAAAGCTGGTGTTGTGTGGTCCAGTGGAGAAACTATTGCATCTAACGGATCTCGTGCAGAGCTTTCAGACACCGGAAATCTAATCGTCATAGAAAAAGTTTCTGGTAGAACTCTATGGCAAAGCTTTGACCATCTTGGTGATACTATGCTCCCTTTGTCAACCATGATGTATCATCTGCCCACCGGTGGGAAGCGGGTGTTGACTTCTTGGAAAAGTTACACTGATCCATCCCCTGGCGACTTTGTGGCTCAGATTACTCCGCAAGTACCATTACAGGCGTTTATTATGAGAGGCTCAACGCCTTATTGGAGAAGCGGTCCATGGGCTAAAACAAGGTTCGCCGGGATACCACTAATGGATGAAACATATACAAGTCCGTTTAGCTTTCAGCAGGATACAAACGCGTCAGGGTCTTTCTCTTATGCCGACAGAAGATCAAAGCTTTCACGTCTAGTTTTAACATCAGAGGGCTCACTGAAGAGGTTTCGGCATAGTGGGACAGACTGGGAAGTAATCTATCAGGCTCCAGCCAATTCATGCGATTTTTACGGTTTTTGTGGACTTTTTGGGTTGTGTGTTATGTCAGCATCTCCAATGTGTAAATGCTTCAAAGGGTTCGTACCCAAATCCGCTAAGGAGTGGAAAAAAGGGAACTGGACTGGTGGTTGTGTAAGGCGTACTGTACTAGATTGTCAAGGAAACTCTACTGGCAAAGTTGCAAACGTCTTCCATCCTGTTGCCAACATAAAGCCTCCAGATTTTTACGAATTTGTAATCTCAGTGGATGCAGAAGACTGCTACCGAATTTGCCTCCACAATTGTTCTTGCGTGGCCTTTGCTTATATTCGCGGAATTGGGTGCTTAATATGGAATCAAGAGCTGATGGACGTAATAAAGTTTTCTGCGGGAGGAGAGCTCCTTTCTATTCGTCTTGCTCGCTCTGAACTAGGTATGGGTAGAAAGTAACACGAAATAGCATTGCTTATTGTGTAATTTTCTCTTCACTTTCAGCAGGATACAAACGCGTCAGGGTCTTTCTCTTCACTTGAAACTTTATTTCAACTACACTGATACTTTTCTTTTCGGTAGTAGCATTGCTTATTGTGTAATTTTCGTTTGTCTTATATATCTTAGGTGGAAATAATAGCAAGAATACAATTGCTGCTATTGATGTGAGCCTTTCCCTTTTGGTAATATTAGGTTCTGCTGCATAACGGTAACTCTCTCTCTATCAATCTCTTCATGCTTACCTATTCATTTGCTTGCTAACGGTAACACACTGATGACTTTACTATCTATCTATCTATTCTTGTAACTCTAATTCAGCTATTATATCAAAGGATGCCTCACAAGATGCATGGAGGAATGTTCTGAAACCACATGATGTCCCAGGTTTAAATTTCTTTGCGATGAATACAATTGAAACTGCCACCAATAATTTCAGCCTGTCAAATAAGCTTGGACAAGGTGGATTTGGTTCTGTTTACAAGGTAAGAGGATTTTTGTGCTCTTTTGTATTCTCTGTTTATGCTCTCGAGATGACATTCTGCAATCTGTTTCAGGGAAAGCTGCAAGATGGGAAAGAAATTGCTGTAAAGCGGCTTTCTAGCAGCTCGGGGCAGGGCAAAGAGGAGTTCATGAATGAAATAGTCCTAATTTCAAAACTACAACACAAAAACTTAGCTCGGATTTTGGGATGTTGCATTGAAGGAGAAGAGAGGCTATTGATTTATGAGTTTATGGTGAACAAAAGCCTTGATACTTTTCTCTTTGGTAGATCCTTTCTTGCCTCATTCCTTTCCTATTATCATTTTTCCTCTCTGTGTAGAGCATATGAACTGATAGTTTTTACACTGTATTATTGCTTAGATTCAAGAAAAAGGCTTGAGATTGACTGGCCTAAGAGATTCAATATCATCCAAGGTATTGCGCGCGGACTTCTCTATCTCCACCGTGACTCACGCCTCAAGGTCATTCACCGAGATCTTAAGGTCAGTAATATTCTTCTGGATGAGAAGATGAACCCAAAAATATCAGATTTTGGATTGGCTCGGATATATCAGGGAACCGAGTATCAGGACAACACTCGCAGGGTTGCAGGAACTCTGTAAGATGAATCTAGTCTCAGAATCATGCTTAACAAGATTTAGTCATAATCATGTATAAATCTTTTTTTTGCTAAATCATGTATAGATCTTGGGTGAATGATTTTGATATACGTGCAGAGGATATATGGCTCCTGAGTATGCATGGACTGGGATGTTCTCTGAGAAATCAGACATCTACAGCTTCGTAGTTATGCTATTAGAAATCATCAGCGGAGAGAAGATCTCAAGGTTCAGCTATGGCGAAGAAGGAAAAACCCTTCTTGCGTATGTAAGTAAGACTTTAGGTTTTCATTCACTCGCAATGGTTTCAAAAGGTTTCTTGCTCTTATATTCTCAAGATCTGAAACTAAACAACAGGCGTGGGGATCTTGGTGTGAAACTGGAGGAGTTGATCTTTTGGATAAAGGTGTTGCTGATTCATGTTGCCCATTAGAAGTTGAGAGATGTGTTCAGATTGGTCTGCTGTGTGTTCAACACCAACCCGTAGAGAGACCCAACACACTTGAGTTGCTGTCTATGCTCACCACAACATCAGATATTCCATCACCAAAACAACCCACATTTGTTGTACACACGAGAGATAAAGAATGCTTGTGTAAGGGTTTGATCACTGTCAATGAGGAGACACAGTCTTTGATCCTTGGGCGTTAAGAGACAATATGTGATGGAAATTTTAGAATAGATGTGTGTTAGATTGTTCTTCTACTTAAAGGGATCAACTTTTCAAATTTTTATTTTCTTTTGTTGTAAAAACAGAAATTTAATTGCAAAGTTACATTTCTTATCAAGCAGAAGAAAAGCTTCGAAATTTTAAATAAATGTGTTGTGGTGAAGTTTAGTTTGATAGTACTTTAGGAATCTACTTGGCCGTATTGGTGTTTTGTTTCCAATTAAAGCCCAAAGTACTATCAAAATCGTTTTTAGAAATTGTAGTGAGTTGTTTTCTTTTGCGACTCACAAATGGTGACACACCAATGTTCATCGTAAAGTCGACGATTTAGTTAAGCCCAGATGGTGAAAGTTGGAATTATCAACTGTATTGTTTGACTGTCTCTCTCGAAAGAGATTTTAGACCCGGCGGCACTAGAAATTGTCCGTCTACGAACGTTTGCACTGTAAGTGTTTGGTGAAATGCCTGAATGAATTGTAAGGCTTCAAAGCTACAATAAAAAGTAGTCTGAAAGAACATGAGAGACTAGCTGATGTTTTACGATGAAGTCTTCAATTTTGGCTAAAGGCAAATATGCTCAAACTTGTACAGTGTTTCAGGTGAGCTTCTTCTAGGTCCTTGGATCTTCACTTTGCAGTTTCTACTTTCTTTATTAATATGTAGCATTAAGCTATAACGTTTGAAAGAATTTTTTTAATCTGTATTGTCTTTTGGAAAATGGAAAAGTCGCAAACTTATTTGCTGTGTAGGTTTCACTTATGAGGGGGAAAAAAATGGGATTCTATTTTTCTATGAAGAGTCACATGGTCCAGGCTATCAATATGGTTTATATTATTCTCTTTGACGAAAGTCTTTATTGCTTAGGAAACGTGCACCACAAATAAGAGTACACTTGAGAAAGATGAACACAGTTTTCTTTGCTTGCTCGCTCTTGCTAACTATATCCTCAACTCGTGGCAATGCAGATATAAACCGATCAAGTCCTTTGTCAATTGGTAATACTATGCTGCCTCTGTCTTTTGCATGAAAATATTAGTTCAAGGGTTTTAAAATGGATTTTGTTGTACTTGAGGGGCTTTTTCGATAATTTTTGAAGTATTGCGAGGCGTTTGCATTCTTGGCTGGTCAAGGTCTACGAATTTTGACCCTAAAGGCGTCCACTTTCCTCCGGAGAAGTCCCCACAAACCAAGACTTGAGTCTGTACCGTTTGAGAAACAGAGATGACCCAATACAGAGGAAAAAACAGAGGATCGAGACTGAAAGAAGAAGATGGTTTGAGCAAGAGAAGAAGAAAGGAACACACGCACAAATTTAACGAGACACACCCGTTAATGCCAAATCGGTACTCGGAATCCATTAGATTCCACTAACATTAACAAGATGACTAAGAAATATCTGATTAATTAATACTCTCATCATCTGATTTATTCTATCCATAGTCATGTTTCAATTTATGCAGAGTGTAGATTTTTATCTTTCGCAGGTTCTGGATTCCAAGAACATGGAAACAAGATCAATGTGTGGTTGACGGGATAAAATGTTGGATTTTTATCTTTCCACTGGGTCCTATAATATGAAAATGACAATGTTGCGTACTTGATTGGGTGAAAAGGTGGACTTTCTTCGTGTCAATTACGTAAGGTTTCTTTATAAAAGTAATGCATCATTTTGGAACATAAGTGTGGTGCTTGATAATAGTAATCACAAGTCCCTGAGTGTTCTTTTTTTTTTTTTTTCTTCGCTTTCTTAAACTAATCTGAAGAAATTAGTTATTGGAGAGACAAAAGCACATGGGGAAGAAGAGAATCGTGTTCTTCGCTTCTTTGCTCCTTTTTACCATGTTTTCAAGTTTTAGCTTTGCAGGGATAACGACAGAGAGTCCTTTGTCAATAGGACAAACTCTCAGCTCCTCTAATGGAGTTTATGAACTGGGGTTCTTCAGTCCTAATAACTCCCAGAATCATTATGTCGGAATCTGGTACAAGGGTATCATTCCCCGGGTTGTTGTGTGGGTAGCCAATAGAGAAAAGCCTGTTACAGACTCCACAGCAAATCTAACTATCAACAGCAATGGAAGTCTTCTCTTATTCAATGGCAAGCATGTCGTTGTCTGGTCCACCGGAGAAGCTTCTGCGTCTAATGGGTCTCGTGCAGAGCTTTCAGACACCGGGAATCTTATTGTCATAGACAATGTCTCGGGAAGAACTCTATGGGAAAGCTTTGCGCATCTTAGTGATTCCATGCTCCCGTCATCCGTGACGTATAATCTCGCCACGGGTGAGAAGCAGGTGTTGACTTCTTGGAAAAGTTACACTGATCCATCCCCTGGTGACTTTACATTTCAGATTACACCGCAAGTTCCATCGCAGGTGTATACTATGAGAGGCTCGACGCCTTATTGGAGAAGCGGTCCATGGGCTAAGACAAGGTTCGCAGGGATACCAGTAATGGATGTGACATATGCAAGCCCATTCAGCCTTCAGCAGGATGCAAACGGGTCAGTGTCCTTCACTTATCTTGAAACAAGACTTCGTTCACGTGTAATGCTAACATCAGAGGGCTCGTTGAGGATTTATTGGTATAGTGGGAGTGACTGGATACTAAAATATGATACTCTACTCAATTCATCCGATATTTATGGTGTATGTGGACCTTTTGGGTTGAGTGTACCTCCAAAGTGCAAATGCTTAAAAGGGTTTGTACCAAAATACAACGAGGAGTGGAAAAGAGGAAACTGGACTGGTGGTTGCGTGAGGCGTACGGAACTACATTGTCAAGGAAACTCTACTGGCAAAGATGTAAACGTCTTCCATACTGTTGCCAACATAAAGCCTCCAGATTTTTACGAGCTTGCAAGTGCAGAAAATCCCATCCTGGCCGCCGAAGATTGTCACCAAATTTGCCTCCACAACTGTTCTTGCTTGGCATTTGCTTTTATTAATGGAATAGGGTGCGTAGTATGGAGCCAGGAGCTAATAGACGTGGTGAAATTTCCTGCGGGAGGAGAGCTTCTTTCCATTCGTCTTGCGCGTTCTGAACTAGGTACGGCTGACAAGATATCTTTAACTCCATTGATAGTGTTATCTTTGGTAGCAGCATGGGTTATTGATTTAATGTTTTGGTCTTAAATATCTCAGGTGGAAACAGTCGCAAGAATACCGTTGTTGCTAGTGCTGTGAGCCTTTCTCTTTTTGTTGTATTGGGTTCTGCTGCGTTTGGATTCTGGAGACACAGAGTGAAACATAATGGTACTATCTCTCTATCCATCTCTTGTTGTTTATCTATTCATTTGCTTGCTAATGGTAACACACTGATGCCCTTATTGTGTATTCTTGAAACTCTAGTTTCACAAAACGCTTCACAAGAGGCATGGAGGAATATTCTGGAACCACAAGATATCTCAGGTTTAATTTTCTTTGAGATGAATACCATTCAGACTGCCACCAACAATTTCAGTCTCTCGAATAAACTCGGGCAAGGTGGATTTGGCTCAGTTTACAAGGTTGGAGAATTTTTGTCCTCTTTGCTCTTTTCTATTCTCTGGTTATTATGCCCTTGAGATGACCTTGTGCAATCTGTTTCAGGGAAAGCTGCAAGATGGGAAAGAAATTGCCGTAAAGCGGCTTTCTAGCAGCTCGGGGCAGGGCAGAGAGGAGTTCATGAATGAAATAGTACTCATCTCAAAACTGCAACACAAAAACTTAGTTCGTATTTTGGGATGTTGCATTGAAGGGGAAGAGAGACTATTGATTTATGAGTTCTTGTTGAACAAAAGCCTTGATACTTTTCTCTTTGGTGGGTCTCCTCTTGCCGCATTGCGTTCCTATTAGAAGTTATTTTCTCGGTAGGACAGTTTTTTATCTGATAGTTTTTACACTGTTTTATTTCTTAGATTCAAGCAAAAGGATTGAGATTGACTGGCCTAAGAGATTCAATATCATCCAAGGTATTGCGCGTGGACTTCTCTATCTCCACCGTGACTCACTCCTCAGGGTCATTCACCGAGATCTCAAGGTTAGCAATATTCTTCTGGATGGGCAGATGAACCCAAAAATATCAGATTTTGGATTGGCTCGGATATATCAGGAAACCGAGTATCAGGACAACACTCGCAGGGTTGCAGGAACTCTGTAAGAAATCTATAATGCTTAACAAGATTCATAGTCATAAATCATAATCATATAAAAAACTTGGATGGAATGATTATGATATATGTGTAGAGGATATATGTCTCCCGAGTATGCATGGACAGGGATGTTCTCTGAGAAATCCGACATCTACAGCTTCGGAGTTCTGCTATTGGAAATCATCAGCGGAGAAAAGATCTCAAGATTTAGCTATGGCGAAGAAGGAAAAACCCTTCTTGCATTTGTAAGTCTAACTTTAGCGTTTCATACTCTTGCAGAGGTTTGAAAACATTTCATGTTCTATTCGTAAGATCTGAAACTAAACAACAGGCGTGGGAATCTTGGTGTGAAACTGGAGGAGTTGATCTTTTGGATAAAGATGTTGCTGATTCATGTTGCCCATTAGAAGTTGAGAGGTGTGATCAGATTGGTCTGCTCTGTGTGCAACATCAACCTGTAGAGAGACCTAACACACTTGAGTTGTTGTCTATGCTCACCACAACATCAGATATTCAATCACCAAAACAACCCTTATTTGTAGTGCACACGAAAGATGAAGAACCCTTGTCCAAGGGTTTGATCACTGTCAATGAGTTTACACAGTCTTTGATCCTTGCGTGTTAAGAAACATCCTTGGGCATTAAGAAACAATGGAGATTTTAAGAATTGATGTGTGTTTTTTTAGTAACAAAAAGTTTAAATTACTTTAAAATTAATTAAATTTAAATTCATTTGTATTCTGTTAAATTCAATCATTCAATACCTCCCCATTAATTTTTTGTGTTAAGATATTAATTAATTTTATCAAAATGTCACCAAAAATGTTTGGAATTGATTTTTTACATTTTTCATTAAATAAACGCTACAACAAAATTGAATAATACTGATATTTAACAGAATTAAAAAAAAAAAGTTAAGTAATTTAGAAAAATGAGTGCAAATACCTAATCTAATAAGTAATAACACATGAATTTTTTATTAAAACAATGGAGATTTACAGAATAAGGCACTTTTCTAAGTTTGATATCAGAAAAAAACACTTGTTGCAACAGAGGCACTTTTGTCTTGTTTTACATACTTGAATTTCCACTTTTACCCTTAATGAGAAGTGAGAAATTGGCAGCGAAATCGTAGATAAATGTTTTTACAGAACACAATAATAACAGTAAAAATAAGCAATTCTCAAACAACACGTCGCTGGGATATTAGAGGCGGAGATGAAACAGGAGATCAACGGTGGCGGGCGTTGATTGAGAAGGATGTATTTGTTGTTGGATTAAGGATGGAATTCGAGTATGTGGACCTGAAATTGGACATCTTTCTCGCGGTGGGTTGTTTGGGAAGGTTGGATTTGGATGGTAGTTTCTCGTGAATCACCAGTATATCGGAACCAGAGATGGGAAAATCTCGGCGAAGACGAGTATCGTTTGCGGAGTCAAGAATTTCAATGCGGTGGTAGATTTGAGCAGGTTTTCGATTTAGATCGTAAAGGTGAAGCATATGGAGTTCGTGGATAGGGACAAGTAGATGACGATTTTGTGTATGTCAGGAACATGCGTTTGTTGTGACATGATTTGGTGGATGAACGCTCCAGTGCGATGGATGTAGAATATTAGACAAGGTACTATACCGTTCCATGGATGAATATTATTGAATACGACATATAGCTATTTTGTGGATGGAAAAGCTGTTGTATGTGTAATTTTGGAACTAAGAACATGGATGCCATATTGTTGAATATGTGGATAATATAAGAGGACAGATAGCTCTGAAAGGGATGCATGTTGGGGGTTGAGTATGTTTGCCATCTCCGGATTGTTCTTTCACAAAACTGTATCCACATAACAGTATGTCCATGTGGATGCCGCAAGGTGGACATGATTTAATGGATGGTATCAGGTTTGAAAGTATGTTGGGTTGTGAAGAGCAACCATCATCCATAATAGAATATCCATTAGAAAATGTTCATTTGTACCAATAGCAACCGCAATTACAATAGAAAGTGGTTTGAACAAGGATTTGTAAATTGGACCCTTAAGATGCAAACATGTGTGTATAACTCATCCCAATGATGAAACTAAGCCTCCCTAAAACAGAACGTTAATTTCTGAGCTTAAAACATAGTTACTAGTTTAAGCAACACACAAGGTTTGATTCTCACTGTGTACATGACTGAAGTGAGGGACAATTGTTGTCCGTGTTTGGTGGATGTGTAGGAGAAATGTAGTAATTGAAGTAAGTGCATCTGATTATGGATGAGGCTTGGTGGACGGCTGATAATCATGGATATTCTCCTTTGGACAAGGTACATGACATGTAATCGTGGACGGAATCATGTAGACAGGGTCATAATGTATTATGTGGATAGGCTGTATCATATCTGAGAGGAAGAAAAATAGGTAGAACTGATGAAGCGCTTGATCCTGAAGTAATGAAAAGTAGTGGACGTTTACATATGGATGGAGGGTCGTGGACAGTTATGCGTGGACTGAGCGTAAAGAATAAAAAGATAGTCATCCATAATTAGTGGTATCGATGGATCAAATAAATATAGACTAGTTGTTCACACATAGCATCAGCTAGTTATAGAGAAAAATTATATCAAAAACACCGAAAGATATGGACAACCAAACATGGACGTGTCGTCGAGGCATAGAATTAGGATATGGTTCTCGGATTCGTGAAATAAAAATCGTAGATATAGATATGTGGAGAAGTTTATAATCCTTAATTAATGTGTAAGCATCGTAACCTTATTTAAATATAAATCGTGGACATGATGTGATTATAGATGATATAAAGTGGAGACAAAAGCTGGAGTTTAGATGGGTTCAATAAATATTTTTAAAATTTAGTTTTTAAACAAGTAGGCTCTATTAACACATGCAATAACTCTCATTTTAGTAGACTTCAAATGAGCAAAAAACTTATGCTAGAGATAAAATCTTAAGCTTGAGTACAATCTGCCAAAACCCGAACATAAAAATATCAATGTGTGGACGTTGTGTTGTGGAAATTGTGTTGTGGATAATTATGTGTGTACACTATCCACAGTAAAAGCTTCGGTCTTTGCCTCGTCCTCACAGTAACCAGAAGAGACCTTTAAACACAGCCTGAACTTTTTGCTTCTTATCCAACTCGAATTGTATGTAAAACTAAGTTCTCCTAATGACCCCACACCTTCTTTCAAGGTCACCTATTAAGAGAAGCCTTTTCTCTTGACGCTCTTTCACGAAATGACCGTCAAACTCTTCTCCGCTCTAACAACCTCTCTGCTTAGTTGTTTGAAAATGATTACAAAACAAATCAATAAGCAAGAGAATCTCAAGAACGTTAAATGGACAACACAAAGCACCAAAAATAGCCTTTTATAAACTATCCATCTTAAGGGCCTCCACAATTACACTGTAAAAACAAGTGTGTGTGGGCGTTGTCTTGTGGAAAACTATGTACAAACATAAGAAGATCAAAAGCAAAGTAATTTTTCAGAAAATCGAAAACACAATATCTTATTGCAATTTGTGATGTACAAGAACATGCAATTGTAAACAAAAACAAAATAAGAAGATTTAAACTTGGAGAAAGATTTAGAAGAACATAGATCGAAGCAATTCGAGCATCTTCAATTTCTTCTCACCCTCCATGTAGTTATCGCCACTAATTTATTCTCGTCGTTGTCATCTTCACAGTTTGTCTTTGCCGTCGTCTCGACAGTCCATCTCCATTTGTCTCTTTTGTTCCTAATAAAACAATCTCATGTTCTTCTTCGCCGAATCTCTTTTACGTCGTTCTCTTTTTTCTCTCCTAGTTGCATCTGCTGGACAGAAGAGAGTTTTCTTAGATCTCATGGGAGAAATCAAAATTCACAAAAATTGATGCAAACTAGAGAGGGCGGATTTGAGGATGGAGAATTAAAAGTTGGTCGAACTCGATGACGAGCGGCGGCGGTTGCGGCATGCTTAGACGAAAAACCAAAGAGGCGAGGACAAAATTTTAATTTGTAAAAAAGTGAATTGGTAAAGATTGGTAACTCAGAGGATATAATAGACTTTTTACGCAATGAAAGTGTGCTAGTTGCCATAAGTGTCTTATATTGTAATTGTAGTTTAAGAAAGTGCCTTAAACTGTAATTTTCTCATTATCTAATTGAGGGAAAGCTTTATTGACTTTCTAGCATCAGCTAAGTTATTCTCTCAATACATTCTTCCACTAATTGATATTTGTGTACAATTCGAAGCAAGAAGAGAGAAGATCAGAACAATACAAGATGATCAGAAGAAGATGACACTGACACTGAATCATGCAGAAGCAGTTAAGTCCAGATAGTATCGGCCATACTTTCATTTGTAGTATCGGTCCGGTGGTTTCGGCCAAGCTTTGAACGGTATTGTCTTCAAACGTTTGGATTACGCGCTGTAAGTGTTCGATGAAATGCCTGAATTAACTTAAAGGGTGAAACAAGTATTGCAGAAACCACTAAGAAAGATCTGATTGATTACTATTCTCATCATCTGATTTAATTCACTTAGTCATCTTTCAATTGATGCAGAGTGTAGATGCTTATCTTTCAATGTGAGGTCAATCAATGCATGGTGGACGAGGTCAAATGTTGGATATGTCAAACTCTGAAATTTCTCATCTTTCGATTGATGCAGAGTATTGGTGCCTATCTTCCATTGGTTCTTGGCCCAACTTGAAAATGACTATATTGCGTGATTGATTGGGTAAAAAAGGCTGAGCTTCTTCTTGGCAATTACGTGAGTATTGGTTTTAAGTTGATCATGCATAATTTTGGAACATGACCGCTAATTAGGTACTCATTAAGACCTGAAAATAGTTCTCACAAGTCCCTGACACTTTTTTCTTCACTTTCTTGCTCTTGTTATATGGTCGCTTCTTAAACTAATCTGAAGAAGTTAGTTATTGGAGAGACAAAAGCACATGGGGAAGAAGAGGATCGTCTTCTTTGCTTCTATCTTGTTTATTATCTTTTCAAGTTTTAGCTATGCAGCTATAACGCCAGCAAGTCCTTTGTCAATAGGACAAACTCTCAGCTCCTCTAATGAGATTTATGAACTGGGGTTCTTCAGTCCTAATAACTTCCAGAATCAGTATGTTGGAATCTGGTTCAAGGGTATCATTCCCCGGGTGGTTGTGTGGGTGGCCAATAGAGAAAAGCCTGTTACACACTCCATGTCAAATCTAACTATCAACAATAATGGAAGTCTTCTCTTATTGGATGGAAAAGCTGGTGTTGTGTGGTCCAGTGGAGAGACTATTGCATCTAACGGATCTCGTGCAGAGCTTTCAGACACCGGAAATCTAATCGTCATAGAAAAAGTTTCTGGTAGAACTCTATGGCAAAGCTTTGACCATCTTGGTGATACTATGCTCCCTTTGTCAACCATGATGTATCATCTGCCCACCGGTGGGAAGCGGGTGTTGACTTCTTGGAAAAGTTACACTGATCCATCCCCTGGCGACTTTGTGGCTCAGATTACTCCGCAAGTACCATTACAGGCATTTATTATGAGAGGCTCAACGCCTTATTGGAGAAGCGGTCCATGGGCTAAAACAAGGTTCGCCGGGATACCACTAATGGATGAAACATATACAAGTCCGTTTAGCTTTCAGCAGGATACAAACGCGTCAGGGTCTTTCTCTTATGCCGACAGAAGATCAAAGCTTTCACGTCTAGTTTTAACATCAGAGGGCTCACTGAAGAGGTTTCGGCATAGTGGGACAGACTGGGAAGTAATCTATCAGGCTCCAGCCAATTCATGCGATTTTTACGGTTTTTGTGGACTTTTTGGGTTGTGTGTTATGTCAGCATCTCCAATGTGTAAATGCTTCAAAGGGTTCGTACCCAAATCCGCTAAGGAGTGGAAAAAAGGGAACTGGACTGGTGGTTGTGTAAGGCGTACTGTACTAGATTGTCAAGGAAACTCTACTGGCAAAGTTGCAAACGTCTTCCATCCTGTTGCCAACATAAAGCCTCCAGATTTTTACGAATTTGTAATCTCAGTGGATGCAGAAGACTGCTACCGAATTTGCCTCCACAATTGTTCTTGCGTGGCCTTTGCTTATATTCGCGGAATTGGGTGCTTAATATGGAATCAAGAGCTGATGGACGTAATAAAGTTTTCTGCGGGAGGAGAGCTACTTTCTATTCGTCTTGCTCGCTCTGAACTAGGTATGGGTAGAAAGTAACACGAAATAGCATTGCTTATTGTGTAATTTTCTCTTCACTTTCAGCAGGATACAAACGCGTCAGGGTCTTTCTCTTCACTTGAAACTTTATTTCAACTACACTGATACTTTTCTTTTCGGTAGTAGCATTGCTTATTGTGTAATTTTCGTTTGTCTTATATATCTTAGGTGGAAATAATAGCAAGAATACAATTGCTGCTATTGCTGTGAGCCTTTCCCTTTTGGTAATATTAGGTTCTGCTGCATTTGGTTTCTGTAGATACAAAGTGAAACATAACGGTAACTCTCTCTCTATCAATCTCTTCATGCTTACCTATTCATTTGCTTGCTAACGGTAACACACTGATGACTTTACTATCTATCTATCTATTCTTGTAACTCTAATTCAGCTATTATATCAAAGGATGCCTCACAAGATGCATGGAGGAATGTTCTGAAACCACATGATGTCCCAGGTTTAAATTTCTTTGCGATGAATACAATTGAAACTGCCACCAATAATTTCAGCCTGTCAAATAAGCTTGGACAAGGTGGATTTGGTTCTGTTTACAAGGTAAGAGGATTTTTGTGCTCTTTTGTATTCTCTGTTTATGCTCTCGAGATGACATTCTGCAATCTGTTTCAGGGAAAGCTGCAAGATGGGAAAGAAATTGCTGTAAAGCGGCTTTCTAGCAGCTCGGGGCAGGGCAAAGAGGAGTTCATGAATGAAATAGTCCTAATTTCAAAACTACAACACAAAAACTTAGCTCGGATTTTGGGATGTTGCATTGAAGGAGAAGAGAGGCTATTGATTTATGAGTTTATGGTGAACAAAAGCCTTGATACTTTTCTCTTTGGTAGATCCTTTCTTGCCTCATTCCTTTCCTATTATCATTTTTCCTCTCTGTGTAGAGCATATGAACTGATAGTTTTTACACTGTATTATTGCTTAGATTCAAGAAAAAGGCTTGAGATTGACTGGCCTAAAAGATTCAATATCATCCAAGGTATTGCGCGCGGACTTCTCTATCTCCACCGTGACTCACCCCTCAAGGTCATTCACCGAGATCTTAAGGTCAGTAATATTCTTCTGGATGAGAAGATGAACCCAAAAATATCAGATTTTGGTTTGGCTCGGATATATCAGGGAACCGAGTATCAGGACAACACTCGCAGGGTTGCAGGAACTCTGTAAGAAATCTATTATTAAAGAATGCTTAACAAGATTCATAGTCATAAATCATAAGCATGTATAAAACTTGGAATGAATGATTTTGATATATGTGCAGAGGATACATGTCTCCCGAGTATGCATGGACAGGGATGTTCTCTGAGAAATCAGACATCTACAGCTTCGGAGTTCTGCTATTGGAAATAATCAGCGAAGAAAAGATCTCAAGATTTAGCTGTGGCGAAGAAGGAAAAACCCTTCTTACATTTGTAAGTTTAACTTTAGCGTTTCATACTCTTGCAGAGGTTTGAAAACGTTTCATGTTCTAATCGTAAGATCTGAAATTTAACAACAGGCATGGGAATCTTGGTGTGAAACTGGAGGAGTTGATCTGTTGGATGAAGATATTGCTGATTCATGTTGCCCATTAGAAGTTGAGAGATGTGTTCAGATAAGTCTGCTATGTGTTCAACACCAACCCGTAGAGAGACCCAACACACTTGAGTTGTTGTCTATGCTCACCACAACATCGGATCTTCCGTCACCAAAACAACCCTTATTTGTAGTGCACACGGGAGAACTCTTGTCTAAGGGTTTGATCACTGTCAATGAGGTGACACAGTCTTTGGTCCATGGGCGTTAAAAAAAACAATATGTGATGGAAATTTTAGAGTTGATGACGCAGTCGGATGCACTAGGTTAACAAGCGTTGAACCTAGAAGAAAGTATCAAGTTCACGAATTTAGGCTCTGGAATCCACCAGAAGAAGTAAAGCTCAAAGACTTCGGAAGTTACATTTCTCATCAAGCAGAAGAAAAGCTTTGAAATTTTAAATAAATGTGTTGTGGTGAAGTTTAGTTTGATAGTACTTTAGGAATCTACTTGGGCCGTATTGGGTGTTTTGTTTCCAGTTAAAGCCTAAAGTACTATGAAATTCTAAATCATTTTTAGAAATTGTAGTGTGTTGCCTTCTCTTGCGACTCACAAATGGTGACACACCAATGTTCACCGTAAAGTCGACGATTTTGACTAGATTTAGTTAAGGCCAGATGGTGAAAGTTGGAATCATCGCCCGTATTGTTTGACTGTCTCTCTCGACTGAGATTTTAGACCCGGCGGCATTTTGCAACTGTCTGTCTACAAACGTTTGGATTACGCACTGTAAGTGTTTGGTGAAATGCCTGAATGTATTGTAAGGCTTCAAAGCTATAAGCTATAAGCCCATAGTCGTTTGCGTTTGCGTTCTTGGCTGGACAAGGTCTGCGAATTTTGGCTATAAGCCCATATTTTCCTGTGTAGTCTCCGTTGGTAGGACTCCTTGACCCTAAAGGCGTCGACTTTCTTCAGGAGAAGTCCCAACAAACCAAGTCTTGAGGCTGTAACGTTTGGGAAACAGAGATGACCCAATACAGAAGAAAAAAACAGAGGATTGAGATTAACGAGGCCACGCCTGTTCATGCCAAATCGGCACTCAATATCCACTAGATTCCATTAACATTAACGAGATGACTAAGAAATATCTGATTAATTAATACTCTCATCTTCTGATTTATTCTATTCATAGTCATGTTTCAGTTGATGCCGAGTGTAGATAATTATCTTAAATATCTGGTAGTAGCATGGCTTACAGATTTAATTTGTTTTTGTCTTATATATCTCAGGTGGAAACAATCGCAAGAGTACCGTTGTTGCTAGTGTTGTAAGCCTTTCTCTTTTTGTTGTATTGGGTTCTGCTGCGTTTGGTTTCTGGATATACAGAGTGAAACATTAACGGTACAAACTGACGATCTTACTATCTCGCCATCTATTTCTTGTTGTTTTATCTATTCATTTGCTTGCTTAATGTTAACACATTGATGCCTCCTATTGAGTATTCTTAATGTGAACACGGAAACAATATGCAGAGTGTTGTTGCTTATCTTTCAACGTGAACATGAGAACAACACGATTTTTCAATCTTAGGTCCATCAACGCGTAGTTGAAAATGTTGGATTGGGTGTTGTTACTTGATTGGGTGAAAAGTTGGACTTTTGGAACGTGAAAATGACAAGGCTGCGTACTTGATTGAGTGAAAAGTTGGAATTTCTTCGTGGCAATTCCGTCAGGTTTTGGAACATTAGTGTGTGGTGCTTGATAATAGTTATCACAAGTCCATAAGTGTTTTTTCTTTTCCTTCGCTTTCTTAAACTAATCTGAAGAAGTTAGTTATTGGAGAGACAAAAGCATATGGGGAAGAAGAGGATCGTGCTCTTTGCTTCTTTGCTCTTTTGTACCATCTTTTCAAGTTTTAGCTTTGCAGGGATAACGAGAGAGAGTCCTTTGTCAACAGAACAAACTCTCAGCTCCTCTAATGGAGTTTATGAACTGGGGTTCTTCAGTCCTAACAACTCCCAGAATCAGTATGTTGGAATTTGGTACAAGGGTATCATTCCCCGGGTGGTTGTGTGGGTCGCCAATAGAGAAAACCCTGTTACAGACTCCACGGCAAATCTAACTATCAGCACCAATGGAAATCTTCTCTTATTGGATGGCAAACATGGCGTTGTCTGGTCCAGTGGAGAGACTTTCGCATCTAACGGGTCTCGTGCAGAGCTTTCAGACACCGGGAATCTTATTGTCATAGACAATGTTTCGGGAAGAACTCTATGGGAAAGCTTTGCGCATCTTAGTGATACTATGCTCCCTTTCTCATCCATGATGTATAATCTCGCCACGGGTGAGAAACAGGTGTTGACTTCTTGGAAAAGTTACACTGATCCATCGCCTGGTGACTTTGTACTTCAAATGACACCGCAAGTACCATCACAGGTGTATACTATGAGAGGCTCGGCACCTTATTGGAGAAGCGGTCCATGGGCAAAAACAAGGTTCGACGGGGTACAAGAAATGGATGTGTCATATGCAAGTCCATTCAGCCTTCAGCAGTATGCAAACGGGTCAGGATCCTTCACTTATCTTGAAACAAGACTTCGTTCACGTATTATTCTAACAACAGAGGGCTCCGCGAGGCTTTATTGGCATAATGGGAGTGACTGGGAAATAAATCATGATGCTATAGTCAATTCATGCGATATTTATGATATGTGTGGACCTTTTGGGTTGTGTGTACCTCCAAAGTGTAAATGCTTAAAAGGGTTTGTACCAAAATACATTGAAGAGTGGAAAAGAGGAAACTGGACTGGTGGTTGCGTGAGGCGTACCGAACTACATTGTCAGGGGAACTCTACTGGCAAAGATGTAAACGTCTTCCATACTGTTGCCAACATAAAACCTCCAGATTTTTACGAGCTTGCAAATGCAGCAAATCCCATCCTGCTCGCTGAAGATTGTCACCAAATATGCCTCCATATTTGTTCTTGCTTGGCCTTTGCTTTTATTAATGGAATAGGGTGCTTAGTGTGGAGCCAGGAGCTAATAGACGTGGTGCAATTTCCCGCGGGAGGAGAGCTTCTTTCCATTCGTCTTGCGCGTTCTGAACTAGGTACGGCTTAAAAGATAACACGAAAGAGCTGCTTCGTCAATTACAACTCTATCTTCAACTCCATTGATAATGTTATCTTTGGTAGCAGCATGGCTTATTGGTTTAATTTGTTTTTGATTTAAATTTCTCAGGTGGAAACAATCGCAGGAATACCGTTGTTGCTAATGTTGTAAGCCTTTCTCTTTTTGTTGTTTTGGTTTCTGCTGCGTTTGGTTTCTGGAGATACAGAGTGAAACATAACGGTACACACTGACGATCTTACTATTTTCTCAATCTATTTCTTGTTGTTTATCTATTCATTTGCTTGCTAATGGTAACACACTGATGCCTCTTACTGTGTATTCTTGAAACTCTAGTTTCAGCTTTACAAGATGCATGGAGGAATGGTCTGAAACGACAAAAAGTCTCAGGTTTAAATTTCTTTGAGATGAATACCATTGAAACTGCCACCAACAATTTCAGTCTCTCAAATAAACTAGGGCAAGGTGGATTTGGTTCAGTTTACAAGGTCGGAAATTATAATCCTCTTTGCTCTTTTGTATTCTCTGTTTATTATGCCCTCGAACTGACCATATGCAGTCTGTTTCAGGGAAAGATGCAAGATGGGAAAGAAATAGCTGTAAAGCGGCTTTCTAGCAGCTCTGGACAGGGCAAAGAGGAGTTCATGAATGAAATAGTACTCATCTCAAAACTACAACACAAAAACTTAGTTCAGATTTTGGGATGTTGCATTGAAGGAGAAGAAAGGCTACTGATATATGAATTTATGGTGAACAAAAGCCTTGATACTTTTATCTTCGGTGGGTATCTTCTTGCCGAATTCCTTTCCTATTAGCAGTTTTTTTTCTTTGTAGATGTAGAACAGTTTATCTGATAGTTTACACTGTACTATTGCTTAGATTCAAGCAAAAGGATTGAGATTGACTGGCCTAAGAGATTCAATATCATCCAAGGTATTGCGCGCGGACTTCTGTATCTCCACCGTGACTCACGCCTCAAGGTCATTCACCGAGATCTTAAGGTCAGTAATATTCTTCTGGATGAGAAGATGAACCCAAAAATATCAGATTTTGGATTGGCTCGGATGTATCAGGGAACCGAATATCAGGACAACACTCGCAGGGTTGTAGGAACTCTGTAAGATGAATGCTTAACAAGATTCATAGTCATAAATCATAATCATGTATAAAACTTGGAATGACTAATTTTGATATATGTGAAGAGGATATATGTCTCCCGAGTATGCATGGACAGGAATGTTCTCTGAGAAATCAGACATCTATGCATTTGGAGTTCTACTATTGGAAATCATCAGTGGAGATAAGATCTCAAGATTCAGCCATGGCGAAGAAGAAAAAACCCTTCTTGCATATGTAAGTTTAAGACTTTAAAAGTTCAAAAAACAAAAAAAAAAGTTTAAGACTTTAGGTTTTCATACTCTTGCACATGTTTCAAAATGTTTCTTGCTCTTACATTCTTAATATCTGAAACTAAACAACAGGCATGGGAATCTTGGCATGAAACTGGAGGAGTTGATCTTCTGGATAAAGATGTTGCTGAGTCATGTCACCCATTAGAAGTTGAGAGATGTGTTCAGATTGGTCTGCTGTGTGTTCAACACCAACCCGTAGAGAGACCCAACACACTTGAGTTGCTGTCTATGCTCACCACCACATCAGATCTTCCATCGCCAAAACAACCCACATTTGTTGTACACACGAGAGATGAAGAGCCCTTGTCTAAGGATTTGATCACTGTCAATGAGGAGACACAGTCTTTGATCCTTGGGCGTTAAGAAACAATATGTCATGAAATTGATGTGTTTTTTCTTTGTTATAGGAATCGATGTGTGTTAGCTTATTTGTGTAACAAAAAGTTTAAGGGGGTGTTATTAGTTCTTGTATTTTAATGGATTTGGAAATCCAAACCAAATTCATTGTTATTGGTTCTATGATTTTAAAATGCATATTAAAATGCAGTGTTATTGGTTCTATAATTTTAAAATATATATTGAAATCTAATGTTATTGGCTCTATGATTTTAAAATCCAAGTATTATAAAGATTTGATTTTTTATTGGATTTGAATGGATTTAGAAGTGTTTTCATGACTAAAATACAAATAACCAAATACAAGATTTAACCTTGTTATTTGATTGGATTTGAGTATTTTCTAAATCCAAAGAGGATTTCTAAATCCATTAAAATATAAGAACCAATAACCCACCTAAATTACTTTAAAAATAATTTATTTTATTTGTATTCTCTTAAATTCAATCATTCAATCTCTTCTGTTTAATTTTATCGAAATGACTACACCAAAAATGTTTGGAATTGATTATTTACATTTTTAACTAAATATTTTATTCATTTAAAAAAATATATATATCACATACACTACAATAAAATTGAACAACACTGACATTTGACAGTACATTTGATGACTTACTTTCTTCCACTAGCTGATCTTCCACCGCAAGTTTATTACTCAATTCAACAAATTAACTTGTCAAGAACTCCATTTTAATTCAACATATCTTGCAGAGAAAACACAATGCCAACATATTTGATCTTCCATGGAGTTTTAATACATAAGCTAAGCCACCAGAAAATAGAGAGAATCATAATAAGCTAAGCCACCAGAAAAACCAGAAAGTTCAAAGTTCATAAAACAAAAAGAGGCATTGCTTTCTTACCAAAAAAAAAAAAAAAAAAAGGCATTGCATCTCTAAATTTATATAATCTAGTTTGGTTTAGTGATGATCACAGAGCAAACCTCTTTCAACAAGTCTATCTTTTCACAGTCACAATCAAATTTCATCGCTTTCAAGATCTCTTCACTTTTCTTACACTCAACTTCTTTGGCATGCAAAGACTTCAACTTTTCTTCAAGTTTCTTTTTAGTCTCCGTCGGTACTAAGCTCCATTTTTGTTTGACAGAATCGATACCAATCCTCTCAATGACTGGAACAAGATACGACTCCTGAAACCAATCAGAATGTGTATTAACACCACCAATTGGTGGTGACTCCACATCTCTTCTTCCTCTACTATCGTCTTCACCCTCGTTGGCATTAGTTGAAGAGAGCAAGTCAAGCTTCTTTGTTTTGATTCTCTCACTCGTCTTTGACTTAACATCAGGAGATTTAAGAGGCATCTCTTCAGCTAATCCCCAAATAGACTCGGACAACTTGAAAAGCTCTTGTTCCTTATCGTACAAGGAAGATGGTTCCACACCCTTCTCGACTTTCTTCATATACTTCTTCTTTAAATGCCTAATCTTTCCAATGAATTGACGCTTGTTAGTCTCGAAGCTAACGACATTCTTGAATGATTCGTAAAATCCGTCTCCATCATCGGACGGGGTCTTCCCTGTTTTGGATTTGAACTCGATGACTGCACGTAGCATATGGAGCTCGTCTTCTTCACTCCACCGTTTAGGGAAATACTGTCTTTTTTTAGCTTTCTTGATCTTGTCATCTTTTGCCTTCTTGGCCCGCTTCGAACTCACGCCCGCTGAGTCTACATTAAGCCGCTTCGACCCTGATTTCATCGCTCCAGCAGACGACGGCTGAGCTTCGTCGGAACCACAAATCACAACCTTCTTCATGGAAGTCGTGATGACGGCTTGAGGTTCGTCTTCGGGAGTATTCCTTCCTTCATCTTCTTCCTCTTCTCCAGAAGAAGAACTTCCAAACAGCCCCAAATGCTTGTTTGCCATTAAAATTCCAAACGGTAAAAGCTTAAGTGAAGAAAGGTTTCAAACTTTTAGTTAAATCTTTTAACAAAAAAGAAAACACTTTAGGTAAAGAGGTTTGCTGTTTTCTCGATGAAATATCAAGGTAATATGACTTAATAAATAAGGGGAATGGTTGTGTAATACGTTTATTTAATATTTTTCTTATTTGCAGGAATATCATATCAGTGACGTAAAACAGTAAATACGTATTCTTCCAAGCCGCACACACCACCTTTCACACAGGAGGTTTGATATGACTACACGATCTCCAATGGTTTACTCTATTTTTGTAATTTTTGAAGTAAATTTTTTTAAACATTTTTCACACTGAACAAGATTTGATATAATTACATTAACGCAATCTCCAATAGTTTACTCTAGTTTTCACACAGGAAATTTGATATGACTACACGATCTCCAATGGTTTACTCTGTTTTTTTAATTTTTCAAATAATTATTTTTAAACATCATTTCACACTGAACAAGATTTGATATGATTACACTAACACAATCTCCAATAGTTTACTCTATTTTTCACACAGAGGATTTGATATGACTACACTATCTCCAATGGTTTACTCTATTTTTTAAAATTTTCAAATAATTGTTTTTAAACATCTTTTCACACAGAACAAGATTTGATATGATTACACTAACACGATTTCCAATAGTTTACTCTATTTTTTATTTATAAAGTAAAATTCTTTATAAAAAAAAAGATTTGATCTAATAGTTATCTCTAACTTTTATAATAAAAAAATATTCTATTTTTGTTTAGTTATTAAGTTTTTTTTACTTTACAAATATATAAATTATATTCATTTTTTTGTCGACAAATTATATTCATTTTTTATGTGTTTATCAAAAATTACAAAAATTATGATTTCAATAAAATTAAACGTTTACCAAAAAAGACAATTATTTTAAATTTTCCTATCTTTATTTTTGAGTATTAATTATGCATTTAATTTATTATTTATTATGTTATTTTTAATTTAATATATGTTAATGTTGTATTTTAAAACTTTTATTAATCATATATCTAGTTAATATTGACTGTAAAAAAACACAACTAGTTATTGTTGATATAATTTTTTAAAAATATAAAACTGAAACATATAATTTTTGTTTAAATACAAAATAAAAACATATCAAAATTAAAAAAAAATCTTTTATAATAAAAAGTTATATTTAAAAATAGAGAATTTTATATGTAACTTAAAATTAAAAAGTTATTTTGCTAACATGTTCACATTGTTGATAAACAAAAAAAAAAGTTCTACTATGTTATTTGCGCGCGCACACACACAGATCTACTATGTTCTAGTTTATCAAATGTAGCTCCAACCAATTCTGAAGCTTCCAAGGCAAAGATAACTTTGTCAAACCTGTGAACATACATACATTCAATAGACCAGATTAAACACTTTAACTTTGCATCCAGCAAGCTATCGATGCCAATGAAGGCATTGTGACTATGTAACAGCACCACTCCTCTATCATTCCTAAGAACCCAAGATGCACCAGCAATCTTTTTTTTTTGTTCCAAGATATACCAATGTTACACTTAAACCAGTTTTTTTGAGGAGGGGTCCAAGTTCTCGTTACCACTGCTAGAGAAGCATGATAACTATCATTACTTGGAACCGCCTCTGATTGAGCCAGAAACCAGAGATCTGCATCTTCTTTACTTTTTAAGGCCAATTCTCTTGCTGAAAACGACATCCCTTGAAAACTTAATTTATTTCTATTCTTCCAAATGTTCCAAAGAATCCAGGGGAAAGACTTTTTAATGGAGGACAGAACTTGATTGTTGTGGATTGTCAATAGGAGATAGTTGAAGTTTGAGTAAATCGAACCTGTCTCAAAAGCAATGCAAGGAGAAGGGAAATCTGCAACTGCCCAAACTTGCCGAGCTAAAGAGCACTTGAACAACATGTGATTGATAGACTCTCCTTCCAGTCCACAGATTTGACATCTGGAGTCAATATTCATTCCTCTAGCCAAGATCATGTCAGCCACCGGAAGTGCGTCACATATAGCTTTCCACATGAATGTTCTGATTTTGGGCGCTGTATCAATCCTCCAAATTGCATTTTTTAACCCATTTAAAGATGGCTGCAATCGCGCTTGCTGGATTAACTCAGCATTTTTTTCTCCATTGGCCAACCAATACCCTGATTTGACAGAGTAATCACCACTTTTATTGTGATCCCAGACCCAGAAATCATCTTTGGACACTACCGGCTTGCGTTTGATAATCATGTGCACATCTCTTGGAGAAAACAACCCATTCAACTTACCAATGTCCCAATCTCTTTTCTGAAAGTCAATGAGATCAGAAACCATCAGATTCAGGTTGAAAGGAAAATGCATGATCCACGGTCTTCTCATTCCTTCCTCATTATCTTGAACCCAAGGGTCCAACCATACCTGGATTGAATCCCCATTGCCCACCATTCGACTTAAACCTTTAACAAGCAAATCTCTGCCAAACAGAATGCTTCTCCACGCATAAGAAGGTCTGGCAGGAAGCCCTGCACTGAGGAACTGATCCTGATCGTAATATCTACTCCTTATAACTCTAGCAAAGAGACTGTCAGGGAATTGAAGTAATCTCCATGCTAGTTTGAGTTTTCAAGGGATGTCGTTTTCAAGGGATTTCGTTTTCAAGGGATGTCGTTTTCGCTAAAAGAGATTGATTGAAGGCTTCGATATCTCTAAATCCTAGCCCACCATCTTCTTTTGCTAAACACATTTTGTCCCAACTGATCCAATGCACTTTGTTTTTGTTTTCTACGGAGCTCCACCAGAAGTTTGCAATAGCACTCGACAAAGCAGCACACGTTGACTTGGGAAGTTTAAAGCACGTCATAGCATACACTGGCATGGCTAAAGTCACAGTTTTAATAAGAATTTCCTTTTCTCCTTGGGACAAGAGTCTAGCAAACCATCCAGATAACCTGTCTTTTAGCTTTTTGTGGATGTATGCTAACATGTCAACCTTAGAACCCGAGAAACATTCAGGCAATCCAAGGTACGAGCCTGCTCCTCCTTCATTTCGGATACATAACCTACTTTTAATGTTTCCTTTCAATTGCTCATCTACCTTTGAACCAAAAGAGATAGGAGACTTATCTGGATTGATTTTCTGACCCGTAGCCTCCTCGTATGTTTTCATAATTTGGAGAAAAGTTCCACATTGAGCAACTGACGCCTTACATAGAAACAAGCTATCATCCGCGAATAGTAGGTGATGAATCGAAGGACCCGATTCTGAAAATTGAATACCAGAGATTCGACCTTCTGCCTCTGCTCTAGTAAGAAGGTGAGATAGCCCTTCAGTGCACAAAACAAAGAGAAAATGGGACATTGGATCTCCCTGTCTTAGCCCCCTTTTAGGCACTATGAGACCATGAGGGTGATCATTGATGAGAACCGTGAAGGTTACCGAAGAGACACAAAACATGATCCACTCTATCCACTTAGAATGGAAGCCCAAAGCAAGGAACAGAGCTCTTAAGTACTTCCATTCGACTTTATCATAGGCTTTGAACATGTCAGATTTAATTGCCATAAACTCCTTAGAAATCCTAGGATGAGCATTCAAGCTGTGGACAAGCTCGTGAGCCACCGTAATGTTATCCGATATTAGTCTTTCTGCAACGAAGGCTGATTGAAACGGGGAGACAATCTGCTCCAGTAACGGCTTGAGGCGCAATACCAAAATCTTTGAAATTATCTTGTAAAGCACTGAGCATAAGCTAATAGGGGTTTTAATAAGAGCAGTCATATTGGCTTTGAATAAAGATACGAAACAAAAATATTTAGTATATAAAGTGAAATAAAAGCTGTCTTAAATTTATTATCTACACCCAAAAATAAAAAGTTGATGGAGAACATCATTATGCTAATGCAACCTACAAAATTCTGATTTATTTTTATTTAATATTTCTTTAATTTTTACTTATAAATGCTAAGTTTCTTGGTTTATAATTCACTAGGCTATGTATTCCTGTCTAAAGAACTCTGGTTATTTTTTTTTATAAAAGTATCTTAATTTATTGACAAAAAAAAAACTCTAACAAACATAAGTTTGTATTTATTTATATACTAGAATAGGATCCACATATTTGCGGGTTTTTAATAAAATATTTTAAATTCGTAAAAATAAATTGAAAACAAATAGGATCATGTGTAAGGAAAAAATAAAATTTACTTTTAATATTTCAAATATATATGTTTTAATACTCTTATATGAATTAGGTTTAATTCTAATGATTTATCTATTTATATATATATATATATATATATATATAATTTTGACGAATTAATTATCCTACTTTTAACATAATTAGGATCCGCGTATACGCAAATATATTATAATAAAATTTAAAAGTCGTTAAAATATTTTTTTTTTAAAAATAGAAAAAAAAATCTGATCACTACTTAAAAAAAGATATAAAAAACACAAAATCGAAACTTAAGAGTTATTTATTTATTTTCAATTAAAATATTCAAAACACATAATCTGTTGCGGGTCCTAAACAACATTAATCCTACTTCTCATATAGTTCACACACTTTATCAACTATCTTTTTCTGTTCCGTTGCGTTAAAAACTTAGGTATGCAATTCGAGTCCTTTGAGTATGTTAACAATTTTTCCATTAACTCTTTTCAAGCAAATAAAATCTTTTTTACTATTCACATTCATCTCCCTTATATGATCTCTCTGCTCTCTACAGAAGTTATGTTTCTCAAGACTCGCATCAAAAACCTCTCTACATGATTCTTGATATCCTCCTCCTCATTAAGCTCCTCATAGTTTAATGTCATATCATTAGCATCTAGAATTTTCTTTTTTTTAATTGAAATATATCCTAGTTAATCGAATTTATTTTTTTGTTTTTAAGTTATTTTTTTGTTATCTTCCTTATATGATATTTTTGCTCTCTAGAGAAGTTATGCTTCTCAAGACTCGCATCAAAGGCTTCTCTACATGATTCTTGTTATCTTTCTTCACATTAAACTCATCATCGTCTAATGTCATATCATTAGCATCTAGAATTTTCTTTTTTTAATTGAAATATATCTTAATTAATCTAATTTACTTTTTTTCCTTTTCTTAAAATGAAATAGATCATTTTGTTTTACTTTCTTTTTATTATATTGAAATATATCCTAGTTAATTTTATTTTACTTTTATAATCTTAATCGATAAATTTGACTTTTTTTTTTGCAAAACCTTTTTTCTTTAAAAATAATATTTTACCGAGACACGTATCAAAATCTAAAGCGATAAACTTGACATGTGTCGAAATCATATTGATTAACTTGCCACGTGTCACGATCATATTAATTACTAACTTTAACGTTTATTTTTTCTTTTTAATAAAACTGAAATATCTTTTTACTTTTATTTTTATTTTCCTTTTGTTAATTGATATATGTCTTTTTTATCTTTCTTTTATTTTATTTATTTTTCTTTTAAAAATAATAGTATTTTCTTTTTTTCTTTTAGGATTAGTATATTTTTTCTTTATAATATATTTTAATCAAAACACGTGTCAAAAATCTTATCGATTAACTTGCCATGTGTCGCGATTAAGTGAATTAGCAACTTTGACGCATCCAACTTTATATAATAAGATTTCTATATTTGACAAACAAATCTACAAGAGATACTCTAAAATTTAAAGTATGTTGTACTATTTTTTTCTCTTTTTGTGCAATATTTTTTTCTAAAAGAAGTTATTTAATTTAGCGAAATATCTTATTATATAAAGTAGAATGCATCAAAGTTAGTAATTAGTATGACCAGGACACATATCAAGTTAATCGATTAGATTTTGACACGCGTTAAAATATTAAATTAATTAGATTTTAACGTAATTAAATTTTATTACTATTTTCAGATAATATTTTGATATAATAAAATAAATATTTATTTTATTGTGAAAAATACATTTTAGATATAATAAGATATGGTTTCACCTAAGAAACATATATACTATTATTTTAGATCAACAAAAAAACATATATGTCATTTTAACATATATCTTCACTTAAGAAACATATATATTATTTAGAACAAAAAAATTAAAACTATAATGGACTTCGTATTTCTATTACTTAAACATATAAATTGATATGATTGACAATTTTCCAAATTTTAGAAAGTAAAACCACCATAATTTTAAAAATCATGACCACTTAATTAGTTTTATAACCACTAATTTAAAATTATCTAGTTTATAAGCATGATTTATACAGAATTTGCTTGATTTGTACTTATTCTATTAGATCAGTATGATCTACTGATATGCATTATTTGATATACGTTTACCATTTGAAGTTTAATTTTAAAATGGATTTCAGATATGTCAAAAAAAAATAGATTTTAGATTTTGAAAGAGATGGGCTAAAAAATGTGTTTATGTTATATATATATATTGGTTTTTCTCTATTGCATAATTCAAATAGTTCAAGGAAAAAAGATCATATGCTATATGTTTCAGGAATTTCCACATCAAGCAATATTATGTGCCACCTTTTCTATTAATGTATTAACGTAGTTTTTTTTTTTGATAACTCAGAGAATCTCATATCTATGAAAGAGTTAATTTCACGCTTGAGAGAATAGATTCTTGGACTAAACCAACAAGACAATTCTTCCTCAAGTGGGAACCACTAGACCACCACCACTTGGTTAACGTAGTTAGATATGATGATAAACATTTGTCAAAGAATGTTGGAAATTATAGACAAGTAAAATTTCATGTGTTTTTAATATAGTATATGCTATTAAGACGCGTTATTTTGTTTTTACAGAATTTCTTGTTATCATATGCTATTTTTCTTTTTTTTGTCAGTATGCATTTAACAATGTGGCTCTGCTCTGCATGAATGGTCATGATGGCTCGCAACTTTTGAAGAAAAATAAAATATTTATGTGGTTAATATTTGAAAATCTATTTGCCAGCACTAACTAGCCATTTGCATGGTTACATATTAACAACATCGTTAAAAAAGCTATGGTTACCGGCGAAATCAGATGGGTCATGGGTCGATGATGATCTCCTTGATCGAGGATTTACGAATTTCCCTGGCAAAAAAGAATAGACGAGTTGGATAATTTGGATCCGTTCCCTCACATGTCCATGAAAAAAAAAAAAAAAAAGAGGTTTTTAATTTGGATATACGGGTCGGGTTTTAGGTAGATTAATTGTCAGATATTCTCTTTGGTTTCAACACTTTTGAATTTGGACACTGGTCTCTTTGTTTCTTGTTTTACAAGCTACCACCTAGTGCATCCAGGAGCAAGAAGACAATTAGGATGAAGAAAGCCAAAACTGTCGGGAAGAAGAGGCTAACTATGGAGGAGGAATGAAAATAATCTAGACTCTGAATTTTGAGCTGAACCACACATGGACGACATCAAGCTAAACCTAACAATTATGGGTACATCCGAGCTTTGAAATTAGTAATGACTATGTCCCTAGAACAAGAGCAATTGGTTTCATTCTAATCTACATGATTCGTACTAAGGAACATATGAAAGCCTCACCATGTTCCCCCTTACTCTTTACCAATCACAGAATGACGACTTCACATTTGGTAGAGCCTCTTGGGATTTTGAGGAGTTTCTTGAAGATGTCATCTTTTTTTGAAGTCTAACGTAGAGTGAGTTTCTTGAGGACAGCCGAATTCTTTAGGAAGTATCTCACTAGCTTTACTTCAAATCGTCGAGATTGTTATGATGATTCATCATCTCTCCTCCTCTTAAACGTTTAACTGACATTGGGCTTGCTTCAAATCACCGAAGCCCAACTCCCTTTTGCTTCCTTCATGTACTCCTGTTGGGCCCGTTGCTTAGACGAGGCCTATTCTCAAAGGATTTTCCCAGAAAAGAGTCGTCGAAGAAGACGAGGGCTGGCTAGTTTTGACTAAAAACCAATGTTTGGAGTTTTTGGAATGGTTTTTAGTTTTTGTTTTTCAAAAACTATTTTTTTTGTCATTCAAGATTTAAAAAAAATAAATTTTCTAAAATATAGAAAAATTAGTTTTTAAAAAGTTTTTGATTTTGTACACAAAAACCAAAAACCACAATTTATGGGTTTTTAAACATAAGCCACCTTAAAAATCAAAAACTAAATAAATCACCATTCAAATTTTTAGAAAAACCAAAATCTACAACAAAAATCAAAAATCAAAATATAAAAACAAAAACCAAAATCCAAAAAACAAAAACTAAAATCTAAAAACCAAACAAACATTCATCACCTTAATGTTCAAAACAAATATTACATATTTCGTTGACTTGGTCAAAATATTCCCTAATTATTGTGAAAATTAAAAATCACAATGAAAAAAAAATAGAATTTTTGAGGCCTTTGTGAAAAATAGAATTTTTGAGGTCAAAGTTATAGCCAAAATAAGTAAGTCGGTTGGTGTCGTTTTCTCTAGCGTTCTTGGCATTCAAAATTCAAAGTCTGCTACTTTTGGATATAACCCCATATTTCTCTAAGTACGAATACCATTGATAGTCGCTGTCTCTCTCTACTAAAGTTCTCGCGACGTTGCAGTACCTTTGAATGCTGGATCGTGTGGATTATAGTTAAAAGTCGCCGATGTCGGCTACAACCACTTATGCCCAGATGGTGGGAATTGTATAAATCGGCCACAACGCTGTCTTGATCGGGACTTTAGGTCCGGCGATGGTTTTATTTAACAGTCATGTATTCGAACGTCTGGATTACGCACCGCAAGTGTTTGATGAAATGTCTGAACGAGAGATACGGTTTCACAGGCTGATCTTCGAACAGGTAAAATGTTAAAGGTTGAGCTTCTTCTAAGTTTTTAGGATCTTAAGTTTGCAACTTGCTCGTTGTTTATCAAAATGAAGCAATTTCCAGCTCTGTATTGTCCTTCTAGGAGAAAGCAAAAGCTTTAAACTTGTTTGCCTTGTAGAAAGTTGACTTTTGAGTACTACACGCTATTTTCTGTGGACAGTAAGATCGGATCAATCAATTTCCAGCTCTGTATTCTTCTTTTATTTTTTTTTGTTTTTTTGTTTCTTTGACTCTTTTTTGTTTTATTGGTTGAATATTAATTTTCTTTTGACTTATTTTAGTGCTTATTATATTCAAAGCAGCAAGTCTGAACCAAAAAGATCCAAATGAGGTTTTGCTCATATAGAAGATATCTTGCACAGAAATAGGGAGATACATGAGAAAGATGGGTATGGTTTTATTTGCCTGCTGGCTCTTACTAATCATATTCCCGACTTCTCTATATGCAGATATAAACTCATCAAGTCCTTTGTCAATAGGACAAACTCTGAGTTCCCCTGGTGGGTTTTTTGAGTTAGGCTTCTTCAGTCCTAATAATAATACCCGGAATCAGTATGTTGGGATCTGGTTCAAGCAAATGGTTCCTCGGGTGGTTATTTGGGTGGCTAACAGAGATACGCCAGTTACAAACTCTGCGGCGAATCTCACCATCAGCAGCGATGGGAGCCTGGTCTTGCTTGATGGAAAACAAGATGTTATTTGGTCAACCGGAGAAACTCTCACAACCAGCAAGTGTCATGCCGAGCTTTTAGACACCGGAAACCTTGTTGTAGTTGATGATGTTTCAAGAACAACTTTATGGCAAAGCTTCGAGAATCTTGGTAATACTATGGTGCCTCAGTCATCGTTGATGTATGATACTCCCCATGGCAAGAAGCGTGTGTTGACTACGTGGAAAAGTGACAGCGATCCATCTCCTGGGGGTTTCTCACTGGAGATTACACCACAAGTCCCCTTACAAGGCCTTATAAGGAAAGGCTCAGCGCCTTACTGGAGAACTGGTCCATGGGCAAAAACAAGATTCTCTGGGTTTCCACAATTTGATGAATCATATGTAAGTCCATTCAGCGTCGTCCAGGATCTAGCAACCGGCACAGGATCTTTCTCTTATTCCATGTTAAGAAACTATAATCTATCGTACATTACCCTAACACCAGAGGGGCAAATGGAGATTTATTGGGATGAAGGCAAAAGATGGTTGCACCACTTAACGGCTCCAATAAGCTCATGTGACATATACGGTGCTTGCGGGCCTTTTGGTTTGTGTGTGAGATCCAGTACCCCGAGGTGCATATGCTTGAAAGGTTTTGTACCAAAGTCAGATGAGGAGTGGAGAAAAGGGAATTGGACAAGTGGGTGTGTTAGACGTAAACAGTTATCTTGCCAGGCGAATTCTTCTATAAGAACAGGAGGCAGAGACACAGACATCTTCTATCGTATGACCGGTGTAAAGACTCCGGATCTGCACCAATTTGCAAGCTTTCTCGATGCAGAACAGTGCTACCAGGGTTGTCTAGGAAACTGTTCTTGCACAGCCTTTGCCTATATAAGTGGAATTGGATGCTTAGTATGGAATGGAGAGCTAGTAGACACGGTTCAGTTTATGTCTAATGGAGAGATTCTTTCCATCCGTGTTGCAAGTTCGGAATTGGGTGAGAATGAAACACATTTCTTCTAGAGATTCTTGTTTTCTTATTGTGTTCGAAGTTTCAACTATATTTATAATGTTCGGTAGCAGCATGGTTTAGAGTTTTGTTTTCTGTTGAATATCTCAGCTGGAAGCAGTCGAGCCAAGATTATCGTAGGTATAACTGCCAGCGTTTCCGTTTTCGCAATCTTGGTCTTTGCCGCGCTTATGTTCTGGAGATACATCGCGAAACAAAATGGTAAGACACTGAAAAACTTAGCAGCTTTATCTCGCTTTATCTCCCTTTGTCAATCTCTTTCCTTGTCCCTAATTTTCATCTAATCTCTGTAACCAAACTGAAGAGTAACTATTCTATATTTTTTTACTTTTCATAAATTTTACACTTATCGGAAGAAGATCTGTCAAAGCTTGATCTCTTCTTAAGCGCTAATCTGCTCACTTCTATTGATAGATAAGCCTTTGGTTGCTAAGCTGCTATAAATCAAGCACTAATACATGCACATTTGTTTCTCGTAGAACCAATTCCTGTTGTCGTCGATACTTTACATGATGCATGGAAGAATGATTTTGAACCACAAGATATCTCAGGCGTAAATTTCTTTGAGATGCATACCATACGAACTGCCACGGATAACTTCAGTTCCTTAAATAAACTTGGTCAAGGTGGATTTGGTCCAGTTTACAAGGTATGTGACATTCTATTTATTTGCTTCTTTCCTTTTTTCTCTTCTGTATATTTCTCCATATCTATCTGAAGCTATTCTTCCAGGGAAAGCTAGTAGATGGAAAGGAAATAGCAGTTAAACGCCTTGCTAGTAGCTCTGATCAGGGTACAGGGGAGTTCATGAATGAAATAACATTAATCTCAAAACTACAACATAGGAACTTGGTTCGGCTTTTGGGGTACTGCATCGAAGGGGAAGAGAAGATATTGATTTATGAGTTTATGGTGAACAAAAGCCTTGATATATTTCTCTTTGGTCTGTTCTTTATTCCATTTACCTCTTCGTTTTCCTTTTCCTTCCATCATATGGTAATAGTTCGTGTGTTACTGTCACTAATCTATTCTATGGTGTTGTCCAGATTCAACTCTTAAGCTGAAGATCGATTGGCCAAAGAGATTCAATATCATTCAAGGCATTGCACGTGGACTTCTCTATCTCCACCGTGACTCACGCCTTAGGGTCATTCACCGAGATCTGAAGGTTAGCAATATTCTACTGGACGAGAAGATGAACCCGAAAATATCAGATTTCGGATTGGCTCGGATGTTTCAGGGAACCCAATATCAGGACAACACTCGAAGGGTTGCAGGAACTCTGTAAGAAACCTGTCTTTCAATGACATGCTTAACAAGGATTCACACTTTATCATCCTATATTAACTCGATGGAAACTGTTTTGGTATTTGAACAGAGGATATATGTCACCTGAGTATGCATGGGCAGGGTTATTCTCTGAGAAGTCCGATATCTATAGCTTCGGAGTTCTCATGTTTGAAATCATCACCGGAGAGAAGATCTCAAGGTTCAGCTTTGGCGATGGGAGCAAAGGCCTTCTTGCATATGTAAGTGAATGATTTGATTCTCATAAAGTGCAGACATTTCCCAGTGGCCATTACAAAACATTTCTTGTTCTTATATTCAGGCTTGGGAGTCTTGGTGCGAGTCCGGGGGATCGGATCTTCTGGATAGAGATCTTAGTGATTCATGCAACGCGTCTGAAGTTGCGAGATGTGTTCAGATTGGTCTGCTCTGTGTTCAACACGAAGCTGCAGACAGACCCAACACTCTTCAAGTGCTGTCTATGATTACTTCGACAACAGATCTTCCAACTCCAAAGCAGCCAATATTTGCAGCGCAAACTCTAAACGTGCAAACACTATACGATGAGTCAGTGTCTAAAGATCTTATCTCTGTCAATGAGTTAACACAATCTGTGATCCAAGGACGATAAGCTCTTAGTTTCAGTCTGTAGATTCATGAGCCTAAGATTTTGAGATCCCACTTTTTGTTGTTGTTAAATACTCAAAGCAAGTGAATATTGTTATTTAACTGTGAAAAGTATAATCATAATGATACAGTAGGCATGTGCACACAAAAAAAGAGAAAATCATAAAGTAGGCATTTTTATTGGATGATGTCGTCTTCTCTTGCGTTCTCGGCAGTGAAAGTCTGCGAATTTGGTTACAATCGTTGATGCCCAGATGGTCGGAGCTGAATTGATCCGCCATAGTTTTCTGGGTAAGAGCTGTCTCTTTCTGTAAAGGTCTTCGACATCGTCTTTGCGTTCAACATTGGAACTTTTGGGTGATGCACCGAATGTGTTCGGTGAAATGCGTGAATGAGATGTCAAAGTTTCAAAGTCTAGGCACTAGGGACCAACAGTTGAAGCCGCCCATCAAAAGTCATACCTCAACTATTAGCCAACTTTTTTTGAGTCTTCAGGTAAGGTTTTTGTGGTTCTTCATCATCCAAATTCCATTGCCTACGATTTAAAAAAAGAACCATTCCATAGTTATTGTTTTTGTGGTTCTTCATCGTGCTCTGTTTTGTTTTTGTCGGTTACATTCCTAGAAGTTGTGGAACGTGAATGCTTGTTTGTGATGTGATTGGTTTGATGGAAAGTTGTTGACTTCATTTATGGTTATTGGCCCAGAGATGGGAATATTCAAAGTTATCTGCTGAAGCAACATGGAATATAAAATAAGGAAAATATAAATAGTTTTTTGTTTTATTGTGTGAATGGAGAGATGTGATTCTAGTGGTCAATGGGGTCTATGGTTTGTCTTTTTAGAACTGCGGTCTGGATGGCTTATTATTATAATCACAATATATAATAATAATAAATAAGCAGCCTCCATGGATAGATACATCCGAGAGGTTTCATACTTTTTGTAAGATGTACAGGAAGGAAGTTTGTTCTGTTATTGCATTGACTTTATGCAGAGCTTTTTTCATAAGTTGAAATCTTTAGAAGAGCTCTTGTATATCATATGGGAAAGATTGATATTGTTTCCTTTGCTTCCTTCTTCTTTTTGCTGATTAGATTCCCAAGTTATGCCTATGCAGCTATAACCAAAGCAAGTCCTTTGTCGATAGGACAAACTCTAACCTCCCCTGGTGGATCTTATGAGTTTGGTTTCTTCAGTCCTAACAATTCTCAAAATCAGTATGTTGGGACCTGGTTCAAGAACATCACTCCTCAGGTCGTTGTCTGGGTGGCTAACAGAGATAAGCCAGTCACAAAAACCACGGCGAATCTCACCATCAGCAGCAATGGGAGCCTAATCTTGCTGGAGGGAGAGCAAGATCTTGTTTGGTCAATAGGAGAAACTTTCTCATCCAACGAGTTTCGTGCTGAGCTTTTAGACAATGGAAATTTTGTCCTCGTTGATGAAGTTTCCGGAAGACACTTATGGCAAAGTTTTGAGCATCTCGGTGATACTATGCTACCTCAATCATCTGTGATGTATGATGTTCCGAATGACAGGAAACGTGTTTTATCTTCCTGGAGAAGTCCCACGGATCCTTCACCTGGAGAATTCGTAGCTGAGCTTACGACACAGTTGCCTCCGCAAGGCTTTATAATGAGAGGATCCAGGCCTTACTGGAGAGGCGGTCCATGGGCAAGGGAAAGGTTCGCTGGCACACCAGAAATGGATGAATCACATGTAAGCCAATTCAGCGTTGCCCAAGATGCAGCAGCCGGCACAGGATTTTTGACTTATTCATTGCAAAGAAACTCTAACCTTTCGTACACTACGCTAACATCAGAGGGATCGTTGAAGATTCTTTGGCATAATGGCTCTAATTGGGTTAACGACTTTGAGGCCCCAGTAAGCTCATGTGATGTTTATAATGCATGCGGTCCTTATGGGATGTGTGTGAGATCTAATCCTCCAAAGTGTGAATGCTTGAAAGGCTTTATACCGAAATCAGACGAGGAGTGGAGTAGAAGTAACTGGACTGGTGGTTGTGTGAGAAGAACAGACTTATCTTGTCGTGTGAACTCTTCTGTAACAACACATGACAATGCTGCAGACGTCTTCGACACTGTTGCAAATGTGAAGCCTCCGGATTTTTATGAATATCTAAGCTTGATCAATGCAGGGGAGTGCCACCAGCGTTGTCTTGGAAACTGTTCTTGCATGGCATTTTCATATATTGAACAAATTGGATGCTTGGTATGGTATCGAGAGCTTGTTGACGTAATGCAGTTTTCTGCTAGAGGAGAGATTCTTTCCATCCGTCTTGCAAGTTCTGAGTTGGGTAGGAAATGAAACAGAGCATAAGTGTTGTTGTTCTTCGTGATTTTCTTGTTTGTTGCAGCATGGCTAACAGTTTACTTTTCTGGTGTTGCATCTCTCAGCTGGAAGCAATCGAACCAAGATAATCGTAGCTAGCACTGTCAGCATTTTTGTTTTCATGATCTTGGTTTTAGCTTCTTATTGGTTCTGGAGATACAAAGCAAAACAAAAGGGTGAGACTCTGAAATGCTTAGTTGCCCTCTTTCTCTGTTTTCTTAGGTCATCCATAGCCTTTGAGTGCTATAAATTTAGTACTGACACTTGGATGTTTGCAATTCATAGATTCAACTCCTACATCCATGGAGACTTCACAAGATGCATGGAAGAAAGAACTGAAACCACAGAATGTAAATTTCTTTGAGATGCAAACCATATTAACTATCACGGATAACTTCAGCATGGAAAATAAGCTTGGTCAAGGTGGATTCGGTCCAGTTTATAAGGTAAGGTTTAATAAGCTTTATCTGCTCTTTTCCTTGCACATGCTCATTCTTGTTCACTAGACGATTATCTCCGACTTTGCTTCCAGGGAAAGCTGCAAGATGGGAAAGAAATAGCTATAAAACGTCTTTCGAGCAGCTCTGGACAGGGTCTAGAGGAGTTCATGAATGAAATAATACTCATCTCTAAACTCCAACACAGAAACTTGGTTCGGCTTATGGGATGCTGCATTGAAGGACAAGAAAAGCTATTGATTTATGAGTTTATGGTGAACAAAAGCCTCAACACCTTTATCTTTGGTATGTCCCTTATTGCACCTACCTCTGCATTTTCCTAATTCTTTTCATCATGTGAAACTCTTGTTTATGTGTACTAGCTGACTAATATGTTTATAATTTGGTTAGATTCAACGAAAAAGCTTGAGCTTGGTTGGCCCAAGCGGTTCGACATCATTCAAGGTATTGCTTGTGGACTTCTCTATCTTCACCGTGACTCATGCCTCAGGGTTGTGCACCGGGATTTGAAGGTCAGCAACATCCTTTTAGATGAGGACATGAACCCAAAAATATCAGATTTTGGATTGGCTCGGATGTTTCAAGGAACACAACATCAAGCCAACACTCGCAGGGTTGTTGGAACTCTGTATGTATCTACCTCCCCTATACATTTATAACAAAGCTCAATCAAAGCCTTTACTTTGCTTATATCATCAAACCTGATGAATCTTTTTTTTTGTAAAATGAACAGAGGATACATGTCTCCGGAGTATGCATGGACAGGAATTTTCTCTGAGAAATCAGACATCTATGCATTTGGAGTTCTACTATTGGAAATCATCACCGGAAAGAGGATTTCAAGCTTCACCATTGGAGAGGAAGGCAAAAGCCTTCTCGAATATGTAAGCCAACTACGTTCTTTATCCTTCTTGAATCTTGATTATGGATCAAATGTTTCTTATATGCTTGTGTTTCATCAAATTTTAAGACATGGGACTGTTGGTGCGAAAGCGGTGGAGCGGATCTATTGGATCAGGATATATCCAGTTCGGGTTCTGAATTCGAAGTAGAGAGATGTGTTCAGATTGGTTTGCTCTGTATTCAACAGCAAGCTGTGGATAGACCCAACATTGCACAAGTCATGTCAATGCTTACTACAACAACGGATCTTCCGAAACCAAAACAACCCGTCTTCGCAGTGCAGATTCAAGAGAGTGATTCAGAGTCTAAGAGTATGTATTCTGTGAATAATATAACACAAACTGCTATAGTTGGTCGATAAAAGCATTGCTTTTGCAAATCATTCACCATGTTTACAAAACTGAATCGGTTGTAAATTGTTGTGAAGATATTGGATGTTAATATATGCTGAGGATGTGTTGAATCTCTCTGCTAAAAATGTTATGACTCTTAATAAATGACAAAAAAGAATTCAAAATTTTAAAATAAAATAAAAATTAGTTTCTCAAAACATACTTTTATGAAGTACAAAAACTCAGCCTTTCGTTTGCATTTGGCATTATGATCTTGATTTCAATAGAAGAACAGCAGAACAAAACAAAACAGATTACGACAGAGAGATTACCTCAAAAGCACGGCTTTAAATGTCCAAAAGCACGAGTTTTTGACTCTGTGTCTATGAGAGAGAGAGAGGGAGAGGGAGAGAATGTTATGGCTCAAATATTCAAAGACACGAGACAAAAAATATCGAGAGTGTTTGTACACACGGCCTTGAAAAAAGCTAACTCCAAAGTTGTTTTTTTCTTGTGTCATCAGAAATCGTGTGGTGTTGACGTAGTTTCACAGTGAAAGCTCGCGACTTTGGATCGAAGCGCTTACGCCCAAATGATCTCAGCGTGATCGATCACAACTACTTAAAAAAAAAAAAAAAAAAAATTTTGATTGTCTTTCTTTCTTTATTCTTCAGCTATAGTGATTGGTTGGAATGTTTGACCGCTTATTCAAGAAGTCTAAGAAGGGACGCACTGATTGTGTTCGACGAAATGACTGACCGAGATTTTGGACTTCATATGGGCCAACAAATTTACTCAAGAGGTACATTAAATTTCTCTTAATTTGGGAGAATTGCGAGAAAACTAAAAATCTTGTTCAATCCGCTAAAAAGTTATGTACTGTGTTATTGAAGCTGATTGATCTATGCGTGGTTATTATTACAGTTTGTATGAGAAAATGATATTTTGAAGGAGATATTTCCAGAAATGCAAAGCTTTTGTAGCATCCAGGTAACTCTGCGTATGGGCCCTATTTTTGCGTTAATCTCTTTCATGGAAAGTGACGAGTTTGAAAGCTGAAAATGTATTCTTTCAGGAGATAAATTTGACTTCTAGTTAGACTATTTAATGCAATTGGATTGTTTCAACGTCTCATTTTTTTATTTTGTTTAATTATATAAAGGAGCTTAAAGTATTGGTGATTGATAGTGTGACACATTAATGCACCAGAGAGTTAAAAAAAGAGAACTTTGAAATCGTCAATTATTGTGATCTAAAGGTTGGTCAACTTTAGGTTGTCTTAAGTAGCAGAAGACTCATGAGTTTTTATGTTTATAGATGAAACTAAAAGAGGATTGTTCTCTCAATTCTTTTGAGTTCACAAAAATAACTTTTTTTGTTCAAATCTCAAGATGGTTATCGTTGTATGCTTGCTCTTGTTAACAACCATGTTCTCAAGCTGTGGCTATGCAGCTATAACCACATCAAGTCCTTTGTCCGTAGGGAAAACTCTGAGCTCTCCTGGTGGATCTTTCGAGCTAGGCTTCTTCAGTACCAACAGTTCTGGGGATCAGTATGTTGGAATCTGGTTCCAGAAAGTCACTCCTCGGGTTATTGTTTGGGTGGCCAACAGAGAAAAGCCAGTCTCGAACCCCACGGCAAATCTCACAATCAGCAACAATGGAAGTCTTATCTTGCTTGATGGCAAGCAGGATCCTGTGTGGTCATCTGGAGGAGAAATTACGACTAACAAGTGTCGTGCTGAGCTTCTAGACACCGGAAATCTTGTACTCGTAGATAATGTTACTGGAAAGTATTTGTGGCAAAGTTTTGAGAATCTTGGTGATACTATGCTACCACTCACATCTCTGATGTATGATACTCCTCACAACAAGAAACGTGTGTTGACTTCCTGGAAAAGTGAGACTGATCCATCACCTGGGGAATTTGTAGCTGAGATTACACCACAAGTGCCCTCGCAAGGCATTATATGGAAAGGCTCGTCACCCTATTGGAGAAGCGGACCATGGGCGGGAACAAGGTTCACTGGGATACCAGAAATGGATGAATCATAAATAAATCCATTGGGAATGGTCCAAGATGTAGCCAACGGCACAGGAGTTTTCGCTTTTTGTGTACTGAGAAATTTCAATTTGTCATCCATCAAGCTAACATCAGAGGGATCATTGAGGATTCAACGGTATAATGGAACCAGCTGGATTAAGCACTTTGAGGGTCCGGTAAGCTCATGTGATCTATATGGTGCATGTGGACCTTTTGGTTTGTGTGTGAGGTCCGGTAATCCAATGTGCCAATGCTTGAAAGGGTTCGAACCAAAGTCAGATGAGGAGTGGAGAAGCGGGAATTGGAGTCGTGGGTGCGTGAGACGCACAGACTTATCTTGTCAAGAAAACTCTTCTGCGGAAACACAGGGCAAAGATAGAGACGCCTTCTATCATGTTTCCAACATAAAGCCTCCAGATTCTTACGAATTAGCAAGCTATAGCGATGAAGAACAATGCCAGCAAGGCTGTCTCAGGAACTGTTCTTGCACAGCCTTTTCCTTTGTCAAAGGAATAGGTTGTTTGCTGTGGAACCGGGAGCTATTGGACACCGTGAAATTTGCTGCTGGAGGAGAGACTCTTTCCCTTCGTCTTGCACATTCTGAATTGAGTAAGCCATCATAAGAGCTTTTCTTACACTCACATCATATAATCTCTTAACTTTCTTTACAATGTTCTTTTTGGGTAGCACTGTCGTTTACAGTTTAGTTTTCTCGTGACCCTTTCAGCTGGAAGCAAGCGAATCAAGGTTATCACTATTGGCACTCTCAGCTTCTCTGTTTTCTTGATCTTGGTGCTTGCTGCATATGGGTGTTGGAGATACAGAGTGAAACAAAATGGTGAGAATCCAAATAGCTGATTTCTCTTCAACATACTCGTCTCTTGATCTTACTACGTATTATCCTGTTATGGTTCCATGTCTACTTGGGCTTCGCTTGTTTCTGTTTAAGCTTTCAGACATCTATTTGAGCTTTAGCTGAATGCTAGAAATTCTGTGCTAACAAATGGATACTTGTAATTTGTAGGTTCAATTCTTGTATCCAAAGACAATTTAGAAGGCGCTTGGAAGAATGATTTGAAATCACAAGATGTCTCAGGTTTAAATTTCTTGGAGATTCATACCCTACAGACTGCCACAAATAATTTCAGCATGTCAAATAAACTCGGCCAGGGTGGGTTCGGTACGGTTTATAAGGTAAGAGATATAAGTTGCTTCTATTCGCTCTTCTCCATTCTGATATTTCTTGCTTTTTATATGACTGTCTGCAACTATGCAATTATGATGCCTTCAGGGGAAGCTTCAGGACGGAAAGGAAATAGCTGTAAAGCGTCTCTCTAGCAGCTCTGTACAGGGTAAAGAGGAGTTCATGAACGAGATAAAACTCATCTCGAAACTACAACACAGAAACTTGGTTCGGCTTTTGGGATGCTGCATCGATGGAGAAGAGAAGCTACTGGTCTATGAATATATGGTGAACAAAAGCCTTGATACATTTATCTTTGGTAAGCCTCTTTTTGCTTTTCTCCTCGCATGACATTAGAAATTCTTAACGCTGATCGGTTTCTGCTATACTCTCTGTGTGTGGTACTTTTGTCCAACAGATTTGAAGAAAAAGCTTGAGATTAATTGGACTAAGAGGTTCAATATCATTCAAGGAATCGCACGTGGACTTCTCTATCTCCATCACGACTCATTCCTCAGAGTTGTACACCGTGATCTGAAGGCCAGCAACATTCTCTTGGATGAGAAAATGAACGCAAAGATATCGGATTTTGGTTTGGCTCGGATGTTTAATGGAAAACAACATCAAGACAACACTGGAAGTGTCGTAGGAACTCTGTAAGAAACCAGTCCCATTCTTATGACATGCTCAATCAAAAGTCTTTCATGTTTACACTCAACTTGACTAACTATTAAATCAAATTTGAAACAGAGGATACATGTCTCCCGAGTATGCTTGGACAGGGAAGTTCTCTGAGAAATCCGACATTTACAGCTTCGGAGTTCTGATGCTCGAAATCATCACCGGCAAGGAGATTTCAAGCTTCAGCTATGGCAAAGATAGCAAAAACCTTCTCTCATATGTAAGAACATATCTTAAAACACTTGCTGCAGTGTCTAAAGTTGATTCTCGTCTCTTACATGTTTTCGATCTGTTGTAACAGGCATGGGAATCTTGGAGCCAAACCGGGGGAGTGAATCTACTGGATGAAGATCTTGCTGATTCTGATTCAGTTAACTCAGTTGAAGCAGGGAGATGTGTTCATATTGGTTTGCTCTGTGTTCAACATCAAGCTAATGATAGACCTAACATCAAACAAGTTGTGTCAATGATGACTTCAACAACGGATCTTCCTAAGCCAACACAACCAATGTTTGTAATGGACACAAGCGATGAGGATTCTTCTCTGTCTCGACACTCCAATGATCTCTCTGTTGATGAAAACAAATCTTCCAAGGAGCTAAATGTTTCCTGTTAAATATTGTTGGCCAATCTGATTCTTCCATGTGTTTGTTATTCAGAATTGTGAAATAAACCTAGGTGATGTGTAAAATTCGAGGTTATTGTGAATTTTAACATTACGATTTAGATTTATTGTAAAAAGGTTTAGAGACTCCAAACGGGGGAGAAGGTTTTGACCAAACCACACAAAGTAGGAAACTAGTCAACGGATTTGTCTTCTTCTTCTAACGGATTTGACTTTAATCGATGAGAGAGGATAAGCTATGAATCAAATGATTGGCTGCACAGAAGCAGAGGAAATCTTTGTCAAATTCGTACACCAAATGAGTATTATCTATTGTCGTATATGTGAGAGTATTTCGGAGAGTGAAGATGGAGGTTTTGTTTGTAATACAAGTTCTCACTAAGAGGTTTAGTGAGGTTTCATACAAGATTTATATCAAATTTCTTGGTTCTAAATTTGTTTAGATTAAAAATGTTGTTTGGATAGTTAACATATAAGCCCTAGCATTTTTAACATACAATTTCACAATACATATATGCAGATCCACCACAAATAGCTCTACTTGCACCATTCTGGAAATTTTTCTTATCTGATTTGCCTCTTCCAATAATCTATTGAAGTAAAAGCATTAATGAACCGTTTAGTCAACCACTGAACTAAGGAGATTTCCACCAATTATACACATTAGTAAAAGAAAATTAACGGATGGAAATTAATTATACATTTTGAATTTTATTTAAATCTCGCCATCATGCTAAAATAAAATCTAGATTTTCTCGACATATTTTGAATTTTCAAACACAAGTTCAAAATAATCAAAAATGAATGTCATTTTATTTTAAAAACATAGAAAATAAACCTACAACATGTTATACTAAACATAAAGTTCCTAAAACTCTAAAAAAACGAACAAAAATTGAAGAGAGTGAAGCTCATTAGCCGAACAAGTGTTAGCAATACGCATATTCGTGTGCCACAAAGCGCACATGGCCCCCAAATCTTACTCACGACAATATAAGTTTTGAGTAACAAGAAGACACACATTTTTTTAATTCTCATATGAGATCCATCACTCTCACTTATCTCTCTCCACATAATTGAAGTGTGGTAGATGGGAGAGAGATCACTCTATCTTTACACAACCTCACATGCTTCTTTCTCACTTGATTCCATGTGCTTCCCCCTTTTTCCCTATATACTTCCAAGAATACATGCATTTTATACAAAACTATTCCTCAAATTTTTGTTTCATTTTTCTAATCAAATCCCTTAGCTTGGATCTTAATGTATGTCTTATATCTTATTTAGGCATTCATTTAGTTACAATTTCCTAATCAAATCCCATAGCTTGGTTCTTAATGTGTGTCTTGTGCCTTTTGCCATTCTAGATTTGACTTTTTATATAATGTCTCTTTTGCACAAAAGCTGTAAAGGATCTAGGTAAAGGAAATGCTTGATTTGGTCACTGAACTCCTTAAATAAATTGAGTTTACTGCAATTTGATTGAGAGAAATGTTTATCCTAAAAGTGCAAACATTGCAGCTTCTAAGAAGAATCTATATTAAAGAGTTAAAAGCCAACTTTTTTTTTTTGAAGATACCCACTACAAAAACAAAAAAGAGCCCTCTTTTTGTTTGCATTTCACCAAACTAAAAAAGAGAATAATAAAAGAAGAAAAAAGAAATGTTCTAAAAGCTCTATATTAATATTCTTGTAGTGGAATTTGGAGGTCACATGGGATTGAAATTGGGATTAGTGGGAAGAGAACTAACAAAAACACCTTTGTAAGAAAAAAAAAATATACACTCAAGTAAAAATTCACAAAACTATTAAAAAAAAAAAAAAAATTTAGGAATGCCAAATACCACTTAGTATGCTGCGGAATCTGTTCATAGATAGCTTCTTCACAAGTCTCTTAGCATCTGTACCTTCAGTTTCTGCTAGCTTCTCTATGCTTTTCAAATACCCCGAAGACGCAATCTTCCTCCTCGCGCTGTTGCAGCTCGTTAAAGACATCAGGATCGATATCAAAAACTTCGTGTTACCCGAATCGCCGCTCACATTGCTCCCATCTTCATGGTCTAGCAGCTTGAGGATGTAGCTAATGTTAAAGTCGTCTTGCGCAAACTTCTTCCTGTTCCTTGGAACCGAGATCAGACAGTAGAGCGCCACGCTCGCCATTTCCCTTACGTCTAACGATTTGGCGTCGAGAAACTTGACTAGCTCGGGCATAAAACCGGCGTCTCCCATTATCCTCTTGACCTCTTCCGGTAAACTACACAGCCTTGAAGTAACCTTCAAGGCTGATTCTTGAACAGAAATCTCCCCGTTTCTTAGAAGATACAGCAAATGATCCAAGAATTTGCAGCTCATCAATGCGTTCAAACAACCGGGAGACCCGAAACACAAGTTATCGATTGCCCTTAACGCTGTCTCCTTAGATTTCGAAGAGGAACACGAGTTGGGATCTGATAATACACTCACTAGCTCCTGGATTCCTCCTTGTCTAACCAAGATTTCGCGTGTTTGTTCGTCTCTAGAACACATACTTAACAGGAGATCAATGGAATTTACCTGAACGATCTCTTCTTTCGATCCAATAAGCTTAATGAAAGTGGTCACCGTGTCGTCTTCCTCGATCATATACCTCTTGATCTCTTCAACACCGACGAGATTTCTCAGCACTCCACAGGAGCTAGCGATCAATTCGCCGCCCAATCCGCTGCAAGAACAAATCTTTAGCAATGCCGAGACGCCTCCATGAGCAGAGACAGACCAAGCGTTCTCTGAGTTCTCTGTTAGATTCTTCAAACACCTTGCGGACGCTTCTCTACCAACATCGTTCCCGTTCTCAAGAACCCTAACAAGAGGACCAATCACACCCGATCGGATCAAAACAGACCTGTAAGAACCAAATCCAGAGATAAAAAGCACAGCTTTCGCAGATTCCTCTTGAATCCCCATCTCAGAATCGAGAAACCCGACGAGGATGTTAACCATGTCGCTGATTTCGATCACTGCCTTGGCGTATCTATCATCCTCTTCCATGGCTTCGTTAAGCTTCATCAAAGCTTGCTTCTTCATCTCCAGATCCCCAATCTTCATCCTCGTGAGCAAATCCCTGATGTAAAACCTCATGTCTTCTTTGCAAGCGTTGGCACTCGGCTTCGACACGACGATCGCGAATCCGTGGCTGAGAATCCCGGCGGAGTAAATCCGGGAGAGGTTCCTCGCGTGCCGGTCGAATTTCCCGGCCATAACATCCAAATCGCTCTGCATCAGGAGCTTCCCGCTGTAAGAGACGTCCACGCAACGCGTCGCGAGATCGTAACAGTCTCTGAGGGAAACGAGGATGGCGGAGATTAAGCTCGAGAGAGATGGGTCGAACCCTGAATCGAGATTCTCGAGAGCGGCGAGGCCAGAGTAGAGCTCCTCGAGCTTGGTTCTCATGAGTTGCCATTTGACGTTGAAGGATTTGATTGAGTGAGAGAGTGAAATCAACGAAGATATCGCTTCGATTGCTCTCCCGATGCTAGCCTTCGATTCCTCGCCGGTTTCTTCGCCCATGTTTCTCGATTACAAAAATTTCTTCTTCTTCTTCTTATTCTCAAGTTGTTTTAAAGCAAAAACCCATCTCGAAATGAAATCTCTCTCTCTCTCTCTCTCCTTCTCCAGAAACTGACGAATTTGGTTCCTACCACAAGGAAAACGACGGGAAAGACGAAGACTTTCACAGGTAATCTCGTTGGGTTATATCTGCAATGGTTATTGGGTTTGAAGAGAAAGAGAGAAAGAGAGAGAGAGTTTGGCAATTTGACGGGCTGGCCTTCTCGGTGGGGTTGGAGGCAGTGACATGTCGAGGAAGATAAAGGTAAGGGTACAATTGTCATTTCATTGCTTTTTTGGGGTTAACCCAAAAAGCGTATTTGGGAAAGGTAAGTTGTTCTTAAATTGGTTTTGGTGACCACGGCACGAGGGGCTGCTATAGCCTATAGCGAATTCGATTCTTTTTTTCTTTTTCTTTTTTTTTCTGTTATTCTTTTTAACAAAACAAATCTTATTTCAAACAAAGGTTTTTTTTTTTTATAAACTGTTGGAGTTTCAGACCTTTAGTACATAATCGTTTTTTAAATATTTCGATTTAATGAATGCACTTCCAAAGATTTTAAACAATTTTTGTTGACGGTTTTTTAGTTTACTTCCTTTATACAATCTATTAATCAAGTTTTTGAAAAAATAAAAAGTGGTGAATTTTCATAAATTTTATAATAGTTCGTGATTATTATTACATCATAACGGAGAACTCCAATTAAACTAGATGGTAAACCCATTTAAAAAACATGCATATTGTTAAATGGCTAATAAATTTAGATAATTCGAGTACAAATTTTAATAAACTTTCCCCATAATTTTTGGTTTATAACCATTTTATACATTTTACGTGAAAAATCAAGTTAATGGAAAAAAAGTTTGTTTTTCAATTGATAGTGAAGAGAACTTGAGAATCACTCATCACTCATGTAAAATGCACCCCTATAATCGATTATATAGTTTTTTTTTTTTTCGTAATATTAGTTTGAAGCTTAACTCTAAAGGACCATTCAATATTGTGCACGAGCACGAGAAACCCGGAAGTGGAAATGGTTATGGACGGTGAAGCTGGTAGACATATTTGTATATTACAAGTACTTATACAGTTATATTTATCCTATTTCTTATTGTTTTTGTTATTATTTGAATTTCACTTTTTCATCAACGTATTTATATTTCCTAAATATACTTTTGTTTATGGAAATCAAGTAATCAACCAATGATGATTGAGTGAATTGAGTAAAGATGTTTTTGTGTGGGCGACGTTTGATTGTTGAAATGCCCGTTTATTCATTTTATTGTTAAAGTGTAAGACTCCTTAAATACTCGTTTTTTCAAAAAAAAAACTATCTAGAAAAATAAATCAAATTAACTTGTAATTAGTATGTACTTATCTCAAATACTCGTATTGATTGTTGAAATGCTCGTTTATTCATTATATTGTTAAAGTGTATAAGACTCCTTAAATACTCGGTTTTTTTTCAAAAAAAACACTATCTATAAAAATATATCAAATTAAGTATAAATTAACTTGTACGTAACTAATATGTACTTATCTCAAATACGTAACTATATATTTTTTATATAATGAGAAAGTTTTAGACCTTTTACCTATAATCTTTTTAAACAGGAATAAATGCTTGATCATATATTAATTTGTCCGACGAAACGTCGAGGATATTTTCACGGTTGTATTGCCGAATATATTAATTTGAATAAGATGTACAAGCATTTTCATTCATCTACTTTGCTACTAAATTATGGGATATACTTATATTATATGTGTATTAAACTATAATTTTCAAACAATTTATCTTAGAATATGTGTGTAACAGTTGACTCAACGTAGGTATAATTTTATATTAAAGGAAACAAGAGATGGTCCGTGACAAAACATATGAAGAGCCAAAAACTGGCAAAATTGAATGTAAAGCAAATGGATTGGTTACGTCTCACATGATTCCAAATTTAGATCGTATTCGATATATTAATCTTTTCATGTAAATAAAACTTTCACATATGATTTTATTGTTCAACCGAATTTTTTCAAAAGCAACCATGTCTAGGCTCTAGCTTACATTTTTTTTGGTATTAATCCGATCCCAAATATCCATCCATCGAATCGAAGAACTATTTTCACTATTGATATCATCATAAATGCAACTATTGAAGTATTGGTATCAATCACATGAAAATTTTGTTGACTTTTTGAGTTTTCGTTAGCTAGCCACGGAAATTTAATGCGACTCGTAGATTGAACACACCTATGTATATAGATAGCATTGAAATTTTGAACATTTTCATAAAAATTAATATTAAAAAAAATTGATATTTTTAAAGATAGACAGTTAAGCTAGCCACTGCATATATTAGACACACTAACTAAGTTGCCTATACAGGGATGGGTTAATGGGTTTTAGATGTTTTCGTCATGTTTTCAAAATTACATACTTACTAAAAAAAACATATGCATGTTGTGTTTGTAATATATTAATTGGACTTTAATAGATTAAAAAAAGACACTAAGTTGTACTTTTACATGGTAGATTATGCAATTATAGAGCCGTAAAAAAAATATAGTTTATGTAAAAAAAAAAAAAAGTTAGGTGTGGAAAGACAAAAAGAAAGTGATCCATGACATCGACGTTTGAGTAGTTGAGAAGGGAGATATTCATATGTGCAAACGCATTACAACATATTCCTTAGTTTTCACGAAAAAAATAATAATCAAAATATCAAATTACTATTAATATAATATATGGTAGTTTATATAAAAATCTAAAATGGTTACATATATCATCAAGTGATAGTTTTTATGTATGCTAAAATTATAACTATGCTACCCAAACTCTTTTGAGATTATAGCTTAATACAATCTTTGATCCGAATATCTCCGAACAACTAGACCAATTCAAGATTGTGAGTCAGATAAAAAAAAAAAACCCAAGCAATTATTAACAAACTCGTGAAGGAAAAATGATAATAACTTGAGATCGCTTGACGCAGACATGTTGTAATTTAGTGGCACGGCATAAAGATCCACATGGAATTTATCTTTGCTCCAAGATAGGCTGATAGGGTTGGTAATGACTAAAGAGGAAGTCTTGTCTTAAGCTTCAACATAAACTTCAACTAACCATTTTTTTAAATAGTCTAGTTATGCTTTCTTATCCAATTCTTATTATCCAAACAATTTTGTTCATTGTAATTTGCATTAGTTTGTGTCAATGTCAATGAGTTTCCATCATCTAAAGGGTTTGGGGATTCAAACAGAAGTATCTAAACCTACAAAACTAAAATCACACAGTAAACAAAATCGACATCATAATATTGTTTTTTGTTGTTGTCTTGTTTCTCCCTATATCTATGTTGTTGAAATACTTACTATGGAGCATAGTAAATCTCTCTATGTTGTATGTGAAAGTTACAAAATGAGATTATAGTTTTAAAGATGTGATCATGTTTTGTTTGCTAAAACTGAACTAGTACATTGAATAGAATGTAATAAATAAACAGTATACTCATTCCACTTTAAAATAAACAAATTTCAAAGAGAAATTCCCCTCTTCAATGATGAAATTGAAACAAATTTCAAAGAGAAATTCCCCTCTTCAATGATATCATGTTTCATATCACATTTGTTGTTATATATGATAGTATGATTTTAAGATTTAACAGATCAGTTTTTTTTTTTACGGCATTTAAAGATCAATCTAAACAAAAGAAAACAAAAGTCACAAAAATTCAGGAGAAACAGATAAATTGTTACAACTCGTCACAAAGAGAAGAGGATCAATATAGTTTTAACAAAAAATACATACAAGATCGATAAAATTGATAGGATTTGTGCAATCGGAAAACCATTAGGTCTGAGATGAAATATCAAGAGCAAAAAATGAGAATATGAGTTGGGCTGCTTATTTAAGGGCCCAGTACTATCCAGCCCAAACAATGCTTGTGACCAAAATTTGTAGATTAATGTTTTGTAGTACATTATTACCATCATTGCAATGTTATAACTAGTTAAAATGTTTGATCATCTTAGTTTCGAATTACATGTCCAAAAATGCTAATTATAAATAACAAAAATGATAAGTGATTAACGGATGCAACCTTTGAGAAAACATTTCTCATAAACTACACTAGATTCGTCGTTATGTTATTACCCAAATTCAGAAACATAGTATACAAAATTGGAAGAATAAACATTTCTCATTTTTTTCTTCATCAACTAATATTTCTAAAATCTATATTATATATTCAACATTTTGTGTTTGCACATATATGTTTTAGAGCTTAAATCTAATCATATGCAAACGAGACATGCAAATTGAATGAACAATTGCCAGTTTTGGGAAGAGTATATGGCAAACCATTGGTGGTTATTGGAACAATAGAATGACACTAATCGGTTTAAAATGAAGACCAAGATAAACGAAAATGACACTAATCACTTTTAAGATGAAATCATGAGACACAAAATTGTGAAATGAAATATTTCATCTCTTATTACTCCACATTATAAAACAAATAAACTGTATTTACATTACATAAACATACAAAAAAAAGTTTTAAACCCCCAAAAGACATTTTCTGAGACCTTCTAAACAAGCTAGCCTTTCCAAAACCCTATCTTTCTTTTTATCTAACAACAATTTACAGAGACTTATCCAAACCAAAACTCAATAACATATAACTTATAACCCTTTTTCTTCAAATTAAGGATCTTGAAGAAACCGAGTTGATGGTATTAGCCTCAAACCAAGTTGTCTGATTCAGTTGAACAGAGCCACTGAGACTCCCGAATCGTCCTTGTTGCAGTTTAACCTCGAAGGGTGTCTTTTCTGCAGTGGCGCTCCTGGAGCTTCAATCTCATCATCATTGTCATCACCTAAACCAAACGGTTTGTCCAAACCGAATCTGCCATTGTGGAGAACAGAGGTTTTCCTAGGTGTGCTAAACGCGAAATGTGACTGCTTTGCGATTAATGACTGCAATTAAAAAAAACAAAACAAGGAACTATTAGATCAACATTAAACTAATCTCGTGTATCAACCAAATCCACTAATGATGCCCATTTTACTTACAGCTTCTCTTATTGTCTTTGAAACAAGAAACAATTGTTTCAAGTCTTCATGCTCGACCCCACAGATAATTCTCACCTGTAATAATTAATAAAATCTCTCAATAAGTCAAGTCTCTATGAAATGGTCAAACCATCATCTATGCACGTTACCCAAAGTTCTCCAGAAATGGAAAATTTGAACATTTTCTCATTTCCAAATAAGTTTTTGACTCTCAGAGAACAAAAACGGTAATTAACATGAAATCTCAACTACTTAACAGAACCCAGAGAGAGAGAAAAAAGGATAAAAAAAGGTTTTTAATGAAATTAACCAAAATGCGAACACTCTCATTTCCGATATGATTTTGAATCTCAGAGAACAAAAAAGTGTTAAAACTTTCAGCTCAATCAAATTAATACTCAGTAAATCAACATGAAATCTCAACTTATTAACAGAACCCAAAAATAAATAAAAAGAGTTAGTGTTGAAATTAACCAAAAAATTGAAAACTTTCTCATTTCCAATATTTGAATCCCAGAGAACAAAAAAGTGTTTAACTTTCAGCTCAATCTGATTAATTCTCAGTATATCAACATGAAATCTCAAATCAGTACAGAACCCATAAATCAAAGTAAGAGTTTTGTTATGAAATTAATCAAAAATTTGAAAACTTTCTCATTTCCAATACGATTTTAAATCTCAGGGAACAAAAAAGGTTTTAACTTTCAGCTCAATCTCATTAATACTCCATAAATTAAAATGAAATCTCAACTAATTAACAGAACCCAGAAATCAGAAAAGGATTTAAAAAGGAGTTAGTGATGAAACGAACCAGAATATCTAGCGGAAGATCTTCAAGCTCTCGACTTTGAGCAACAACTGCATCAGAAGTTTTGTCGCAGAGCTTCTTCGACGAGATTTTTCCGACAGGTGAAGTGAAATCCGAATCCCCAATCTCATCACCTGATGAAATTAGAATCCTCTTTCTCCCAAATCCTCTCTTGTACTGAACCAACTCCAACTCTAACCCTAATCCTCCATCATCCACATCACGACGATGCTTCAAATTCGATTTCTGGGCAACGATTCTCTTCTTCCCCAATGCCATTTTTGCCAAATTTATTAAATACCCAAAGATTCTTACTAGACTGTATCTGCATCAGAAAACGTTATTATAAAAAAAAAAGTCAGATCTTTTTATTTCGGAGAATCTAAAAACAGAGGATTTGAAGAAAGAACATAGGAAAGAGAATCTTATTAAGAGCAAGAAACAAACCTATAAACAGTGAGATTTTCCAGAGAAAACCGAAGATTTGAGATTTGTCGATATCTATTAAAAACGTCTCCAAGTATGTTTGCGGGAAATGAAACGAATCTGAGAAAAATGAGTGATTTTTCTTTTTTCTTTTTTGGTTTTGAATTGCGACAAGAAGATGAGCTCACTTCTCTGTACTTATAGTAGATAAATGTTTTTTTTTAATTTGATGTCTTTTTACTTTTTAGTCAAATTATTTAAATAGAACGAGAAAACGCTGGAAATTTCCTAAGGCAAAATATCTTCATTTTCTTTAATTTTTAAATTTGTTATACCTCCCTCCTTTCTTCTGGTGATAAGCAAAAGACGGCTAAAAAAAAACTAGCCGTTGAGATAAGACACGTGGCGAAATCTAAGTCGGAGAAGGAACCAACGTGGGAGGTTCATGTGCTGACGTGGCGACATGGTGTTCGTTTGTCGGTTTAGTCTCACACGGTTTTGGTCTTAGGATTCCACCAACATGGTAAGTTTCCTCTGACACAGTTTCTTTAATATTCTAACTCTTATCGGTTATCACCGACCAAAAGAATAGAGGATTTAAGTTTTAATTTAAATTTAGTTATTATTGATTACTCTTTTTTTAACCCAGATAATATTTGTTATTGAGATTTTGTGCAATTTAACTATGGCATATGCAATTGATTTTTAAAGTCATTTATTGCATTCTCAAGAAACAAAGATATGCATACATCAATGGAAAAAATAAAGATTGAAGATATGAATACATTATTATTATATTTCTCTATTTTTGTGAGAAAAAAAATATGCATGCCATTAGTTGAGAATTTTACCACATATTAACTAATTTTAGGTCTCTTTAATCAAAGGAAATTATTTTCTTACTATTGGAAGTTCTAATTTGGCATATATCTGATTGAAAATTTAAAGTGTTTATTAAAAAACAAAAACAAAATCTGATCAATGTTTTCTTTCTCAAAAATAAAGTAATTATTAAAAAAATACAAAAAATTACTGTAACTAAATTATATATATTATTGAGTTTTTGTGCCAAATCATGGTATATGCAATTGAGTTTGTTGTGTCATTTATTAAATAATCAAAATCCACAGATATGTATTAATTAATACTATCATTATTATATTTCTATCCTTTTCCTACAATATTATTGCAACTAATGGCATGCATACAATAAAATAATATATATACATGAGGTAAAATTTTCATTCATGATTGGGCGAATCTCTTAACTTCATTTATAATTTAGTTTAGATGAATTACTTAGCAGTACATATAAGAGTGATTTTAGTGAATATATATAAATAACTTCATAATTAGATAAATGGGAAAGCATAATTGAAAATGAGATAGATAGGAAAAAAAAATCAATTTTAATCCATAAAAGTCCTTACCCATTTGATATATTTACTTAAATGCCATTGGCATGAAAACTTTGTTCACATCATAAATTTCCGACAATACTGTTCATTATTCGCCGTTAACACTGTTCATAAGAAGATTAATAACGCACATGAACACTGTTATTATGTAGTTACATGTTAAACAAGTTAACATATTGTGAAAATACATGTTAAATTAGTTATTTATCATACATGTTAAATCACTTATCAATGTAAAAATACATGTTAAACCAGTTATCTATGAAAAAAATTCGTGCTAACCTTGTTATCATATTATAGAAAAATATATATTGTAAAAAATACATATAAATCAGTTATCACTCATACGTGTTAAACCAGTTATCCATATAAAATACATGTTAACTCAATTATTCATGCAAAATTGTCATGTTATCCCAGTTATCATAACATAAAAATATAAGTTATTGATTAACTAACTAAGCTAACTTAACAAATTTATGCAAAGATAAACCGATAAACCACTTACTAAACTTGTTATCAGTTACCTTTATATTTCTTTTTCTTCTTCCTTTGTTATCATCAATATCATCACCAGAACCAGCTTCACCACTATTGCTACTGTCATCGCCTCAGTCACCGTCGTTATTATTGTCACCACCATCGTCGTCGTCATCACTGCCATCATCACCATCTTCACCGCCATCATATGCATCACCGCCATCACCATCAACGTTATTTATTTATTTCTTCTCCTCTCTTTTTTTAACCAATCTCCTTCTTTCTCTTTTACCCTTTCTCTTTCTTCTTCTTGTCATTGGAAAATATGTGGATCTCTGGAAAGAGAAAAATCAACACATGTAATTATATAAAAAGAATAAGGATAAAATAGACTTTTACCATATAAACAGTATAAAAGAAAAATGACGGCTGCAAGAAACTTAATACCATATTAATAATTGTCATCCATTGGTGTTTCTCTACATATAACTTAGAGTAAGTTGGGTGAATATCATTAGTTGATAAAAAAATTAGGAATGAAGTTTAAAATATTAAATAGTAATAAAGATAATATTTTAAAAAACCAGTAATATGTTTTTGATGTTAGTGTAATTACTTAAAATGCCACTCGACTGGAAACCGCCACTAACACTATTAGCATATTCATATGATACTGTTCATCACCGGATATTATACCGAAGATATTGTTCATTCGATGAGAATATTCATAGTTGGGCGTTAACATTGTATAAATTTAATTGCTAACTATGTGATTACCATAATAATTAATAATATAGCGTGATAACTATGTTTATAACAATGTATTAACGAGTTATTTATACTTGTAGCATGATAACCTATTATCTATACACACATTATTAGTATTATCGTGCTAAATTTTGATTAAAGTTAATAAGATATATATTAACGTGTTATTTTACGAAATATAAACCGATAACAAATTAACAATAATAATATCGAGTTAACATCTTCATCAACACCATCATCACCACCACTCCCACCACCACTACCGCCACTACCACCACTACCACGGCCACTATCACCACCACCACTACCAACATTGATCACCATTGCTACCACCACCGTTACGTATGAACACCATCACCATCGTCACCAACCACCACCATCACCATCGCCACTACCACCACCACCACCACCACCGCTACTAACATCACCTCCTTTATCTTCTTAACCATCACTATATATCACTACCAATATTGATTATTATCACTTCCACCACTACTATGGTACGAGCACCATCATCATCGTCATCAACTGCCACCACCGCTGCAACTACCACCACCACCTTCGTCTTCTTCACTGGCAACCTATTCTTCATCACCATAATCATTTGCACAATTGTTCTTTGTTTTCTACTTCTCCTTCTATTTTTTTTTTCTCTTCTTTATTTTTTTAATCAATTATTGTTCGTTAGTTAAGGAATATAAAGTAATTTTCCTAAAAAATTACTGTAGAAAAATGTGTCAGATTGTGTCGCTTAATTTTACAATCTTTGATTGCTCTGCATTGCTATTACTCTATAACTTATTTTAAGTAATATGTGTAACACTATTATTTTATTTAATTTTGTAGTCTTTTAAACCGGTTTGTGAGATGTTTGAGTCCGATCATACAAAAACCGAACAAACCCGATGGATAATACCACTTTCTATTTATGTTTCTCAAATGCTAGGTAAAATAACTATGTTTTTAGAAGATTTGACAACTGAGAATGACAATATATATTTAGATATCGTTCCATAGCTAATTTGATATTTGCAAAGCTTGAAATGACAAAATATATTTTAAATATAGACTGAAATTACCAAACTAGTGAAGACGGAACATCAGTTTGGGAAATGACAAAAAATGGGGATCAAACAAGTCCACACGACATTTTATCCATTTTGATACCGATACGTTATGATGGTTTTTGGTGTTACATAGATGGTTTTTGGAAAAATACTCAAGTATTTTTCGAATTAGGGTGGTTCTGCTTTCAAGATAGAACTGAATTTTTTTTTTTCTGCGATCAAAGAATATTTGAAAAAGTTTATCTCCTTTACATGCGGAAATGAAAGCACTTATATGGGATATACATTGCATAACTGCAAATCAAAAGACGACAGCGACTTTCGCAACAGACTGTTTGAATTTTTAAAGATGGTATCTAAACGAGAGGATTGACCTACGTTCTCATTACATATGAACGAATTTGTAAAGAGCAAGGAGGTGTTTACTTTCTTTTATATCTCGTATATCATATGCGTGCAAAACACAAAGGTGGACAAGTTAGCACAAAGTGCTTGCAACTACCTTTATGATATTATTTATGTAAATTCGGTATCAACGGTTTGGATTTCTGAATCGTTTTAGATATTGAAAATGTCGAAAAAAATAACTATGTTATTTAAACTCTAAAAATAATATTTTCTCTACTCGCACAGTTGGAATTCCCTTAAAAATATTTTGCATAAACGTCAACGAAAATAGTTGATGATATTCAAGTGTCTTAGACCCATCCGACTCTATTTTTTATCAATTTTTTGGGGTCAATTATTTAGTATATACCAATAAGGACCATGTTTTTTTATAAAATTCGACATCTTTCTAATTCGTCGAAAGTATAATTTTTCTCTTTATTTAATAGAAACTCGACACTTTATAAGTTTATAAAATACACCTTTTTAATCAGAAAATCTGAACACCATCTATCTGGATGGGAACAACAATGAAGAACCATTGTTGCAAAAAAAAAAAATGAAGCATAAAGTACTTGATCCAGAGAGAGATTCGACTAAACCCAAAATTACATAAATTATGTTTCATCTTCAAAAAATTCGACTAAACCCAAAATTACAAGTTGGACTAATATCTTACGTTTTCATAGGCTAAAATATTCATGTCCATCAAAATTCTCCACCTTATACTGCTATGTGTTGGGTCTATGTTCCAACTTTGCTTTCGATTCGATTTCTTGAATTAATATCTTGTGTTAATTCTTTTCAACGTTAATTAAAATTTCAAGAAAATAAACATACATATATAGATGAAAATAACGTTAATTAAAATCACTTCACTTTATCTCGGTGGTGTCAAGCTCAAACGTTATATTCATCTATATATGTATGTTTGTTTTCTTGAAATTTTACTCATTAAACATTTTCCAAATTGCCAACAATTTATATCCTAGAAAAGACACAAATATGGGCCTCTCGTTTAAAATAAATGGGAAAATTTCAATGATTAACTAATAATAATTTCCAACGATTAAATATGAGACACAAATATGAGACTCTCGTTATGTTGATGATGTTGTTGTGATGATGATAATAAGATGGTAATTATTAATTAATAATAACTATTATATATATATGTAACAAAATTATTGTAAGTTCATATATGGATTCGTGGAACGATCTATTTAACCATTTAACCATCTAATTAAAAAGATTATAGGTTGAATCGTTTCATGATTCATTAACACTCAACTTATTAGGATCACGTGTTAGCTTACCCATCATAACTAAACTAATAAGTTGTATCAATAATTTAATGGTGAAAAATTTACAACATTTTATTTGATTGAGCTGTACAAAACCAACTATGCCAACTATTTATCAATATGAATCAGACTTTTAGTGTCAATATTTGTAAAAATATGTAAATTCATGCTGATTAGTGTCAATTTTACTCAACGGATGCCAAAAACATACTACAATAAGATTGCCATTTCTTATTGATGCTATATTACATGATTAGCATAAATTATTGTTAACTAATACAAAATATCGTCAAGTCTCTTTTCGATTCTTTTCGTAGTGTATGAGCATGGAAATATGTTGGCAAATTAGTCCAAAAGCAATTTGATGTCAATGATTCCAAATAAATTAAAAACTTAAAAATCAAAAATGAAAAGAGTTCAAATCTAAGATACACCAAAAGAAAAAAGAAGAGAGTTCAAATATGAGAAAAAATATATTATAAAACAACATAAAACTAGTTTCACTCTTATGATGTTTCAAACACATCAGAAAATCTTTTAAGCTTCATTTACTCCAACTTCCCCTTGAAACATGCTTTTACTCCAACTTCCCCTTGAATGTTATTTATCTTTGCATAACCGGGTCTGTGAGCTTCGTTTCTTGTGTTTCAAGGCATCATCAACTTCAACTTCTCTAGTGATTTTACGTTCCGGACAAAGAAATGCAATATCTCAAGCTCATGACGGTGGCCTTTATAGCCGTTGATCTCGACTTCCCTTATAGAGTCTAACTTGTACTTCTGGTTCTCAATCGTTGTCTTATGATGAATACCCCAAAGCATACCAGGTTCAAATGTGAAGTTCTTAATCTGCGCATCATAAACGAGAATATTAATAAACTTAAACCATTGGTGGAAGAGAAATATTGATTGAGAGAGAGAGAGAGAGACACGTACATCGATGAAAATCTTTTCGAGATTAGGACAGTGTTTGAGGAATTCAACGATGTGATAAAGAGTGCAAAGTGTTGGAGTTTTAAAAAGAATATGAAATTCTTTCAAGTTCGAAAATAAAAAGATCGGTTTTGTCATTTTTCCGTCTTTGTATCTTTCGATGAGAGCCTACATATACATTTGAGAAGAAATATCAAAATTTCAAATCTCACTCTAAATCAAGAGTGTAAAAAATATAAACAAAAGAAAATGGAGTTATATAGAACATAGGAAACAAACGCATGTGATAGTCTATATATATGATGAACAGTATTTTTATCATGATCATCTAAAGAGTTTTTTTTTTTATAAGAAAAAACTTTAAAAAAAAAATCAAACCACTCAAGAGTATATAAACCTATCAAAGAATAATATATCATCTTTTTGTCAAAAGTTATAGTATTTTTTTTTCAAGGCTAATTGGCGCTATCTACATATAACATATATTAACTTTTAACTATATATATATATATTTTTTTTTAATTAACTGTGAAAGTTATGGGCCTTTGGCCCGTAATTTCCTCTAATACCCGAAGTTAACCATTTCTATATTTCGATATAAAAAATATACCTCCGTTCTAAAGAGAATTTTAACTATAGATTTTGTTAGGTTTTATATTGTCTTAGTGCCAGATCTCTATGTATCGGTTTAAAAGTATGCTATTTATTGTACTTTATCTATCATTAATTTAATCTTATAATTCTGTAGATCAAGTTTATTTTATAATTTTTGATAGATTATAGTATTATACTATTCTATGCTAATTAATTAAAATTAATGAAAATTTTACTCAAAATCAGTTACCAAATGAATGGATTAATGCAAAGACATAGTAATCTATACATCTCGTGCGTATAACCTCATAATAATATATCATAAACTCGGTCTACATATTCTAATAATATATTTGAAATATACATAAAAGTTTTAAAAGATAGATTTTTTTTTCTTAGTCTTATAGTTGTTCTTTAAAATTAATTGGTAATGAATATAATATCATATAGGTTTAAGTTATAATTTTTTAATTAGATTTCATATTTTCCAAAATGATACCATAAACTCTACTAAGCTATACTCGATAAATTCAAAAAATAATTATTACCTCAAGAAAGATATTAGTCGCTGTGAGGACATGAACTCCTGTATAGGCTCTCATGTTAGCAATCACCATGTCAGATGAATCGTAATAACGCCAATTGTAACTCAGATTATAATGAAGCTGTGCCTCTTTAAGTGCATCCACTCTCGAAAAGTCAACATTCTTAACACACCCACCATATTTGAAGAATTCGAGAGTAGGTGCATCCACAACGATATTCAAGAGCTTCGACATAGAACAAATGACCAGCGATTTGAACTTTTTATGATTTTGAGCGTTGATGCTCAATACACCGTTGACTCGACAATTGATTAGTTCAACCGTCTCAAGGTGAATGCAGTTGCTGAAGATTGCATCTATTAACTCTTTTGTTATATTGGTCTTCAATAGTGCAAGGATACTCAAAAGTCTTAGACCCTTTGGAGTATTATTAGGGATTTCGAATTTACACGATTGTAGCTTTAAGACGGTTAGTGTCTCGATGGCCGAAAAATCAACAGATATCTCCATAACTTTTTTAGATTTGGAAAAATCTAAAATAAGCTCCTGAATCTTTTTACTTATACACGTATTGATCCAAGAAAGTATATTATCCTCTACGCCGATATGATTGAGAAGTAGAACAAACCGATTGATCTCAGATCCTTTGTGTTGCTTAAAAATATCTTCAATGATGCGAACAACCTCTAATTGACTGCGTCTGGCGGAATATATTCCGCTGAAATCAAGATCTCGGGATCGAATGTATGCATTCTTGAAAAAATTGGACACAGCACGATTTTGTAAAACATATCGGATGGGGTGAAACGTTGATATGATGTATTCCACCAGATCTTCAGACAGGTTTTCAGTGAGCATCATCTTCTTAGGAAAGTACTCTGACATTTTTGCTTTCTTTTATCTGGAAAGGAAATGGATTCTTCACAATTGGTTTCTTTACTGATAATGATCTTTATATAGATTATATTTCATGTAAGAAGGAAAATTTTAGATTCGCTTTATTATATTTTCTTTTTCTAACAAATATAGTCAAATAATATATTTAGGCAATATGGAGTCAGTGATTATGACCCATTGAATGTAGTTTTTTTTCTTTTTGTCTTTTGTACAAAATATAAATTTCTTACTTTTTATTATATTAAATATATGTGGATTTAGCATTTGATATTTTATAATCCATGAAAAAAAGAAAGATAACTATCAAATTAGATCATTCGTAAAAGAAGAAGAAGAACGTCGATGCAAAAGCAAAACAATTACTTTCATTTCTTTAATAGTTAAATATCAGAGATCTAATGTTACAAAAGTGACATACAATGTAAAGTTTATATAGCTTATATAGTTTTCATTTAATTAATTGTTTTTAAATAAAAATATAGATAAGATTTTTTTGACACATATCAAAACTTAATTAATTTTTTTAAACACGTGTTAAAATATGATCAATTAACTCAAAAACACAATTATGTTAATTTATAAAAAAGTTACAAACATCAAATTTTATATAACAATATTTTATTTTGTGAAAAAAACAATTTGGGTGGTCTGTTTTTACCTTTTGTATAAACTTGACAGCACACTTATTTGTATTAATGGTTCTAAGTATTACATTAAAAAATAGAATATCTTCTAAAATAGTTATATGAAAGTTTTCTATTAAAAATATCATATGACAACACAACTAGAAAGTTTTATTTTTTTATTAATTTGCTTATGAAAATAATTATTTCTTTTTAAATTCGAAATAAAATATGTAAAGTAAATTTCACATCATGATAAAAAATATGTGATTATTGAACGGAAATTTTGTTTTCCAAAACTGTTATATGTTGGACCAATATATTAATTTTTGTATATTATAGTATTTACAATTCTTTACCAGTTGACCAAAAAAAAAAAATTATTTACCAATAAAACTGATTAGAGCATTGGACAGCGTTAAAAAAATTCTTAAATATTGTTTAATATAAAAAATGATTAATAAAAAAGAAAATAGAAAAAAAAATTGGCCAATGACGTCGCGTCAGGTGGCCAAGAACCGCTCCTTGTGACTCTCCGCAGAGATCCGTCTCTCTTCCAAAAACTCTACATGTCATTATTATTATTATTTTTGTTTTCTTTTTAATCTAAGAACTCTTCTTCAGCTCTTCGTTAATGATGCTCTTACTTTCTATAGAAAATATTTGCATGTTTTCTAATAACTTTCTTTTCAATATTTTATCATATAAAGGGGCCTTTCTAGATTTCAGAAAATGTCAAAAGTAATTAAGATTTTGATGAAAGTTATACATTAAATTAAACTTTAAATTTAGATTTAAATCTATCTATATTAATAAAAAGAGCTATTTGGGGCTCTTAGAGCATGTGCATTGGTGGATCTCTTACAAAAAGTATCTTAACCATTTAATATAATATTTTGATATTATTTAATATATACTAGGTGATCGGCCCGCACCTTGTGCGAGCTATAAAATATTTTATATGTTCAATATATAATTAATATTGTATATTGCAATTGATCTATTTGTGCATAATTAATTATATGAATATTTAATAATAAAAAATAATGATAAATCAAATAAAAATAGTATAGATTTTAATACAAATTGAAGATAAAAAAGCCATTAACCAAGATTTTAAAAATACTGGCTTAGACAAAAAGTGTAAATATGATAACTAAATAAACTGAAAATTATTAAAACATATAATAATTTATTTAATTTGTATGGTTGTCTTGCGTGCAAATATAATTTTTATAGACATAAATAGTTGTAATATTTAAGTATTGATTAATTTTCTTATATATTATATAAACGTTATATTTTTATACATATACATTTTTAGTATTTAACAACAATCACACAAACGTTTCACATCTTTTTGTGTCTTTTGAAAATGATTTATTTTAAAAAAATTTATTTTTTCTACCGTTTACAATAACATATAATTGCAAATGTAAAAGTTATATTAAACAATAATTAAATTTTTATAATATGTCTTGAATATTATTTATACTATGCTTTCTTTTCTCCTAACATAATATAATCTTGCCAATATATATATATATATATATATATATGTTAAATATATATTTTTTCTTTACCTATTGTTAATTAAACCAAAATGAGTTTTACAATCTTTACTTATCTTAAGAGCGAATATATGGTTGGTCCGCACATTTGTGCGTACCAACTAACTCACCGCTCTTAGGACATATAGAGATTAAAAAAAAATTGTTTAATAAATAAAATTTAAATTGGACTGTAATCGAGGTTAACAAAATGTATGCACGACAAGTTCGCATGCGACTTTGACTTTTACAGAATTAATATTTGTAATATATATTTTTATAATGTATAGTTTAATTTAAAAAAGAAATAAATTTGTATATATATGCTTGAAAGTATGAGTTAAAAATATGTCAATTGTAATATTTAGGTGTTGGTTAGTTTTTCAGATATTTTTCGCAAAAATTATGTTTTTATACAATGCAGTTTTTGGCCTTAAGAACAATCACGTAAACCGTTTCTATCATTTTTTATTTAATAAAAGTTTCTTATTTTCAGCATTTTAAGATATATGGTTTCAAATTAAAATACATATTAAATATTAACAAAAATTACAAAGAATTTTTAAAAAATTAAAATATAATATTCGATTTTGTGAGGAAACAAATATAGTACATTGGATTATATATAAGTAATTTTCCTTTTCAATAAAAATTACAATAAATATTTATTATAAAATTTGTGAAATCATATTTTATAAATTCCCTGGGAGCTCTCCGCTCATCTCTTCGTCCAATATTGAAGAATTAGTTTGATGAAGAAAATAAATTTCTTATGCCATGTGTTCATTACAAAATTTTAGCTTCAAATGCGTTTAATTTAATATTCGCTTCTTAAAAATTTTAAATGAATTTTTAAAACAAAACACAAGAGTGTTATAGAAAAACAAAACTGTACACATTTATTTTATTTTTACTTCTACTTCTTATTCATTTTTGTTTTATCTTATTATGATTTATTTTTTCATCCGATTACATTTCATTTTAATTATAATCTCAAATTCTCGATCTACAATGAAACTGTATAGGAGTCTGATACAAACTTTTTATTTATTTAATTTTTATATAAAATTATAATATATATTGGTTGTAAAATATTCGTAATCATATTTTATACAATTTATTATGAATATATGTAAAAACAAATTGAAATCATAATAATTATTATTGTCTGTTAATTTATTAATTTTAGTGTTTTTGAAGTTTTAGTTTCATAATTTATTTAATTTAACTCAACCAATCAAAACATTTCATTTATTTTAGGAAATTTGACATGTCACATTTACATGTCATCATTAAAATACATTAACTTTCATTGTGCAGATGACAAGTAAGCATTTTTCATTAAAAGGGATTCTCAATTAATAGGAAGTAGGATAATTAAAATTTAACATTTAAAATAAAGAGAAGCAATTAAAAAATGACAAGTGTCTAAGAGTAATTAAGATACGGTTCTTAAATAAGAGATTTTAGAAACTTTTAAGAACACATCTCTTCTTTCTTTTCTACTTTTTGAAATTTTTTCATTTTTTTATGTTAAAATACTTTTCTAAGAACCCACCAATGCACCTGCTCTTAAGAGCACCTCCATTAGCGTTCCGAGGTTTGTTAATGAGTTTTTAAAGTAAAAAACAATTAAAAAAAATGATTAATAGGATATTAGATTAGCGAACGTATCTTAGCTAAGAGTTTTTAGAAAAGATTAAAAACCCATACGTGTCACTGATTTGTTGGATGGGTCTAAAGAATAAAAAAGGGAAATTTTTTCATTCTTTATTTCTTCTGTTCCGATACATCAGATGAAACCGAGAAAAAATCATTGACGATCGAATCGCCGGCGTTCATGTTGAAGCTCGAAGGAGTCCGATTGATCAAGATGTCTAGCCTCTTCTCTACATCAATTCGCAATCAGGTTCTCTCTCTCTCGATCTCTCCATCTCAATCTCTCTCTCGATCAACTATCTGATAAAAATATTTTCGTGTTTTCGTTGTCATGTTCTGTTCTATTGGTGAGTGAAATAGAGGATTTGATGTGCGAATTCCAATTAGGGATTTTGATTGGTGTTTTTTTCTCAAATTGAGGAAATTAGGTTTAGAGTATGAAGGCATCATAGCTACAAGATTCTCAATGGTGTTCTGCCTTTTCATGTACAAAGATCTCATAATTCCTCATCCCGTTTTGGTTTCAAATCAAACCCATTCTTTAGAACTCAGACTCCAAGATTCTTCAAGTGTTTGCCTCAGAGACTCTCCGATGAACGCAGAGAAACACAAGTAACAACAGAAGAAGAAGAAGAAGAAAAGCTTGTCGAATTTGAGAGGCTCTTCCTCTAACCTTAATCCATCAACACTGAAGCGAGAATCCGGTACAAAGTCGTATCATTTTATTTATTTTTCCATTCGAGGACTATAAACAGCACGTGTATACTCAAATTTGGATAGAATCTTTAGCTAAGTTTTGGGAGTAATGAACTTTTCAGGAAGTTTGTCCAGTGCGATTTTCTTGGTTGCTGGCACTACCGTAAGTCTTCTTTCTCATTACTCTCTCCAGAATATTGTTGACACGGTGGAATCATCCAAGTTAGTTTCTGCTAATTCTGTATCCTTTCTTGATTAGGTAGGTGCATGGATACTTGCGATTCCAACCGTGACACAAGAATCAGGTTTTCTGGCCTCTGCAGTCGCCTGCATTCTCTGTTGGGCTTTCATGGTGATTACTTATGGTTCTTTTTATCTCTATTTATGGTTCTTTTGCAAGTAATGGATTGGTCATTAGAATTTAGAAACATATGTTGGCTTCAGGTCATGATAGGTTTGCTGGTTGCTGAAGTTAATGTCAACGCCATGTCCGAACTAGGCTCTGGAGGCGTATCTCTCGGATGTTCCCTCAAACCGATACTTCTATCCTCTTACTTAAAAAGCTCATCCTTTGACTTGATATCTGGGCAGGTTTCGGCTGTACCAAGACGAAACCGTGTGAATAACTTTGTTCATTGAGCCGTGAGCTGAAGAAATCTGTCAAAGTCCTTTGTTCACCAGTTTTCTCTTTTCTTAAGACACAAAACAAGTTCTTTTTCGCTTCCATGAGCTGACACCTCAGTCATTCTTTCTGTTTATAGATTCTTTGGTTCAGATTGTAATAGGGGAATAGAGAGATTCTTTGGTTCAAAGTGTGTATGGTCATGATTCTTTGACTAAAATTGTACATGTTCATACATCTTCAATAAAATCAAAACTTTTGAAAACTATTTCTATCTCTGGCCTTAGCTCGTATCTGTTTCAACGCAAGTTTGTTTCTTGTTACTTACCCAATCACACTGAAATTCCAAATTTTAACTTATTTTCTTCTTGAGAAAATTTAGGCACCAAGATAATGACGATTACAATAGCATTTTCAGACCACCAGAAGATGGGTTTGGATACTTAAGACGAGTCAGGTATATTTTCTCTCTGTTTATCTGCGTTTTAGGCATATATGCTTAAGTTTGTTTCTGCATTTTTTAGGTGGGAGGCTAAGCGAGTTCCTAATGTAAAAGTAGCCAGTATAGATGGAAGCAAGTACATAAAGAAAGAACAGAGTGTTTACATGCCACAGATCCCTGAAATACCCAAATGCCCAGAGCACCTGTTGCCGGTCAAAGAATGGGAAGACTCATTGCTTTCTGACTTCGTACACCTTCGCCTGGTACTTTTTTTCTCTGATCCCTTTCTTCTATAGCAAGCGTAGCATTACTATTGAAAACAACAAGAAGTCCAACCGCGAGAAAGAGAAGGTGATTGCTCTTTTTAAAATTGCTGTTTTCATTCAAGATTTGTTGTTTTTAGAGTTTGTGAATTCTCAAGCTTTCTTTTTACGTTGCTAGTTGTTTTTGGAGAGCCAAGAAAAGTTTTACGCTGAAGCCGAGAAAAACAACTGGAAGGCGATTGCGGAACTCATTCCCCGAAAAACAACTGGAAGGCGATTGCGGAACTCATTCCCCGTGAAGTACCGGTTTTAGAGAAGAAAGGGAAGAATAAGAAAGCTTCCATAACTGTGATACAGAGACCAAAACTGTGATAAGGTATTCTCGTTCTTACCATATTGTTTATATACTTCTTCTTCTACAAAACATATATATTTTTTTTAAGAAACCCCTAATGGATTCTACCAATGGAACATCCAAAAATGAAAATCAAATTTAAGAGTTCTTAAAAGAAGGAAGAAGTAAACTTTATATTAAAAAATGTTTAAGATACACATATGGGTATCTACCAATGAAAATGGTCTAAGAACCTCCACATCAGATTTTTTAAAATGTTCTATGCTACTGCCACATCAGCAAGCGAAAAATAGCAGTCACGTGGCACTCTTCACAAAGTAAAAAATTATCATCGGCTAAGTTCAATGCTACTTAGATCAATCTCTTCGTCTTCTCTTCGTCTCCTCTCTTGCAAAACTGTCTAATTCCTTAAAGAAACATAAATACAATCAATATTGTAACCCGCTACTTATGTTATGTCTATCGTTTCCACTTCTGTTATGTCCATCGTTTCGTTTGAGCTTTATTTAAATATGAATCGAACAATAACGATGAGAAACCACAGTCATGGCTACAAAGCATTAGATCATGGCTATAGAGAAAACAGCAAGAAAGCCGTTGTTTGAGTTGGTGGCTGGTTACCACATCGGCGATGGATTTCGGGCTCTTGGTTCGCAAGTGAGTCACTCAGAGATGAGAAATCGGTGGCTCAATTGGTTGAGTTTTGCGTCAAACCACCCAAAGACAAGGTTCACCTCTTTCTCCTATCTTAATGTGCAACTATGTTTCACCTCTCATGTTTCAGCAAAACGGAATTGGTTTTTCCTCCATTTCAACGCATGACTTGGGACTTTAATGCTTCGATGTTGCAGATTAAGGCGTGGAGAATTCTGGAAAACAATGGGTATTATAATCAACAGTGTCTTAAGAAAAACGAAGCTATGTATGTAAAACGAAATCCCTAAGTCTATATCAGTTATTTCCAAATCAATTCTTTAAAGTGTATATCATAAAACGTATAAAATCTTTTTTTTTCTTATGTAGTCTAACTTCAGTTGTTATTTTCTTCTAACTCTGAAGGTATAGATCTTTCTCTTTACTGGTTTATGAAGCACCTTTCATATTATTTAGCCATGAAGAGTAACTTCTGTTGATTTGTTCATTAACAGAGGAGGGTGGTCCGTCTGGAAGTGGCCACTTGGAAAATAATTAGCAAACATTCACTACGATGTGATAAATAAGTTAGTTGACTTCTCATTTTATCTGGATTCATACATAATTCATGTATTGGGTATTCTCAATATTTGTCTTCAACTTTTACCAACCTCAGTATTTTCCAAATGTCTCTTTTTGGTTTTTGTTGCAGGCCTCTTTGGTACAGAATTGTTCTTCCATGATAGAAAAATCACAAATCCAAATATAAAATGTGAGTTATATTTTATGACCAACTGCTGCAAGATTATGCTTTATATGTAGTGTCAGATTTAGAATGTGAGTTATGTTTCATGCCAAAATGAGATGAAACTCTTGTGTATTACATACGATGTACAAGGGTTTATATACAACAAGAGAGTATCCTCATAAGATTTACTAATATCTACTCAAGTATATCTGTATCTAATATCCCGTACAACAATAATATCTTAACGATATATATGATATATCCGAATCCTAATACTCCCCCTCAAGCTGGAGCTCTCGAACGCCCAGCTTGCCAAGAAGATAGTTAAACTGTTGTCGACCAAGAGCTTTCATGAAAATGTCCGCCATCAGCTCTGTTGTCCAGACGTACCTTGTTTGAATCACCTTTGCCTAAACACCATCACGAACATAATGACAATCCACCTCTATGTTTTTCGTCCTTTCATGAAAAACTGGGTTATTGGCAATGTGAAGGGCTGCTTGATTATCACAATAGAACGAAACAGGTTTTGTTTGTGAAACTCCTAGTGTCTTCAACAAAAAAATAACCCACGTTAGTACACTATATGTCATTGCCATCGCCCTATACTCCGCTTCAGCCGAAGAACAAGACACTGTTTGCTGTTTCTTTGTCTTCCAAGAGACGATGGAACCCCAATCATAACGACATACCCCGTCAACGATCGTCGAGTAAGAGGGCAAGAAGCACAATCAGAGTCACAGTAAGATGAAAAAGAAAGATCAGCACCAGAACTAAGAAGAATACCTCTCCCTGGGAAGCCTTTGAGATACCTCACAACTCTCAACGCGGCCTCCCAATGACGTGTGCGCGGAGCCTGCATAAAATGTGCTTGCGTATGTACAGCATAGCTAAGCTCAGGGCGAGTGATAACCAAGTAAACAAGACGACCAACCAGTCTTCTATACTTATTCGGGTGAGGATAAAACTCGCCATCTGCCTTAGCAAGATTATGATTCTGCTTAATTGGAAAGACCACAGGTTGAGCACCAAGCAACCCACATTCGGAAATAACATCAAGGGCATATTAATTAGGGCCAAAAACAGCGGGCCGGCCCGGACCAACCCTGAAAAATATCGGGTTCACGCTTTGATATTTAAGCCCAAATAAAATCGGGCCTTTCAGGCTAAACCCATTTGGGCTAATGGTTTTTTGGGCTTAAGCACGACCGGAATCGGACTTACCCGAAAAATCCGACTTTTTATTAATGGAAAACCCTAATTTTCTAGTTCTTCGTATAAATCTCATTTATTAGCTCGTATAACATGTGATGTTCTAAGTATTTTCATAACTACAGTGGCATCAGAGTCTACCTTTAGTATTGTGGCACATATCTTAAACAAATATAGAAATCGTCTTCTACCAAGGCACGTTGAAGCACTGATTTGTACACGCACTTGGTTGGATGGATTTACGTTCCGTGATCCGGGTAATAATATTTATAAACTTTCAATTATTTTTTTTATATTATGTCAAAACCTAATAATTGTTTTTTTACTTGTTATATGCAGATCTTGATGACGATGAGAATTTAGAAGGTGCAGAAGAAAATTCCAATCTTGAAGATTCTCATCTCGACTCTACCGTTTCTACTATTTAAATTACGCATTTGTTTATTTATTTTATATAAGGTTTTATTTGGATTTACTAAGTTAAACTTGTGCTTTTAACTTAAATTGGATTTGATAAAGCTATATTTACGATTCTTTCAATTTGGATTTAATTTTAATAAATACTTTTGCTTTTAGTTTATTTTGTATTTAATTTTTTTTTTTTTAAAAAGCCGAAAAAGCCTAAAAAGCCCGATAACCCTGTTAGGGCCGGGTCGGATTTTAGAATTTAGACTTGATATATTTTCGGGCCTGGCTTAAATACATGCGGGCTTTACGGGTTTTGAGCCGGGCCGGGCCGGGTCAGCCCAATTGACATCCCTTCGCTGACACAAATAAATGCCCTGTTTCCCCCTAGAAACCTCCAATCCGAGAAAATATTTCATTGGACCGAGATCTTTTATTTTGAAACACTCGCTTAAGTAAGTCTTGAACTTCGAAGTGAGCTTGGGATCACTGCCACCGATGACCAAATCATCTACATATACAAGCACATAAAGAACAGAACCACCGGCAGTGTAGGTGAACAGAGAATAATCTGATTTGTCTTGCCGAAAACCAAATGCCAACAAAACATTCGACAACTTGGCAAACCAACAGAGAGGTGCCTGTCGCAGTCCATACAAAGATTTCTTAAGTTTACAGACTTGATTTGGAGCTGTTGCCTTAAAACCTGCTGGAAGTTTCATAAAAACCTCTTCTTCTAGATCTCCATGGAGAAAGGCGTTGTAGACGTCCATTTGATGTAGTTCCCAGCCTTTCACCAAAGCCACTTTCATCAAGATCCGAACCGTTGTCATCTTCACAACTGGTGCAAATGTCTATGTAAAATCCAACCCTTCCTTTTGTCTATTTCCCAACGCAACTAGTCTTGCTTTATATTGCTCCACTGATCCATCTGAATTGTATTTAATCTTAAATACCACTTCGAACCAATGGCATTCTTCCTGGGTGGTAAAGTCATGATATCCCACATTTTAAGAACCTCCAAAGCATCAACTTCGAAACCCATGTCATTGTTCCATCACAGATCAACCGATGCCAAGAATGCCTGATGAGATGGAGAAAAAAAGTCGTAATTGACAAAATCGGTTAAAGGATAAAGACACTTACGAGAGGACGTTTGATTTGAACTAGGAGAAGTGTGATGGGGTTTGTCGATTTGTTGAGCAGAGTAACTCACGTACGGCTTGAGCAAAACAGATTGTTGCTTAACACGTTGTCCAAGCCCAAGAATCTCTACATCAATCGACACTTGCTCAGATGTAGGAGTGGAGGAGACCGCTTCTGCTTCAACAATCCCTGGCGAAAACTCATCAGTAAACGGGGGAGGATTGATATATATCTCTGCAACATCAACATAATCGGATGGTAAGACTCCCCATGTCGGAGGAATATCAGAATCATGCCCAGTTTCATATGTTTCCTCAAAAACTGCAGGATGTAATTCGGTATCCTGCAAAGTAGTTCGATTAGTATTCGCCATTTCCACTGGTGCAAACGGGAAAATTCCCTACTGAAATACAACATTTTTGGACACAAACTTCTCACCTCTGTCTAAATCATAAACTATCCATCCCTTTTTTCCTGTTTCATACCCCAAGAAGATACAACGAATACTTCGCTCCTGGAATTTATCTTTGTCACGTTGTACCCATCTTACGAAGCAAAGTGATCCAAACACTCAAAATTGAGTATAATCTGGTGGAGAACCAAACAAGATTTCATAAGGCATTTTCTCCTTGAGCAAAACCAAAGGAGTTATGTTAATAATGTATGCCGCGGCCAAGATCCCTTCTCCCCAAAATTTCACAGGTAAGTTGGCCTGAAACAATAAAACTCGTGCAAAATTAAGAATGTGACGGTGTTTCCGTTCCACCCGTCCATTCTGTTGAGGAGTGGCAACACATAAAGTCTGATGAAAAATACCAAGCTCCTTGAAATACGAGCGTAAGAATGTGAATTATGTGCCGTTGTCACTCCGAACAACATGCACCTTCTTTCCAAACTGTCTTTCCACAAATGCAATGTAATTATTAAGGAGTTTAGGAACTTCATATTTTTCAAGAAGTAACAAAGTCCATACCGCACGCGAGTGATCGTCAACAATCGTCAAAAAATAATACGCACAGCATGTTAAACGAGTTCGATAAGGGCCCCAAAGATCACAACGAATCAAAGAAAAAGGAGCTTCCACTTTATTCAAACTTTAATTAAACTTATCACGTGTTTGTTTTGCTCGAATGCAAACATCACAAGACTTTTCCAAAACGCCTAAATTATTCCTAAAAACACCAACACCGGAAAGAAAAGATAACACTTTTGGCGATGGATGACCCAACTTTTGATGCCACAAATCACGATTCTGCAACTTTGTAGCACTTCCCGCTTGAACTTCAATGACGCATGTGTAGTGATAAACCCCATCACACTCCTCACCCGCACCAATCAAAGTCTTCGAAAGTTGGTCCTGTATCACACAAAACTGTTTTGTAAATAAGACGAAGCCAGCAAAATCACGTAATAATTGTGCGACCGAGATAAGCGTGATATCGAGATTAGGCGCAACTCGCAAGGAAAATATTTCGCAAAACAAGTTTTCCTCCAAGATTCAATGTTCCATGTCGCGTGCCCATGTAAGCCCACCATCAGGAAACTTAATCGGACATGGAGAAATATTAATAAGATCCGTTAAAAGATCGACATCACCAGTCATATGGTGCGATGCTCCAGAGTCTATGATCACATAAAAACGACTCTGTTTACCCATAATAAGTAGTTTATCTCTCTTACCAGACAGTTTTTCATCAGGATTTCTGAGAGTTCATGAATTGAGCAAGAGACTTCCATTGTTCTGCAGTGAAGTTGGGAATGCCGGGAGCAGTTTCCTGTGCCGGATGGGCGTGAAACGCCTGTGGCTGCATTCCTCTGCCTCTGCCATGACCTCCACTGTCGTTGCCACGTCCTCGTCCCTTGCCTTTTTCATTCCACCAGTCAGGAAAATCGTGGAGCTGAAAACAGTTATCCACATCATGCCCTGATTTGTTGCAGTGTGAACACTTTAAGTGTTTATTATTGTTCGTACGAGCAGCTGCTGCCACCGGTATCGAGGCTGAGAAACCCACGGCTGCATTGCGCTACTCCACTGATCGTGTAGCATTGAGATGGCGCTCAACATGGACAATTTGCGAGTACACCTTGTCAAGGTTGAGTACGGACTCACGACTCAGTAGATTGGAACGAGAAGTCCCAAATCGAGCACTGTCCAGTCCCATAAGAAACGGGTGCACTCGTATCTTCTCGTACTGCTCTTGGTATTTCACCATCGCAATACAAATCGCATCACCACAGCAACACTGGAAACCTGATTCGAGATCCGCCAGGTCATCCCACAAAACCTTCAATTTGCCAAAATAGGCTTCCACCGATTGACCATCTTGTCTGCAAGCCGCCAGATCAGCTCGCAATTGATGATCTCTAGTTCCGTCACTCACAGAGAATCGTCTCTGCAATCCATCCCACATGAGTTTTGCGCTGTCTACGAGAGAGACAGATGGTCGCAACTTCGGCTCAATACTGATGTAGATCTAGCCAATGATCATTGAATTGACCATATCCCATTTATCGGCTTCCACCAAGTCCGAAGATGGTCGCTTCAAAGATCCATCAAGGAAACACACTTTCCTTTTGGTGCGGAGCGAGTTCGTCATGAGCTTCGCCCACCTTTCATAGTTATCACCGTTCAAAAGAATCGGTGTCTGAGCTTGCCCCGTATTGTCAGACGGATGCAAGTAATATGGGGAAACCAAGGTAGCTTCTCCACTTGCACTCGCCTTTCCAACATCGGAACCAGTAGTCATCGAAGAGATTCAAAGAGAAAAAAATAGAAGGAGACATGATAAAAAAAAAAAAAGAGAGGAAAACAGAATGAAGAATTTTATTGGATTTTGTTTTCCTGCTCTGATACCATGCCAAAATGAGATGAAACTCTTGTGTATTCCATACGATGTACAAGGGTTTATATACAAAAAGAGAGTATCCTCATAGGATTTACTCATATCTACTCAAGTATATCCGTATCTAATATCACGTACAACAATAATATCTTAACGATATATGTGATATATCAGATTCCTAATATTTCAGTAGTTTGTATCTCTACTATCCAGTTTCCAAGAATAGCAATGTCGTGCCAAAAACACAAGCAGTGTAATTTTTGATTTGAAGAATGAAATTACTACACAATTTGTTCCATCGTGGTTGTAACTTTGTTACAATCAAATGTGATGTCTGCTTCATAATTTGAACCCGACGCTTTACCAGATTTTTCACACATGACACCTTGTGTCTCTGTTTTACCATTCTCTGATTTTGTCGTTCTAATATTTAGAGTTGCCTCAGTGCAATTGAAAACCTTTCCAGACCATGGATACAAAGATCGAGGCCTTTTCTGCATAAATTTTCCCCCTTGATTGCCCAAGTCGCAGTTGGTACCTAATGTTGGTGCCAAATCTATGATCTCTCACAGTTAGACGTCCATTTTTTGGCATCTTCACAGTTATTATATTTATTTCATCGTTAGATGTAGCGGGTTCTTTGGGTGTATATGTGACGAGTCAATTAGAGTTTATCTGTGACCAAGTAAAAGAAATAAAAAATTATTATGGTTGAAATTGTTTTTACAGGTTTAACCTCCCTTAACAAGTACTATTACGAGCAAACATGAAATCCGAAGTAAATAGCTGTCATTAGTATAAACACAAAATGACAGTCAACTGTATAAATACAAAATGTTATGTCATCATATTTCTATGGTTTGTTTTGCTGATTTGTTGCACCACTCGAGAGAGTGAAGGATGTTGAAAGTACTACTGGAGAAGTTGCATATTGATTAAAAAAAAAATCCTTCACCAAATCTGGATTAGAATGCAATACTTTCCCTTACAAACACTTCCTTCTGAGTTGGGACTCTCTAAGATTTGTAAGATGGTTACTAATATTTTTTTTTTTATAAAAAAGATGGTTACTAATATTGGTTCTTAACATTTCTTTTAATTAGATTCTTTTGCGCAAAACTAAAGGATTAGTGTGAAAGGAGCAGCAGCAATAGAAATTCAGGTTTTCAGTCACATATAGTAAAAGAGAATGTGGCAGAGATATTTGGTCTTCACGAGACAAGGGCGGCAGATAAGAAATTAAGAACCATTGTATCTTTTACTTTCAACTTTTGTAAATTTTACATTCCAGTTAAACAATAAATAATTAAAATCATTATGTTCCTTTCCCTAAGGCATTAATGGATAATAGTGAATAAGTTTTGGATAATGTTATAATTTATTTACCCACATATTTTCCGTGAAAATAGTTGAACTGGTACGAACAGAAGCCGTTACTCAGTAGTTGCGTGATACAAAATTGATGACAGAGAAATTGAACAACATATATGAGAAAAATAGGAAAATTCTAAATAGTGCAATCTGTGATTTTATCATTAATTATATATTTTCTCACTTATTTACAATGGTGAAGAAAAACTAGCAAAATAAATGTACAACACTTTGTTTAATATATATATATACTACATGAATTCGTTATTGACAGGAACAAATCAATGAATCAAATAGTTTTGGGGAAAGAATATGCAAAAACATATGTAAACAATTATATTGAATTTAAAATAATTGGTGATAAATTAGCTAAGGGGTAGCCAAAAAGTAAATTATGTATATTTTACATGAATCATTTCTAATTTTTAAATAAGTCAAACTCTTAGGTTAAAGAGATCAACATTATTAGTTATTTATTTTCATGTTAGATGAATATACAATTGTGTTTTGGATCCTGAAAATTACAAACACTACCATTACATCATTCAGACCAAAATAGCAAAAAAATCTATATAAGTAAACAGTGTTTAAAATAGTGATAGGCGTTATACGGGCAGTAACCTTTATCTTAGCGCATAGAACATATAATCGGAACTTAGGTGATTTTAAGTCGATCTAACCAGTTTTATAACAATAAATAAAAATATATATAATAAACAAAAATATATAACACTTACTATATTATAATAAAATAATCTCAATTACATGATATAACCATGAATCAAAAAATTTAAGCTAAATGTAATGAAATTAGATAGGCAAAATAATTTTTTTTTAAATTAAAAAAATAGATTTTATCCGTCTAGCCCGTCTACACTCGCCTACACCCATTTAATAACTGCATAAACAGCTGTTTTTTTAAAGTAAGTAATATATAATATACCCGGACATAGTCCGGAATATCCTCTAGTAAAGTAAGATTTTTTAGAAGCTGTTAGAAGACGCTGACACGTGACATTTTTCCAACTCACATGTGTCACTTTCTTTAAAAAATTATATTTTCTTTTGTGGTTTTGGTCAAAAAAATTTCACTCAGAATTTTAAAATTATTTATATAGTAAGAACTGTTTTGAAGTGACTTTTCCAACCCACATGTATCAATTTCTTTAAAAAATTATATTTTTTGTGAATTTGGTCAAAAAATTTCCAGAAAAAAATTTGAAATTATTTATATAGTAAGAATTGTTTTGAAGTGATCAAATGTTAAAACTAATGTTGTAAGTAGATTGTTCAAAATGGTTAATTCGAACAAAATCAAACTAAATTGAGCCAAGCCGAACAAAAATAAGTCAATGTGGTTTGGTTTTTGATATTCTATATACCCATTTGATTAGAAATTTACAGAATTTGTCCATTTATAGTATTAATTGGAAAATATTTACTGAAAATTTGTAAATTTATTAACTATGTAAAGGATAATAATTTTTCTCTACATACTTATTTGTTATCAGATTTTACTCGCTATTACTCATTTCTATATACCTAATAAAAATCGCAAGTCTCTGCTTGACAAAGATTTTTAGATTTTTAGTCAAGGTGCGCATTCAACTCTTAATTTGCTTTTAAGGATTTTTACTGAATTTGGTAATAGAGAAAATAAATATTTTTAATACAACAGTTACAAATGTTGAGGCAAAACGTTTATTCCCTGAAGAAGCTCCTCAATTTGTGTTGCATCATGAATCTTTCTTGCAGCAAGTACAACCACCAAACAAAAAGATGATTGCCCGACAAAGTGTATAAAATGTATCGTTACTGAAACATCATTCAAATGTTTGTGCTTATGCTGATTTTATATATAATTTTAATGGAATAAATATAATATATTTCTCTACCTATAAATCTTTATTGATATTTATTGTGTACATTATTATTAAATTGGAGAACTGTATAGAAACAAATAATATATATATTTATATATATTTCAAATATATTTTGGGTTCAATCAGAAATTTAAAAGTAAATATATTTATAGTTGGAGTTATTTCTATATACCCATTTGGGTAGAGATTTACAGAATTTGTCCGTTTATAGTATTAATTGGTAAAATATTTATTGAAAATTTGTAAACTTATTAACTATATAAGGGATAATGTTGTAAATAAGAGAAGAAAAAAGAGAAGAGATAGAAGAAATTGATGTTGATGTATTATTCCAATGAATAGAGGGTCCTTTATATAGGAGTACAAGGGAGGGTTTTACTTGGTGACAAAGTAAAACCTAATGGGCTTATGTGTTTATAATGGACATCACATAATAATTCATAACACTCCTCCTTGATGTTCATTATACAAAAATATTTCCTAAAGCGCGTATGATGCTGCCTCGTTAAAAACCTTACTAGGAAAACCTAATGGGAAAAACCATAGTTAAGGGAAAAAGAGTGCATCGCGCATTAACTCCCCCTCATGAGTACATCACTTGAGATCTTTGAGATGACGCAATCCAATATGATGAAATAACTTCTTGAAAGTAACGCCTTGGTAAATCTGTCTGTCGAATCTTCACTTGAATGTATTTGTAGAATTCTTACATCGCCATTCTTCTGCAGTGCATGAGTCTTGCTAATGATTCGTCTTGATCATTCTCTTTGCCTCACTTGTCCTCATTAAAGTATGAAAAATACTTTCGAAGGGTGATAAACTTTTATTTTGCATTTCTCTTTAGATGCCTATCATTTGCGTGTTCTTTGTTGCCTCGTTAAAACCTTTCATGGAAAAACCCAGTGGGATAAAAACCGTGATAAGGAAAAAGAGTACAACCATGCACATCATTAATTTCTCCCCTTGGAATCATCTTTTTCAAGAGATGCATTCCAATCATGTACTATCTTTTGAAAATTATTATAAGCATAAGCTTAATGAATAAAATTGTATGATTATCTTGTAATCTCTTAGATTCCTGGACTTCTTGTCCATAACAACATTTTCACATAAAACTTAATTTCTTAAGTCTATTTGGACTTCAAGCCAAATTTCTATTTACATACAGTTTTCTAAACTTGTATTGTACATACTTGTATTGTACATACTTGTACATAACATTTTATACATGCTCTTCTTTATTGTTTTAGCATTCTTTCTTGTTATACGAAATCACAAGAAATCAATACATAGCTTAACTAGCATTTTAGATATGGTACTTCGAGACCAAATATATATGAGCAGTCTTTAGGTAAAATCCTGCAAGGATCTTTTGAGATAACATCTCTTTTGCTAAATATTTTAATTTGGAATACTTGAAGACAATGTTGTCTTTCCAAAATCTTTTCTTATATTAACTCTTCAAGAGTTTTGGTTATATTCAGATCTAAAATTCCATTGATCCATAATCCTTTGATAAATACACATGGGTATATTAGTTAACCTTATAATATTCACTTATACCTCATGAAATATATATGTCATAACTCGATCAAATATCTTAAGTTCCCAGGAATAAAATTTTGACATCATCAATCTTTCGGAGATTTTATCATTTTGACATCTTTAATCTTTCGGAGATTGTATCCTTCATGGATTATGTCCTTCGGGGATTTTCACTTTAAGTATTATTTTTCAGTGGGTCGAATAAGCCAAGTTCTTCTCTTATTGCCAGACTAATAAGGAACTTGAAAGTAGTTGCATCCACCACGGAAGAGTATGTCTCTTCATAATCAATTTCATATTCATCATAAAATCTCATTTATCTCCCACTGGTTTTACACTCTTAGGTGTATGGACAACTGGTCAAATTCAATTGAGATCATTCAAAAATCTTTGTTTCCTCGATCTGACCATTGTCAAATTCTGCTCCTTTTTATATTCGAGGATTCTTTTATTTGGAACAAGTCTATCACGCTTCATGCGTTCTTTAGACTCACTAGCAGCTTGATATTGTCCTTCTGAGACTAATTTTTCTTGGAGCATTTACAGCTGGTATTATGTGACTTTGTCACTTTATTTGGGTCTGTAAATACGTCTGGCAACTTGATTTACTAAGCTTAATAAATGAATTATCTTTTGAAATTTCAATTCACTTTCTTTAGTCAGAGGATCAATGATAATTCATTCCAACTTATTTTCTTTCCCAGCTGTTTATTTTCTCCCCCTAATGTTGGAAAATAAAGTTGAACATATCCATCATGGATAGCTCTATCAATGGAGATTCATATCCAACATATTTACAGCCTCACTTGAGGATCCATCTTATATCGCTGTGGTGGAGCAATATGGATGTATACTGCACATCAAAATATTTTAGATGGACAATATTTGGTTTCTGACCCAAAACCAATTTTGATGGGGAAAACTTGTAATTACTCGTTGGCTTAATACGAATTAATGCTACTGCTTAAGATGTTCATCATTTATCCTTACGAACATGCTTTTATCATCAAAGGCTTAAGATGTGAATTTAACAACCATCTTGTTAAATCCAAATCTAATTTGGCTAATGATAATCATATTATCATATTTGCCTTGTGAGTAAACATTACATGAAACATCATTAGGAATAATCTTCAGGTCCTTCAATGAATGTCTACATTTATTTTTCGCATCATTCTTGAACCGTTATGGTCTAACCGGCTCATGCCAAACAATGATATAAATTAAACTTCTGGTTAAATATTTATCTCCAAAATACTTTTACTGCCGTGGGTAATACTCATGATTTGAAGGTACTAAACTTTTCTTTCTTTATTGTCTCAACTTGATTAACTTTAAAATCCCTTGGAGTTACTTTATAAATGATTCATCAAGATCATTTTGATTGTGAACTTAATCTTTTAGATGTTCCACTTATATGAATTGTGAGATTCTTCGACTCTCCTTTATCAATGATTCATCAAGTATATCTTGAGTGTGAACATAATCTTCTAGATGTTCTACTTACTATTGATTGTGGGATTCATCGATTCTTCCCCTCGAGATGATGACACTTCAGGTTCATCCATCTTGAATTGAATCCTAGTATAGAATCAATAACTTGGATCATGTATTATATCTTTAATTCTTTTAACCTTTGAGACAAATTTCAAATTGTATTTCCATAGGCAAATAAATATGCTCTTCCAGAGCTTTCAATAATCTTTATATTACTAGATCTTGTACACACACAAGTTTCTTTTATCATTAGATAAGATAAATATCTCTTGTTTGGATCATCTTTATTTTCTCACTTCTTGTGAGAATTTGAGTTTTTCAAGTAAACTCTTTGATCCTAAACCTCGATTATTTTATTTTCATATATGAGATATATCCTTTCTTTGTTACCATCTTTATTTTCTCACTTCTGATGAGAATTTGAGTTCTTGAAAGAAACTCTTTTTGACTTCGACCTTGACCTTAACCATATCCATATTCATATCCATATTCTCGTCTATGACCACATCTATAACTACTTACTTGGCCAAAGTTATTGGCATGGTTCTTTTCTTTCACAATATAGGATATCACATTCACTTCAGAGAATGGATCATAACTAAGGGTTATTTACAGACTTCAAGTCTTGTAATATTAGATGCAAAGACTTATAATGAGCTTTATGATTATTTACAGACTTCAAGTCTTGTAATCTTAGATGTAAATATTCATAATGAGCTTTATGATACAGACTTCAAGTCTTGTAATCTTAGATGTAAAGAACTTGTGGATCTTTTACAGTCAACATATAGATGATGGTAGAAAAATAAATATTATCATACTACATATGTATAAATAAAATATAAATTAAAACATAATTAAAACAATTGATATCAATGACATGTACATTCTTTATTATCACTACAGGTGACAATTTGAAATTTAAAAGAAATTTAAAGAGATAAAATATAAATAATTTCAAAATATTTCTCAAATATCTTTATGTTATTGTGTCTGCAAGACAACAATATTTGTGTGATGTATTCTAACATTTGTATCAGTGATATTATCTCTATGTAATATCAACTTGCAGTTATATTCACTTGTAGACTTCAAGTCATGTGGTTTAGATGCAATCATCCATAATAAGTTAGGTCATATCACTTTCTGGTGATCATGCCTTTTCTTTAGATTGCTCTATGGTATTTGATCTTAAGATAATCAAAGATGTGATAAAGTATGATCAACATATAATATAAACAAGATAATAAGATCATATAAAATAACTCAATCAATCATCATCATTCATTAGTTTAATTATATCATGCCATTAAACTAGGTTCTCAATAAATCATCTCAACAAAAGAGATCAGATTGATAAACATGTGCAAATTCCGTGATAAAGAGAACAGACAAACATGATGCAATTCTGTGCAAAATCCGGGTTTATGTCATTTATGTGCAAAATCCAGGTCTGTGCAAAATTCGGGTTTAACAAAAACCAATGCAGATCTAAACAAAAAAATTTGATAATTACAACCGTGCAAAGTTTGTGTGAAAACGACTTCGTGCAAAAACAGTACGAATGAACAAAATTCGGGAGTTCTAATCAAGTTTATATTTAACAATTGAACCGTGCAAAATTCGGATATTATATGAAAAACGAATTTTTTTTTTTTCAGAAACAGTATACGATATAAGTGATCAAATTCAATTGAAGAAATTTCGTGCAAACTATGTGCATAAACAGTATGAACAATATTCGAATAGTGCAGATCTGATATTATAAATCCGTACAAAGTTCGGATGAAAATTATTTTGTGCAGAATCCGTGCAGAATAAAAACATCACAGAAACTTAAATAAAGCACACAAAAATCGACAAGTCACATTCATGATTAAGCGCAACATGTGGCTAACTCGATAACTTGGATCGATATATCATACGTGACTGTGTGGATTGAGATTATGAACCATTAATTAATTTTTTTTTTTTTTNTTGTAAATTTTACATTCCAGTTAAACAATAAATAATTAAAATCATTATGTTCCTTTCCCTAAGGCATTAATGGATAATAGTGAATAAGTTTTGGATAATGTTATAATTTATTTACCCACATATTTTTCCGTGAAAATAGTTGAACTGGTACGAACAGAAGCCGTTACTCAGTAGTTGCGTGATACAAAATTGATGACAGAGAAATTGAACAACATATATGAGAAAAATAGGAAAATTCTAAATAGTGCAATCTGTGATTTTATCATTAATTATATATTTTCTCACTTATTTACAATGGTGAAGAAAAACTAGCAAAATAAATGTACAACACTTTGTTTAATATATATATATACTACATGAATTCGTTATTGACAGGAACAAATCAATGAATCAAATAGTTTTGGGGAAAGAATATGCAAAAACATATGTAAACAATTATATTGAATTTAAAATAATTGGTGATAAATTAGCTAAGGGGTAGCCAAAAAGTAAATTATGTATATTTTACATGAATCATTTCTAATTTTTAAATAAGTCAAACTCTTAGGTTAAAGAGATCAACATTATTAGTTATTTATTTTCATGTTAGATGAATATACAATTGTGTTTTGGATCCTGAAAATTACAAACACTACCATTACATCATTCAGACCAAAATAGCAAAAAAATCTATATAAGTAAACAGTGTTTAAAATAGTGATAGGCGTTATACGGGCAGTAACCTTTATCTTAGCGCATAGAACATATAATCGGAACTTAGGTGATTTTAAGTCGATCTAACCAGTTTTATAACAATAAATAAAAATATATATAATAAACAAAAATATATAACACTTACTATATTATAATAAAATAATCTCAATTACATGATATAACCATGAATCAAAAAATTTAAGCTAAATGTAATGAAATTAGATAGGCAAAATAATTTTTTTTTAAATTAAAAAAATAGATTTTATCCGTCTAGCCCGTCTACACTCGCCTACACCCATTTAATAACTGCATAAACAGCTGTTTTTTTAAAGTAAGTAATATATAATATACCCGGACATAGTCCGGAATATCCTCTAGTAAAGTAAGATTTTTTAGAAGCTGTTAGAAGACGCTGACACGTGACATTTTTCCAACTCACATGTGTCACTTTCTTTAAAAAATTATATTTTCTTTTGTGGTTTTGGTCAAAAAAATTTCACTCAGAATTTTAAAATTATTTATATAGTAAGAACTGTTTTGAAGTGACTTTTCCAACCCACATGTATCAATTTCTTTAAAAAATTATATTTTTTGTGAATTTGGTCAAAAAATTTCCAGAAAAAAATTTGAAATTATTTATATAGTAAGAATTGTTTTGAAGTGATCAAATGTTAAAACTAATGTTGTAAGTAGATTGTTCAAAATGGTTAATTCGAACAAAATCAAACTAAATTGAGCCAAGCCGAACAAAAATAAGTCAATGTGGTTTGGTTTTTGATATTCTATATACCCATTTGGTTAGAGATTTACAGAATTTGTCCGTTTATAGTATTAATTGGAAAATATTTACTGAAAATTTGTAAATTTATTAACTATGTAAAGGATAATAATTTTTCTCTACATACTTATTTGTTATCAGATTTTACTCGCTATTAGTCATTTCCATATACCTAATAAAAATCGCAAGTCTCTGCTTGACAGAGATTTTCAGATTTTTAGTCAAGGTGCGCATTCAACTCTTAATTTGCTTTTATGGATTTTTACTGAATTTGGTAATAGAGAAAATAAATACTTTTAATGAATTTGGTAAAAAAATCAATGCATTTTTATAATTTGATAAATCTTTGAGTAAACCAATACCATTTCTCCAATCTATAAATTGGTTCGACAATAACTATAAACCTCAACTTCCTTTTTAACATCTTTTTGTAATAATATTTTCTGGGCATTTAAAAGAAAAAATCAAGGGCATAAAACAGTGGAGAAAATATCAATAAAATTTGTTTTTGTTATCTTCTTAACTGTTACATCTTGTAATATTTCATATTTTATATATGAAAAATAAATTCTACAAGCATATTTATTGAATAAATATATATTATATGTTTCAATCAATAGATATCTAACTTATATTATGTAATGATGGTTTTATCAGTTTATGTTTATTACAAAATTGTTTGGTTTTGTAGTGATCACTATGACAACAGTTACAAATGTTGAGGCAAAACGTGTATTCCCTGAAGAAGCTCCTCAATTTGTGTTGCATCATGAAGCTTTCTTGCAGCAAGTACAACCACCGACACAACCACAAAAAGATGATTGCCCGGCAAAGTGTATAAAATGTATTGTTACTGAAACATCATTCAAATTATTTTGTTTATGCTGATTTTATATATAATTTTAATTGAATAAATAAAATATATTTCTCTAACTATAAATCTTAATTGATATTTATTGTGTACATTATTATTAAATTGGAGAATTGTATAAAAACAAATAATATATATATTTCAAATATATTTTGGGTTCAATCAAAAATTTAAAAGTAAATATATTTATAGTTGGAATTATTTTTTATATTTTTGGGATGTGAACAAAATGTCAAAAAGTTGAAAGATTTTTATATGTAAACTATCTATGTATTCTAATATACTAAAGTTTTTTTATAATAGCGGCTTTGAAACCCTAACACGTGGCATGCTACCACGTGACATGTGTCACTTTTTACAACTTTTGAAAAACAATCTCCGAACTATGTCTATCGGATCCCTCATACTCTTTGATTCTTTAGCTCATCTATCCCCTCGGCGAATATCCTCTGATGTCGTCATCCTGTCCCTTTCCGCCTCGGGCCTTGAGGATCTGTTTCATGCTCACAGGAATCATGGTCGTTAACATGGCTTACTTCTTGTTAATGTCTAAATGGTATAGATACAAAGTCAGTGAAGACAATTCTGTGATTGATACCAATGAATAAGAGACCAAGCAGCAGCAGCAAGTCAAGAACTCTGCTTGATCTGTAAACTTTTATTATTTTTGGTCTTTTACTCAGCCTCCTCTTTGTTGTTGTACTCCATTAGATAAAATGAATGAAGGAAACCATTTAATCCTCATAAACATGTATTGTAAAATAAGATTTTGTTGCTAATTTCAAAACTGTGTACGACGTTGTTGTTTAGTCTTTCACCACAACATAACAGAACAACCCACTAAAGGAAGACTACAAGGAGTCGAAATATATACATGCAACATGTATGTATGAACTATATAGACAACTTCATGAAGGAACTGAGATCATCTCTCTCTCTCTCTCTGTCTGTCTTGTCTCAGACAGTGTAAGCTTGTTCACCCTTGAGTGTGTGAAGTTCCCGCAACCTATAAAAGTAGAGAGCAAGAGACAGAGACAAGTTTTGTGTTCACACTTTAACTAATTAAATATTAATATAGTTTGTTTTGAAAGACTTAGGTGAGACAATCACCAATGCAAATGCTCTAAGGCATGGAAGGAAGTTAATTGATTTCCACAATCGCAATGAAATCGTGATTGGCACGTTTATGTGGGGGTTCCAAAAAACACAGTGGGTTTTTTCACAGGCGTATAAAATGGATTCTTGAGTAGATAATTTCAATTCAAAAATTCAAACTCTTTTTCGATGTCTTGGAGATTATTAAGATTTTTTTGGGATTATTAAGATAAGATTGTTTGGAAAAATTAATTAGAGCATTTGGAGACAAGCAAATATGGTCGTATTTAAACAATTTATTTCACTATATGTTTTACTATGAATTTGTTTATTATTTAAAATATACCATGTTATAAACATATTATGAATCAAAACTTCATCAAACACGAAGTTTAAAATGAAACATTATATCTCCACAAAAAGACACATTTTCAGTAAAAAAACACAACTTTTTATAACAATATATTTAAAATAATAGTACACTGTCTTTTAAATTTTCATCTACAATTGGGTAAACATTCTATTTATCAAGTATACAATTCATCTGCAAAATGCAATGCTGTAGAATTGTCTTCAACAGTTACCGGTTTGTCTTGTACAAATACTAATTAAATACGATATACGATTTCATTACTTTTTAACAATGAAGATTGTTTATTCATACATATTCTGTCTGAACATTTTTAGATTGTTATGTACCAACAAATTACCTTCTTAGTTATATTTGTGTAGGATGTTCATCAAACCTATCGGATATTGATAAAATTCATCATTTATTATGCAATTTATAAAAACAAGCAATTTATAGCAGTAGAACTTTTTTTGACAAAAATAAAAACAGTAAAACTTGAATATAAAATTTAACTTATTTAATATTGTAAATTATTTGCATAATCAATATGGAGAAGGTAATAAAGTTAGAAAGTTGTTCCACCCAAGCATCTCTAATTAAAGGTTTGTTCTTTATTTACTTTCATTGAATACCAATAAATATTATATTATTTTTCTAAATAAATATGTGTGCTTTATCAGAAAAAAAAATAATGTATTACTAAATATGGGAATTTTGCCCCCAAAAAAACCAAATATGGGAAAATCATTGATATTAGAAATTTTTTTTCAAACAACCATATACAAGTATGAGTTTGTCATTGATATATAGTATATATTAGCTCTATAACAAAACATTAAAAAAATAAATTCTTTTTAGATCGATGTTTAGAAAAAATGTTTATTAAACTAGTGTATCTTTTTTGTTTCGCTTTTTTTGCTTTTTTTTTTTTTTTTTTATTTTTTTTTTGCTTTTTTTTATTTATTTAAGAATAGATGAATATTATTTCCATTAATTATGTATAAAGTAACCATTTGAAAAAGGTCTAATAGAGTTCATATCAGTAAGAGAATATTACATGTAAAAATCCAATCATTGTTAAAAGTGAAAAACTGTTTCATCAATTTATTGTTGATGTTTATATATCGTTTAGAAAAGATCAAATCAAACAATAATAAGAGTCGATATATATAATAACAATGTTGTCATTGGAGTTAATATATATGTATAAACTGCAAATAAATCTTAAAGATAAAAATATTTATTAAAAATTAGTTTCTGCGCGAACGCGCGGATTCAATACCTAGTTTCTGTAAAACTATAATATTTTTGCTAGCCGCCGGTTACAGGTTTCTAATTTTTTTTTTTCTATTTTAACCATTGTTTCTTTATTTTCCATCTTTTCCAAACTTAATTAAACTGAAAAGAACATTATAATTTTTTCTATTTGATTTTATTTTTAAACTCTAATAAACTGAAAACAATTTATATGAGACTCTAACAAATATAGCCAAAAATTATGTTTTACGATTTTCCGCAAAAAACATGGTTTTCACAAATTTTCCCGCCAAAAAAGTATTTTTTAATTTTCCCGCCAAATCTTTTATGGTACTACTATTTTCCCACCAAAAACGTTATTCTTCGATTTTCTCGTACAATATGTAGGTTTTACAAAACTTTTCCGCCAAAAAAAATTATGATTCCACTATTTCCCATTTAAAAAAAAATTTATTCGATTTTTTCGCCAAAAATAAGGGTTCCACTTGATTTCCCGCCCAAATGTAGTTGTCACAAATTTTTGGTATTTATTTAATATGTTTTGTTAATTACTATTATTTTAATAACAAATTATTATATTTATGGTTTTATGGATCATGGATCAACCATTTAACCATTTGATCTATATAATTAGATGGGTCAAATGACTAGTTGATCCATGACCTATTAACATTCAATCCATTAGGATTATGGGTTGGGTTGGGTTGGATGACACCCCTAATAAGATCATTAAAAAAACATGTCGATTTATCCTGAAATATTTTACTTGGCTCAACTCTGAAATATTACATAGAAATATCAAACAAAATAACATTTTAAAAAGGGCAATTCTCTTAAATATCACCAAATGAAGTTTTTGTTCCATATCTAACACACACGGATCAAAAGTTCCAAGAATAACATTCATTAAGTGTACAATGACTAAAATGCCCTTTATGTTAATAAACCTTCCAAACACACACAAATCAGAAAATATCAATTCAAAATTCAACGGCGAAAGCTTTCGATTTCGGCATCGCGTCAACTCGATCTCCGAGAATCACACCAGCAGCGTAGCAACTGAGAACGACGGTGACCAAAACGCGATTGGCAACGATAGCTATGGTAACTAACAATGGCATGAACAAGCGGTCTCAGTAGGGCCCATCCGAATTGAATATGCGACATGTAATCTCTCTCTCTGCTTGTTGTTTATGATCGCCATTTATGAGCTTGATCTGATCTCCAGTGGCGCGGATTTTAATCACTATTGAGAGTTGAAACATTGTCGTAGGTTTGTGAAGATTTTCTGAAACTCTGGTCTAGTTTGTGAAGATGCTAGGCTCTATTTTTCTTTTGATTGCTTCTTTAATTTTGGGTAGTCCAAATAGTTTGTTTGTCTCTTTGATATGGGAACATGGTTACAGATAAAACGCTTGAAATCTTGCTATCGGTTGCATTTAAGATGAGATACAAGGAGAGACTGACAAAAGTAGACACTGCAGCTCATATAACAGCTTCCAAAAAGTTGTTGTGTCAACCGGGGAAGGTCAGAGGTGCAGTTATAAGACCCATTAATTGGTGCGTTTATCTTCTCATTAGTGATATGTAATACGAAACTCAGATCATTTGGTAATAATTGTGTCCAATTTTGTATTCAGGAAGTATATGCATAAAGGTATTAGCATATGGTTTGAAGCCATTGATGTTTACCGTATTGATCTGATGTGGAAAGATACCGAACTGCCACCATTTCTTCACTAATATGTATTTATAAACATTAGATTTTTTTCTAAAAACTTGAAAAAGTCTTTCTAAAAGTATTTTCCTCAAAACTTGATTTGATGTTATTCTAGGGCATAAAAAGTGCGATTTGACGTTCTTTTCTTCATTTTAAATCAAGCAACTTTGACTATAAAACAAAAAAAATACCTCTGATCCATGTGCTCTCACGAAATTTAGCTGGAAACAATGCTAATAAGTTTATTGGAAAAATTAGAAATAAAAGATGTTTTTAGTGTTCTCTTGTCTATCTATACCTTCTTAAGCAATTGTTGGTGATTTATTCTTTATATTAATTGAAATCCAATTATACCCTCTTAATTTGTTAATTATTTCTTAAATATAATTATAAATACATAGTACCCTCTTTTGATTATTTTCGAAAATTAATTGTTTACAAATGAAAAAGTTGGGCATCAAAATCTTGTGAACAAAAATTTATGATGAATAAACTTTTTTTTATCTATGATGAACAAGAAAAATTTAATCAATTCTCCCAAATAGAATTTGCACATATCAATTTATTGTAAAACAAACAACAAATTCAATAAACTCACCAGATTTATGTGAAATCTATTCAATCCTTTTTGGTTTAGACAATTGATTTTTGCACAGATCTGTATGAATCATAAACAGAGAAATAGAGTTAAAAAACGTTCTGGAAAGATGAAGAGAACAGATGTTCTAAAACTCATAATTCTAAAACTCGCAGAAGACACCTTCTGAATTTGGCAGAACACGTACATTATGCAGAATGTATATTCTACGAAATCGCAACACATATATTATGCAGAATGTAAATTCTACGAAATCGCAGAACACGTATATTATGCAGAATGTATATTCTACGAATTCGCAGAACATATACAAATCGCAGAAGACACGTTCTAAAACTCGCAGATCATAGAGAATCCGCAGAAGACACCTTCTGAATTTCGCAGAATATATCGAAAAATATTTGTAAATATTATGTTATTACGTTTTTGGAATAATAAACAAAATTTGTTTTCTTAAATATTTATTTTTTCCTTACAAGTATTTAAATTAATATTAAAAACAAATTTTACAAATAAATAAAATATTAAAATATATAATTGTGGGGGTAATTTAGGCACAATTATACCTATTAAAATAAAGGTGTAGATGGAAAAGAGAACACTAAAAACGTCTTTTATTTCTAATTTTCCCAAGTTTATTTGATCTACTAGTAATTAACATAAGATTTATGAAGTCATTCCTAAATTTATAAAAATGTTTCCTATAAATTCAAGAAGGCTTCCTAAATTTCTTATATTAATCAAACAATTCTAGATATTTAAGAAAAAATCATACAAATTTTAGTAAGGTCTTCCTAAGAGTTTAGAAAATCATACAAATTCAATAAGGCTTCCTAAATGCTTATAAATGTTTCCATAAACATTAAAAAAAAAAAATTAAATTTAGGAAGGTCGTCCTGAAAGTTTAGAAATATTTCCTAAATGTTTATTCGATCTAGTAAGAACATACGATTCTGAAAGCCTTTTTTTACTAGATTTTAAACTTTATGAAGACTTTCCTACATATGTAAGAATTCTTCCTAAAAATTCAAAAAGCCTTCCTAAATTTCATGTGGCAATATTTGTAACAAAAATAAACCTCTGGTAGTTTGGAGGTGCACTAAATACACGAACCTGCTGAAATGATGAAAGTCAAGAAAAATTACCAAAACCTTTCCTAAATTTGTAAGAATTCTTCCTGAACAATCAAGAAAAGGTTCCCTTTGGTTTAGGAAGACCTTCCTTTTTTTTAGGAAGGTTCCCTTTGGTTTAGGAAAACCTTCTTAAATGTGTAGTATGACTTCTTAAATTTGAATTGCTGTTGTAGGAACTGATTCAAGACCATTGTTACATGATGATGAGTCAGGAGACACACACAGTGGTAATGCTACAGTTGTTACTTTAAAATAAAAAAAGAGTATCTTTCAACAATTTGGGATGCATGTGGTGAAGCGTACACCAAGCCAGAACGAGAACATAAAATGATTTTTAGTTTTCATATTGTGTTGACATATCTAACCAAATTTGACCATTTAAAAACTTACTAAACATATCTGGCCAAATTTGACCATTTAAAGATAAATTATTTGACCATTTAAAAATATACTAAACATTCATCTAAGAGAAAACGATTTTTAGTTTTCATATTGTGTTGACATATCTGACCAAATTTGAGTTGTTGTATAAATGGATACAAAGTTATCATTTATACGTTTTAGGAAAATCTTCATAAATAAGTAGGATGGCTTCCTAAATTTTATGAAAGTCTTCCTAAACTTTCTAAATTATTAACAAATCTTCTTAAACTTTTCAGAGATTTTCATTGACTATTATAAAACATTCAAAAATTCTTTTAAAAGCCTTTTAAATGTTTAACGGAAGGTCTTCCTAAATGTTTATGACGGCTTCCTAAATGTGTATGACTGCTTCCTAAATTTGAGTTATTGTATAAACATTTACAAAAGTTTTCGTTACACGTTTAAATATAAATGATTTGACAAGAAAATGTGTATGTCTGCTTCCTAAATTTGAGTTGGTGTATAAACAGATATAAAAGTCTTCCTAAATTTGAGTTGTTGTATAAATAGACACAAAGTTATCATTTATACTGTTTAGGAAAACCTTCATAAATAAGTAGGATGACTTCCTAAATTTAAGTTGTTGTATAAATAAAAATTTAGGAAGATTTTCTTAAACGTATACAAAACCATCCAAAATTTTATTTGAGCAAATAGTTTTTAACATATGATTTTGGAAGGCTTTTCTAACACGTATAAAATGCAAACTTTTGTGTACCATTTAAACAACAACTCAAATTTAGGAAGCTGTAATACACATTTAGGAAGACTTTTCTAACACGTATAAATGCAAAAAATTGTGGATATGTGTAACCAATAAACCAAGGTATCATTCGGTAAATCTATAAAATTATTTTGTATGTATAAACTTGGTTTTAGGAAACAACTTTACATGCTTAGGAATGCCTTCCTAAAAACAAAATATGTTAAAATTGAAAACAAAAATTATGCATATAGACAGAATCGAACATGAGGCTCGGAGAACTCACAGCTTCGCAAGTGATTTGTGTAACCAATATACCAAGGTATCATTTGAAAAATTATTTTTTTATATAACGTGGATATGATTTTGTTTATGAAACAGTCTTACATGTTTAGTAAGACATTCCTAAATCATTTAAAATTGCCAAAGTTATCATTCTACCATTGTAGGAAAATATTTGATTTAGCAAGTAAAAATTATTTTTAAAACTTCAAGAAGACTTTCTTAATTCCAAAATTTAGGAAACATTTCCAAAATAGTCAAGATACAAATTGATAGGAATTGTGTTTAACAACAATGCTTGAACAAAAATAAACTGAAAGTTAATGAATTCTTTTTTTTTTTGGTGTCCGCTATTCCATAACAAGCAAATCAATATAATTTATTTTTATCAATGCTAATAGTATGTTTTTGAGTCGTCTATCATCTTCATGTTTCTGCCTAAGATTGGATTTCATCTTCTTTGTTTGATCAACCTTTGCTTTAGCAGAATCTGATAGTTCCATCAGGTTTTTCCTAAGGCTAGGTTCTGTTAAGACAATATCAGAAGCACTTCGAGCAGCATCACTGATGCTGCATCAGTGGCATCAACCACAGCAATTCCAATATCAGCTTTCTTCAAGGCAGGTGCGTCATTCGCATACCGTATATTCGTTTTCGAGATTGTAATCTCTTCACAATCTCATACTTATGCTCTAAAATCAGGAAAAATGTGTGTCAGATATCGCTCAAAGATCATAGTTACAAATGTTGTAGTTTACAAGAAAGTAAGGTACTAAGGTTACGTGGAAAGACTCCTAACCGTCAGTGTTCTCGATAGGTTCATCAATGGAAACTGCTTTTGTATGAGATCAAAACGAGTACATGTTTGTACCCATTCCAAGCCTTCTTCATGTTTCTTTGGCAATCGCAAGCTGGTCACCTGAAAGTTATATTATTTTTTGGCATTTTGTGAATACACATTGAATCTAAAGTCGAGAATGAGCTGAAGAAAACACAAGCGTTGTACCTGTGATCATTTTAACACTGACTCCAAGTGCTCGTTCAATTGTTTGTGCACTGTCATGACGATCTCATGCTGAATTTTCTTTGATTCGTGTCAGTTACAAGGCCGGGACAAGATTTAACATTCACATTGGATTCACTATCAAACGGTTCCGGGAAACCGAGAAGCTCTGGTGATACGTTGGAGAGATGGGGGCTTGAGGAGGATCTGGTCTCCTAGTAAACAATACCATACCATGGATACTCCTACCTTTAAGAAACCTAAAGCGAAAGCAACAGCAACATCAAAATTAGCAAAATCAAGACAATCAAAATCAACACATTTATGGACCATTCTAAATGAAACCTTTTGGATTTCTTGATTCACAATAGCATATCAAAGTTACAGATCTAAAAAACAGGATTGAAATCAGAAAAAAAAACAGAAGGATATGTGAATGTGCTCGACACTTTTGAGTATCTAATTAAATCTCGTGAATTGAGAATCAGTTTTTGAGTTAGGTATACTCCGTCGATCTCCGTCGTCGAACTATATGATCTCCTCTGTTGGCTTCGAGCCTCCCTGATCTCTGATCACCTTCGTCGTCTTCGATAATTTCCGTCGTCTTTGAATCATCGTCGAGAAATATTTTTGAGAAACTGTTTTTCCAATTAAAATGATTGTTTTTCTAATTAAAATGATGATTGTTTATATGAAAAAGGGTTATTTAGTCATTAGTATATAAAAGATGCTATGAATGAGAGATTTTTAGTGTGGTATTTGTAGAATGAAAACTAGTTTTCATGTCATTTTGAGAAATTCCTCTTTTATTTATTTTAAAAATAGTCATATAATTTTTTCCAATAAAATATTATTATATGATTAACGAGAAAAATAATGTTATTATTAAAACGTTTTTTTGTCAACCATAGATATATTATGAAAGTCCAAAACTATGCGCCAAATACAATGGTATACAGGAGCCCATCTCAAAGTTCTCATACAAATTAAGCCCAACATTAAAGCCCATAATAACTAAAGGGTGTATTGGATTTAAAGATTTTAGGAGCTTTCTTTCGGTGGATTTTATATTTTGTGAGATTTAGATGGATTCTGTGGATATCTCGGTGAGTTTGGTGGAAATTATATAAAAAAAAATTAAACTATTGGTGATTTTGTATAATTTATTCATTAAAATTTCGGAGTTTTTTAGATGATTGGGTGACGTATTCAACATTAGAACTCGAAAAAGTCTTTGAAACAAGATCATTTGACTATACGTCTATACCACTTGCACGTTTTAACTATATCTCCAGCTCTCTAGCTACAAATCAATCGAATATTGAGTTACAATGTGGACATCTTGCTGGGATCTTGTTGTGGAATTGCATGTGAAACTAGACGTATAAAGCCTAAGAATAATAGAAAAAACGATTGAGACTTTATACGTCTAGTTTTTTATATTCTTGAAATCCTACGCATCAGACATTTTCCAAGTTGCTAATCAATTTATGTCCTAAAAAAATACTGAAATCAAGGTTCAGGACTGAATCTCTGTGGCTTTGAATTTTTTGGACACAACGATTAAAATTTTTTGGACACAACGATTTCGTAAAACATATTGAACTGGAAGAAACAACGACATAATGTGTTCCACTAGATTAGAATTTGAGTTTTATCTTCTTATGTAAAGATTCTGACATTTTTGCTATACTCATGGAAGAGGCACTACAAATAAAAGAGTAGATAGCATCATTTATAAAGTATCATTAAAATAATTGATACTATTCAGAATCACTTATTAAAAATTGACATTAAATATATAATTTTGCATCAATTCTTTTAATTAATATTAATACTAACTTGATTAGCATTAGTTAAAACAATTGATACTAATACTAACTTAGTTAACATCAATTAAATAAAATTGATAATAATACTAATTTGATTAGCATCATTTAAAAAATTGATATTAATACTAACCTGATTAGCATCAAATAAAAATAATTGATACTATTACTAACTTGATTAGTATCAATTAAAATACTAACTTAATTAGCCTCAATTAATAAAAATAAAATAGATAGCATCACTTATAAATTGTCAAAAAAATAAATGACTCTATTTTGAATCACTTATTAAAAATTGAAACTAAAGAGTGATGCAAACAAAATTTTAACTAAACAACTATTTGTTCCACATTGCTAAAGAATGATGAAGAGTACTAGTCTTCTACTCTATAAAAGATCAACACCATATTTTTTATATGTTAAATCATACATATGTATTTACATATATTTCTTGGAATAATAAATACAAAATAATTAGTTATCTCTAATTGATAATATTTTAAAAACTAACACAATATTTAAAATTTACATGAATTTTAATTTTAATTATTTATAATTTATATACTATCAACTAAAATATATGATATAAATATATAACATCAATTGTTATAACCGAGACAAATATTAACATCATTTATATTAATTGATGCAAATGTTTACCTCAATTATATTAATTGAATATCATTTCTTTTAAGTGATGCAAATTTTAATATCATTTATTCTAATTGATGCAAAATACTAATATTATTTATTTTAAATGATGCAAAATATTAATATCATTTATTGCAAATGATACATATTAACATCAATTAAATAATATTGATGTAAATGATTAAAGTCACCACTTCCAGGGTCAATTAATTAAATGATGCAACTGAATTTGCATCAATCAATAAATGATATTAAGAAATAAAATAAATGATACAAGACACTTGATTTCTTGTAGTGAGGAATGAATTCTTCACAATAATTTTCAGTGAGCAATGATATATATATTATTTCAAGGAAAAACCATGCAAAGCTTTTTTGCTATCCTTTAATTTTTTTTTTATTGAATGGTGTCAATGAATTGTTTAAGCAAATGTAGAGTGAGTGATTTGTTGAATATTGATTTGAAAACAGAGGAAGAAAGAGATGGAAAAACAGAGTAAGAGATATTAGATTATCTCTTCTCTTTTAAGAAGAACATAAACGTAATATACTTTTATTATTAGAATCTGAAACTTGTTATTTACATTACAACAAAAAATGGTTTATATAGAATCAAAGCAGACACTAAGAGCATGTGCAATGGTTAAAACTTAAGAATTAGTTCTTAGTTAATATTTAATTATAAAAGGAAAGAAAGAGAGAATGACAAGAAAGAGAAAAGAAGAAAGTAACTAAGAATTGGTTCTTAATTAAGAATCAAGTCTTCACACTATTCATTCAATTTTAATTTTTTTTATTCTAAGAACCCACTTAAAAACCACCATTGCACTTGCTTTAACACTTGTGTCTCTTCCTACTTGTGTCTCTTCCTACTCGTGTCTTTTCACAAAATATAAAGTTGTTAATTTTTTAATATTTGATTAAAACAGGCTGGCTGGTCTATTTTTTACCTTCTGTAAATACTTTGACAGCCCATTTATTTATATTAATTAATTATTGTTCTAAATAGTGCATAAAAGATATATATATGATTATCTTCTTAAAATAGTCATATATATATATAAAAGATTATCTTCTTAAAATAGTCATATGAAAGTTGTCCATCCAAAGTATCCTTTCGAAGACAGTTACAAAGATTGTTAATTTTTTTATTAATTTGCAAATAATGTTACTGAAAATAATAAGTTTTAATATAACTAATATTTTTAGGTATATAATTATATTTTGGATACCATTCGATTTTCGGTTCGGTTCTAATTCGGTTATTGTTATTTTAGTTCTTGATTTTGTTTTTGAAATTTTATGTTATTTAATATATTAAACCAATTTTATTTTTCACATATTTATTAACTTAATTCATATTTCTTAATTATTTTAAATATTTTTTCAGTAATTCTGCAATTTCTCTGTTACCAACTAGTTTTAAAAAAAAATCCATCCACGTAAAGTTAATGATTCATGTCTTTTTTTAGAACTTTGTTGGGATCTAAGTTTCGTATAAGAATTTCAACTCCTACTAATATAAGACCACATCTATTGATTTTAAGCTTTGTATTTAAGATATTTTTTCTCTACATGACAAATTCTACTAAAAATAAATGTGATATTCCGAAAATACGATAGAAGAGTATTTTTTTATGACTGTATGACTCAAATCAGTTAACAGTTAAAGAATCTTTAAAGACTCGAAAATAACTGTTAATTTTAAATAAATAATTATTTTAAAAATAGAGTACTTATAACTTTATAGATTTTAAATTGAAATTTATAACATGATAAGTAAACACTGAAGTAAAAATTTTAAACTCTTGGCAATATATTTTATTTATTTAATAACTTTTTAGACCATTTAGCTTATAAATATTTTCAGTTATTCAGCTAGATTCCTCGGTTACCATTTGAATTCATAGTTATTCAGCCAGATTCTGCCAAAAAGTACATAAAAATTCAGTTAGATTCTACATTCAGCAAAATTTATATGTTACCATTTGGACCATAGAAGAAAACTGGCTGAATATTTTCTTTATGTCACCAGTTGAATGGAATTGTAGAATTTATGAGGAATTGTGGAATCACAACTAGATGACAAAACAATAACATTTTAATAAATAGTTTCAGTTTAGAAATAATATCTTACTAATTTGTAATATTTTCAAGTTTTGAATGTTTTATTTTCATTTTTATACAGTTAGTATATTGTTAATATTATAAATCAAACTTTATGTATGTTTTTTAATTATGTTTCATAGTAATTATTTTGTCAATACGGTTAATTTTTTTATAAAAAAATAAAAGATAAATTATTATAAAACAATGTAATTCCATGAAAATAATTATCTACTATTCCTTACAAATTAAATTATTAATTTTAATAGGAAATGTTTGCATGTTTGCTAATATTATTATTTTTCCTCCATATCTTACAATATAGAGTTAGATAAATTATAGATGTTTGGACAAATTTTAATCTGTTGGTACGTGGACAGTTATATGGAATGACATGAGAATATATATTTTATTTATCAACGAATTATGGCTCGTAACCATCAAAAATTACAATGAATTAGTAACAAAACCGCTGAAAGACAATTTCGTCAGTCATTGGTCATCAACTGACTAAAAAGTTGAGGTTGATTATATCATGTCGCTTGTAATCGGTCGATTGTAACGTAGAAGCTTTGTACATTGATTATAGAATCGTCGATGTATTGTACAATGATGATTGCATCGTCGGTGACGGTGGCCTCATAAATGAGAATAGTCTTGTCATAGATAGCAATCTCATAGGTGAGGAGTATCGCCAGTGCTTTCTAAGATAGCAATCTCATAGGTGAGGAGTATCGCCAGTGCTTTGTACCTTGTATATAGGCATCACCGTGCTTTGTATCATGATGATGGAATCGTCACTGACGATGGTATCAACAACGTGTCGAGCGGTTGGTGTGATGACATTATTGATGTATTAAGGATATTATCATATCCGTGATTGCTTATATTAAGGCTCTAATTATGTCTAGTATATATTCACATTAACTCTCCTGTAAAACCCTAGTCGTGATCTCTATGTATATAATCTCACCCAATGTATAATGTTAAGATATCAATTCTACAAACATCTTTATGATGTGCCTAGGCATTAATGATGGCATAATAATTTAGAAGCATTTTGATCTAAGAAAAGTTCATATCTGAGATAAAACAAAAAATAAATAGAGTTCAGCACCGGGATAATTAAAACCAAAAACCAAAAACAAGAGAATTCAAAACTGGAAAAATATCGAGAAACAAACAACAAAAACTAGTAATATTTACTCTTTATGATGTTTCAAACACATCAAAAGAGCTATTTGAGTTCGGCATGCTTTGGCACAACCTGAACTTAAACTTCGACTACTATAATGAGACCTTTTCTCTGAGATATCATTTCTATGTATTTGATCCTTGCATGATCGTGTTCGCTTAATTTGATGTTCCTGTTTCTAGGAGTCGTCAAAATCAACTTCTCCAGAGACTGTGCGTTCCAGACAAAGAAACTTACTATGTCAAGCTCATGCCAGTGGCCTTTGTAGCCATTGATCTCGACTTCCTTGATAGTGTCCAACTGGTAGATGGGATGAAGCTCCCAATTTAATTCAGGTTCAAATGTAAAATCATTTATCTGCATATAACAAACCAAAGTTCTAATCCACTTGGTAGCACAGAAGAAATGTTTAGAGAGAGAGAGAGAGAGAGAGAGAGAGAGAGAGAGAGAGAGACGTACATCAATCAAAACTCGTTCGAGGTTAGGGCACTGATCAAGGAATTCAGCAATGTTATAAAGAGTGCAAAATGTTGGAGCTCTAATAACAACTTGGAATTCTTTTAAGTTCGGAAAGCAGAAAAACCATTGTCTCATTTGTCCCATTACGTTTCTAAAGGGGATCGCCTATATATACATGTGAGAGGAAACATCAAAACTCACTCAAAACCAAGAGTGAAAAAATTTGAACAAAATAAAATGGATACTTAACATGTGAAAATTGTATAACCGTTCTATATATATGATGAACGTTCTTTGTCATGATCATCTATACTAAGAGTTTGTGCAAATGATACTCTAAAATACAACCACGTTAGTACTAACATGTAAATAAAAAAGACGAATAACTAAACTTTTAAAAATAAAAAACCATCTTTTTGTGAAATTTTTTAAAGTTAATTGGTAACAGCTAAGTTATACATATATAACTGTATTGGCCAAAAAAATAACATATAACCTTTAATTATAGATTTTTGTTAGGTGTATATCTTCAGTGTGAAATTCTCTATTGTATCGGAATAAAACTATGACTGTTATTGTACCTTACCTATCTTTAACTTAATCTCATATTGCTGTATAGATCAAGTACTTTATAACTTTTGATGGATTCCACTACTAATTCGTGAAGTTTTAATTCAAAATCCACTGTCAATGCAAAGACATAAAGTATTCAAAACGTCTTGGGTAGACCTTAATGATACCCTAAACTCTACCTACCTATTATAAGAGTACGTCCAACAAAAAATTTAAAATGATAAATGGAAATATATCAAACTAAAAAAAAAAACATGAACCCAAATAATATAATTAGGGCGCAAAAATAAAATTTGTAAGCTTTATAAAAGGAAAAACCGCTTAATAAAAAAAAACCGTTTTTTGTGAATTTTATTGGATTTTTCCAAAACTAATTGTTGTAACAGTATCTTATAGAGCTATAGGCTCCATAATATTTCAATGTAAGGTTCATAGGACTTTTTCAGAACTAATTATGGTAACAACATCTTATCATTGAATATTATGTTTCATGATCTTTTAATATAAGGTGCATCGGTTTAAAATGACGTCAAATAATACAGATAGCGCGCAAAAAAATAAATATAAATTTTCAAATGTAACAAAAATAATCATTTTATGTAAAATTTATAGGATTTTTTTTTTCAAAACTAACTGTTGTAACAAAATATTTATCATTAGTTATAAAACTAACTTTAGGTTCGTAGTACGTCGATTTCAAATGACGACTCCTACTATGTTTTATTTCAGATGAAAATCAATTGATAATTTGAATGAAATCAACGCAAAAAATACACAACTAGAGATGAACTTCTATGTCTTAAACAAACAATAATCTTTTCTAACAACGGAGACCAAAGTTAGGTGATAGTTGCATGCTCTAAGATAAAAAAAAAAATTATGATATCAACTCGGACATATGATAAAAATAATACCATAAACTCTACTTAGTTTTAATAATAAACGCGCAAAAAAAAAACTATTTTATGAATTTAAGAAAAAAAACAAATTACCTCTAGAAAGATGTTTGTCGTTGCGAGAACATAAACTCCTTTATAGACTCCCATGTTAGCACGCACCATTTTAAATAAATTGCAATAACACCTACGGTAACCCCGCTTATAATGGAGTTTTGCCTCTTTAAGTGCATCCACTCTTGAAAAGTCAACAATCCTAACAAATCCATCATACTTGTAGCATTCGAGAGTTGGTGCATCCAAAATGATGTCTATGAGATCTGGCATAGAATACACGACCAGCGACTTGAACTTCTTATGATTTTGGGCCTTGATGCTCAATACCCCGTACATTCGGCATTCGATTAGCTCAAGTGTCTCGAGGTGGATACAGTTGCTGAAGATTGCATCTATCATCTTTTCTGTCACTTGGATCTGCATGAGCTCAAGTGTCCTCAACAACTTTAAACCTTTAGGAGAATTCTTGGGAATTTTGAATTGACAACATCGTAGCTTCAAGACTGTTAGCGTTTCGATGGCTGAGAAATTGACCGGGATCTCTACAACTTTCTTGGCTTTAGAAAAATCTAACACAAGTTCTTTGATGCCTTTACCAAGACACGTATTGATCCATGAGAGTATTTTATCCTCCACGCCGATATGATTAAGAACCAAAACAAATCGGTTGATCGTTGACCCTTTGTGCTGATTAAAAACGCTTACAATGATGTCTACAGCCTCTAGTTGACTGCGTCTCACGAAGGATATTCCGCTGAAATCAAGATCTCGGGAACAAATCTCTGTGTCTTTGAATTTTTTGGACAAAGAACGATTTCGTAAAAGAGATTGAATTGGGAGAAACAACGACATTATGTGCTGCACCAGATCTTCAGATAAGTTTTCAGTGAATTTCATCAGCTTAGTTGAGGATTCTGACATTTTTGCTATATTCTTCGTAGGAGACTAGAAGGGTTTTGGCTATGCTTTTATGGTTTTTTTTTTCAGTGAATGGAGTCAACGACATTTGAGCAGGCAGATTATAGCTAGTGATTTTGGGTAGAGTTTTGGGTATGCTTTACACATTAAAATTTAGTTTTTTTGTCCTTTTAAGAAATATAAATTTGTTAATTTCTTTTAAGAAAATTATTTTGAGAAAACAGGCTGGTTGATATGTTTTCTTACCTTTGTAGAAACTCATATATGTTAATTTGTTTTTTTTTAGAAGTACACATGTAATATACATATATAGTCATATGAAGTTGTCCATATTAACTTTCAGGATTTTACTTAATAAAAATCCATATAGATAACCTCCACGTCTTTATTTATTCCATTTTTTCCAAACTTAATTGCATTTCTTTTATTACATTTTTGTTTCAGCAGAAAATTTGTCACAGTAATAAACTGAGAACAGTTTTTATATGTGACTAGGAAAGAACCCGCACTAACGCATGAGTTTTTTTAGTTTGTGAATATTTAATATGTTTTTAGATTTTCATTTTAACTATCAATATTATTTTACATCTTTTTATAAAACTTTTTTTTATGTTCCTAGTAACTTTGTTTGATTTTTTGTTAATAATTCTTTTAATATTTTCTATATATTTTCTTATAAATATTTATTTGTTCCTCATGCTCTTTTCATTTATCTAAGTTTCAAAATTAAAAAAAAATTTCTAATTTAACATTTTCACAGTTCCAAATAAAAATAAAAATTTATATGTGAATTGTTTCTCATTGTAGAGCAAGATTGTAGGACCAAAAATGGGACAAAAAAAGAAGGGATATAATGAAATTTTCAAAACTTATGTTACCATCCTATCTTGTCCTATTTCTACACAATGCCAAAATTTTATACTATATGTAAATGCATTTACATTATAGATCAAAAAATCATAAATGGGACGAAAAATAACGGAATAGAAAGAAAAACCATAGTCAGATGAAACAAAATACGAATAAGAAGTAGAAGTCAAATAAGACGAAGAAGAAACAAAAATCATTTTGTTTGGTTTCATGCTTTTTCTTTAAATTGTTTTAGTTATATGTCTTTTTTATTTCTCGATATATTTAATTTTCCAACAAAAGATTCTTTTACAAATTATAAAACTTTACAAATATATTATTTGACTATATACCTATTTATTATAAATGATAAATTATATTGTTAAATATTATAATTAAAAATTTTATGTCCGCATATGTGTGGTCCATTTTACCTAGTTGTAGTATATTAAAAATGATTTTGTAGTTGACATTAAGATCATCTCCAATGTAAAACTCTATTTTCTCCTCCAAAATAGAGTAACTCCAAAATGGAGTTGAGTTTTGCTCTAATGTATAACTCCATTTTTATTTCAAAAAGGAATATTCTAAATAGATTCTATTTCTATTTTATTATTAATATCTTTTAATTTTAAAATTTACAAATTAACCCCATTTATTTTTTTTCTTACATAACTTTTATAAATTATAAATTAAATATTTATTAAATAAAAGAAAGTTACATTTTTTTACATAAAAAAAAAATAAAGTTACATAATATCATAAAAACATAGAATTTTTTTATTTAAACATATTATCTTTAATTTCAGCACTTGTAATTCATTTTTAAGTTTATTTTATTTTGCAATCTTTTTAAATAAAAATTTTTGTTTTCAATTATTTATGATTATTTATTTTATATTGTTTTAAAATTATAGTGTTCAAATATATATATATATATATAATTATTGTTGTGTTGATATAATAGTGTAAAATAAAAATATCTAATATTTAAAGGACCAGTTTGTAAATAAAAAAGTTTAACTCAAAAATGGAGTAAAATATAGGTTTGCTCCAAATATGGAGCAATCTCAATTTTTACTCCATTTTGGAGTGAGAAATGGAGTAGGGTTGGGGAGAAATTTATTCCAAAATAGAGTTTGGAGCCAAAAATGGAGTAGGGTTGGAGATGCTCCAAACTCCATTTTGGAATAAATTTCTCTATAATTTATAATTTATAAAAGTTATGTAAGAAAAAAAATAAATGAGGTTAATTTGTAAATTTTAAAATTAAAAGGTATTAATAATAAAATAGAAATAGAATCTATTTAAAATATTCCTTTTTGAAGTAAAAAATGGAATTATACATTGGAGCAAAACTCAATTCCATTTTGGAGTTATTCTATTTTGAAGGAGAAAATGAAATTTTACATTGGAGATTGTCTAATATAGTAACATGAACTTCATTTTTGTAAAACTATAACATCCCCGGACTGGCCCTTCGTTTTCCAGCCATTTTGGAGACCTAAAGCAAATATAGAACATATGGATTTTCTCTAAATTTATTTTTTGATTTTTTTTGTTACATAATTTTCTGATTTTTTTTTTGTCGTTTGTTATATCATCATCAGAGATATTTGATCTAATACTATTACAAATAATGATCAATCAATCGATTTTACATATTTGCAGCACATACTATTATGATAAACAGCTCCATTAACAAAGACTCCACGGCTCTCCCTGCAACATATGAATTCAAGATGGACGGTTTTACGTGCACCACATCACACGAAACCCCGACGAAAAGCTTTACGTGCAACACTATTATATAAACCTCCGATAAGCTTTACATTCATTAATTTGCATATAGCCACCAGGATAACAATCAAAAGACTCGATCGCGTAGCAAGCAGCAAGGCATGACAAAATTCATCTACGACTATCTGATAAGGCATTAAACGACTCAAACACGTCCCACACATCCACACGCATAAACCCGGAGACCAACCTCTTATAAAAAACCTAAAATGACCTCATAAGCTAATCTTCCTATAGTCCTATATGCATGCTAATGGACTTACATATATACAACCCCCCGGCCCAAAATGTGATTTAATGCAATTTTCTCGAACCACGAAGACCAGTTAGAGATAAGATTATACATTTAATGAGGTTCGGTCGAAGCAGGGCAACAAAAAACTCGAATGGATTGCTCTAAACCCGTGAACGTGCAAGCTAAAACGGTAACCCCTAATTCAGTTTCATGCTTTTAGTTTCTCCGGAGCAGATCCTAACTCATCACAACAATAAGATCACACAAGATAGAGGCAATCGTGCATCAACCATGGTGTAACCCGAGCTCCTTCTCGGATTCAAGATCCTTCTCGGCTCAGGTCGAAAGGTGGGTTTGACGCTGGAGAGCAGACTTAACATGCGCTACAAAGAACAACCAAATCATCTTAGGAAAAGCGGTATGGTGCCTCTAAAAATGTTAAGTTTCGATGATTGGTGAATTAGTTGCCACTTGGATTACTTTGGGGGTGAGAAACTTCCTCGATCAAATCATGAATAATGGTTTATCTTTAAGGATTCATTGGCTGCATCACAATAATTTGTATCAAAAAATTCTGATGCAGAAGATTCTCTTAGAAAGATACAACTTCTTTTAAAGATTTTAGAATAAATAGACTGCTCTTAAAAATTTACAAAAATCTAAACTTACCATTGGAATTAAGATGGAAACAAATAATTATAAGCAAGATTCTATCCAAAACAAAATTACTTCAACATGAGCATGATATGAGGGAAGGCAGGTATAAGAAGCAAAGCGAAGACGACGAGGAAGAGAATGATAGCGTAAAAAGTCCATTTCCTCGAGCTCTTTTGGTACTCTCTCGCATCTTGGAGCTGATCTGTCCCTCTTCTCACGAACGAGCTCGCCTTTGACACGTGGCTCTCTATGTCATTCAGTTGCTGTCCTTGTGCTTCCACCAGAGCCGCCATGTCTAAGAACACTTGGTGTAGCTCTATAAGATTCTTCTCTATCTCTTTTACGGCATCGTGTCTCTCTTGAATCTCTGATATCGTGTCCAATATTTGGCCCCTCCCTTGTTCTTGTATCGCTTTCTGGAGAAAATTCTCGCTCTCACCGCTCGAAATCAAGTTCTCAATCGTTTGTTCGTCCGCCTTTTCACCTGTTATCGTGAAATATCTGCAAAGATTGGAACAAGGATATAGTTATTTTATCGTAAACAAAACAGAGTGTTAAACTTGCATCCCAAGGAAATGAATATAGCAATAACTTATCCTACAAGGCTACAATAAACAAAGAAGACGGAGAAAGATCTTGTTCACCTGCGTTCTACTGTTTCTTTATACTCATCATTCATCCGTGCACGCAATCCCTGAAAGCTATCCATCAAATCCTTGAGTTTTTTCCCGAGTCCGCTAACAACAGAGGTCCTGGTTCTATCGGTGGAAGAGCCAGGGCCACAACCAGGGACATTACGGCTATTTGCATTCCCCTTTTCGAGCGCCTCGAGCTTCTGCTTAATGATCTTGACTCTCTTGAGGACCTGAGAAACATCTCCATCCGTCTTAGCTCGCAGTTCCTTCACCTTCTTGGCATTGTGGACCGTCTTGCACTCCTCATTGGAATCCTGAAGCTTCTTGTAAAGAGTCTCTATGCCTTTCATCTCGTCTTTGACATTTTCGACATCCTCGAAGAATTTATCGAGGTTCATCGTCTCTTTACCTGCCTCAAGATCATCCGCTTGGGCCTGTTGCTTCAGGTCCGAGTACTTCTTGAACGAACTAGAGAATAAATCATTCATTTTTCTTCTATTTGCTTTATAAAAATCTCACAAGTTTATGTACAGAAACAGGTTATAAAAATGGAAATTATTTTGGGTTCAAGAGACGAGGATCTTGATGAAAATCATCATCATCCTCTGCCTGTGTACGAGGAAGAAGATGGGAAGATTTTCTTTTCCTTTTTTGGAGAAGATTTGCTTTGGTTTTGTTTGAAAGTTTGTTTTTTTTTTTCTTCTGGAGGAGAGAATCAGAGAGACGACCAGTTTTGGGAATTACCCAAAATTAGCCAATGACAGAACTTTTCTTAACCAAATTATAGCAATTGTGCTATGTTTAGTCTCCTAATCTCTATAACCACTAAAGATAACAACAAAACAAGCCACCATACCACATCTTTACTGAATTTGATTAAACCCAAAAACCTATAAATCACAAACATCCACCAGAACTGAACATAAGATCGTTTATTCTTGTAATACCAATGTCAGAGATTGGATCTATTGGCCTGTCTTCCTCTTTCTTCATCTCATGAACAAAATTCTCAGCTTCTCTACTGTAATCATCTGTTCCATAACAAGTTTAAACATTTCTCATCTCTCAAACAATGTGACTATATTTAACAAAATCGAAATGGACGATGGGGCTCACCAAACAAAGTGTTGAGAGAGGTCGGGGTTGAAGTAGACATGAAGTTGAGACCAATGTAAAACGCCAAAGCTAACAACAGAGTCACCATCGAATACGTAGGCATAGCTCTGGCCCAGTACTTGCTTGGGTAGTAATAAATGCCTATAGACTCCTCCAAGAACTTATCAGGTACATACGCCCAAATCAAGAACATCACTGTGGCAACAACAATCGAAATGGATCCTACAAATCCGTAAACCTCAGAAGGTTTTGGTCCGTGTGCTTTAAACGGAGATGATTTACTACTACTGTCTGAATCCTCCTGAAAACCAGATTCTTGATTCTTTCTCTTCGAGAAGCTTAAAATCTTTCTCGGATCATTCACTAAATGAGCTTCTTCTTCCATTCTTGGAAAAAGTCACTGCAAAATTGCAGATATTCAGGAACAGAGAGATTAGCGAATCTTTGAAAAATCCGAAAGGTGCAATCAAAGGTTCCAAATCACAGATGGAGAGTCCGGAAATGAAAAAGGAGAATGATAGATTTAACCTAGAACTTTCTAGACACCAACCACTAGAAAACTAGATTTAACTAAGGTTTATGTAAAAGGAGATAAAGCCCAAAGATGAAATAGAAGCCCATTTTCATCATCTTAGATAATTACATGATAAGTAAGTGATCAGGTTTTGGACATTCGATTTTACGGTTTGGCTTGGATCTTTAGGGCTTTGGATTTTGGTGTGAAAAATATCTACTAATAGTCGCATTACATCCCATTTTGTTTATGATGTTGTCATGTAAGACTTACCTTTTCCAATAATCTTTTTGTTTGTTTTTTCTTTGTAAGTTTTCTTTAATCCCCTTCTCTCTAGGTAAATTTATAAAAACTATATTTTTTAATTATTATTTTGTTAGTTATCCACTATGCCAAGAGTATTCAGTAAATATTTTTCACGAGAGAACCAAGCATATTAAAGTTTGCGTGTATATTATCCTTCAGACATCGCTTTGTACATTCTTTAAATCCTATGAATTATCTTAATCTTTTTGTTTTGATTCTATCTATTTCTAATTATATTTATATGATAGTTGGTAGCACTTCCAAAGCAATATATAATTTCTTAAAGTTTTGCAAAAGATTAAGCATGCCATATAAGCAAATTCTAAGAAAAAAGAAAAAAAAAATCATTCCAACATTAGTCTATGATATAACTCATATGAGATAAAGCTGGTATGGAGGGACTTGAAACTCATTTGATAGAAGTAGAGTGACATGTATTTCTACAAATAGGTTAAACATGTTGCTCCCATACTCTTTAAAAAAATTGGTATGGTTTTGAATATAATTTTGGAGCATTTTTTGGTCAGTTTCGTTATTGTTTAATATCATCATTGTAACGAATCAAGTCGAATAAATTAAAAAAGAGTTTTGAGTTTTCGTTTTTGTTTTTAGTAATATCTATTTTCTCTCTGAATTTTTTTGTTTGTTCGACTATGGTTTCAAGAATGGAAAAGTTTACTACGTGCCTTGGAGTATACACAAATCCTCAGTATTCCACCGTGTCTACGTTAGCCAAAGAGTTAGGGTTTCGTCTACTCGCCGTGATTTTTGGTCTATTTCAACATGGACAAATCCAGATTTAGTGTCAATCGCGCTGCTCATAGAGTCATTGGCTGAGCTCGTCTCATTTTCGCTACCGTGTCTATTTTTGATGTTGCGCTCAGGCTAAATTTTAAAAGTCTCAGAATTTTTGATGAAGTCTTCATCTTCTGTTTGTTCAGTGCGATGTTTGCGCTGTTTTACGTCGAAAGTTGTCTTGCGTTCATTGGTGTCGTTGTCCTGCCTGGTCTTGTTGGAATCGTGGTTAGTGTTATTATGCACTGCAGTTGTAGGAGTCAATAAAGATGCACTACCCAAACCCCACAAAGATCTGGAGAAAGTCCTTGTTGCTTTAAAGATGGAAGCTGGAGAAAATGCCCAAACACTTCTCAACGTCTGAAGTCTGGTGTTTATCTTGGTGTCAACAAATCCCGAAGGTCCACATACCCAAACATTAATACCACTAGTATAGAGTGCTTTAGTTAAAACATGACCACTCTTTATGACTGCAAAAAATTTCTTTGAAAAAAGTTTTGAAAAACAGTTAATACAAAATAATTATTTATGATAATTTTTTAAAAAAGTTAAAGAAAAACATGTTAAGTTGATAAATAGTTTTTTTTTTTTTTTTTGATAATTCAGGGAATAGCAGATCTATGGAAGGGCACAAACTAATCCTGGGGAAGGTGCAGCCCATGGATAGACCCTCTCTCCGGATATTCAAATGGGCCGAAAGGAAATTGCTGGGCTTTTTAAGCCCATGTCCAACTCCCCCATTAGTATGATATTGTCCGCTTTGGGCCCAGATGGCATAGCCCGCACGGATTTGTCTTTGAGCTCCTTCCCAAAAGGCCTCATGCTAATCAGAGTTGGACATTACTTATATATTAGATCATTACTGTCTAATCTTCCGATGTGGGACTTGGATTGATATCCCAACAATCCTCTCCTCAAGCCAAGTACCACACATACCCTTGGCCTCCAACCTTCTGCGAAACCTGGCACCCATCTTGTACCGCCGTACGCACCAACGGAACTCTTCACCTAACCCTTGCAACCCTTGTTGCACCGTTAGGAAGACTTTCGACACAAAGCACCGGCACCCTTAATCGCAAGGTTACCTTGAGGGATCTCCTTCCACAACTAACATCCGGCCCAACCCACTTCTCCAGGTCTACCTTTTTAGAACCTGAGCTTTGATACCATTTGTTGGGCTTTTCAAGCCCATGTCCAACTCCCCCATTAGTATGATATTGTCCGCTTTGGGCCCAGATGGCATAGCCCGCACGGATTTGTTTTTGTGTTCCTTCCCAAAAGGTCTTATACTAATCAGAGTTGGACATTACTTATATATTAGACCATTACTGTCTAATCTTCCGATGTGGGACTTGGATTGATATCCCAACAATCCTCCCCTCAAGCCAAGTACCACACAAACCCTTGGCCTCCAACCTTTCGCGAAATCTGGCACCCATCTTGTACCGCCGTACGCACCAACGGAACTCTTCACCTAACCCTTGCAACCCTTGCTGCACCGCTAGGAAGACTTTCGACACAAGGCATCGGCACCCTTAATCGCAAGGTTGCCTTGAGGGATCTTGGCCTCCAACCTTTCGCGAAACCTGGTACCCATCTTGTACCGCCATACGCACCAACGAAACTCTTTACCTAACCCTTGCAACCTTTGCTGCACCGCTAGGAAGACTTTCGACACAAGGCACTGGCACCCTTAATCGCAAGGTTGCCTTGAGGGATCTCCTTCCACAACGAACATCCGGCCCAACCCATTTCTCCAGGTCTACCTTTTTAGAACCTGAACTCTGATACCACTTGTTGGGCTTTTCACCTTCCGCGTTGTGGGACTTGGATTGATATCACAACAGAAAGACGCATATCCGTGTGGCCAAATGGGAATGATTTAACAATTCCACGCTTGAGGGGAATCGATCCCTGGCCTAGACCAACATGGCAACTCTTCCTCAAATGGGAACCACTAGACTACCACCACTTGGTTAGTTGATAAATAATTGAACTAAAAAAACACATAATAAAGAAGAAGAGTTTCAAAGCCTTCCTTGAAACCATATCTGCATAATGATGTCTCAGAGATCAGACATGGAGAACATTTTGGTAGCGCAGAAAATTAAAATCTACGATTGTTCGACAAACCTGATCCACCGAGTGTTGGGTGTGTGTGACTTGCGTACAAATTAAAGAAATGATAAAAAAAATACCTCGTACGCGTATTGACTTACCAAACACACGTTTAGTAGATATGTAGTTGGTAATTGATTCTATCTAGCCGAATATTGTCGTATAATTTGGTTATATTAATCAATTAATAAAATTTTCTTTCCTTTCTTTGTTTTAATAGAACCCAGTCAACGATTAGTATGTATCCCATTTATTATATTTGTCTCCTTACATACCGATTTATCCACTCCGCAATTTATTCACATTATCTCCGCGAAAAATTAAATGAAGAACCGAGAAGATCTAAGACCAATTTAGACGGTTTATTAAGCGACACCTGTCGTCGTATCTCTTTAGCTCTGGCCGGTGCACAAAGAAACGGATCTTCAGATAGATTCTCCTTAAAAACAGTTTTGACCCACGAGAAATTACCGGTTCAAGATGGCATTATCCATACTCGCGAATCCCAGCGCGTGAGTTGCAACCATAGCGTCGTTAAACGACACATGAGTTTTTACTCTTCCGAACAATTAACCGCTCGCGACAAGAACGACGTCATCCAATATTCAAATGCGCGAATACGAGCGCGTGGATAACAATCGCAGGGGGAGCGTTAAATGTTTGATAAAGCCACAGTCCATTCCGTTGGACAAAACCGACGGTTACCTATCAGTAGAAACAGTTGAGAAACGTTGTCGTTTCGCTCCAAGACTGTGATATCATGGTTCTAATTTTTCTAGCAATTTATAAATGATGTTTCTAGCCAAAGACTTTAAACCAAATTTATACTATTTTTTTATTAAAACGATCCGAGATAACAAGACAATGATATTTTTTTAGTCTGCTTCATCCGTTGCATGCATTACAACGAATCAAATTTTATCAATGGTATACAAAAAACGGTATCGTTTGTAGTCTGCTCCATCCATTGCAAACTATTCAAATCCTATATAGACAATTTAATTTGCAACATGGCACTACAGTAAACAACTTATATAGTTTCGAAAAACGTGTATGCATATTATAAAAAGTATTCCTTCTGTATTTGAAAGATTGATGTTTATAATTTTTCACATATATTAAAACACAATAATTACTTGTTTTACTAATTGTATATTTTTTACTTTTTAATTTTTTTTTCTAATACAATTATACCAATAGAATAAAAATAAAAATAATATATTACCCAAATATTTGTCATTAATTCATCTTGTAAAATGAAATGCATTAATCTACTATATGAAAGTAGAAGGAAACTCTCATGGGTGTGTCACGTCAGCATTTCTTTATTTGACACCATGTCTTTTATCATTTAATTTTCAAAAAGTTATTTAATTTTTATTAAATCTGAACCAAACAAAATATTTTTATCCCCATGTTTGCATTCATGGTGATTCAAACCCATAATCTTCTAAATAAAAGATAATATTTTTTTCCATTATGCCATTAATACTCTTTGACAACCCTCTCTAAAAACTTATATTATTGTCTCTATGTTTTACATATTAAATTGGAAGCACTTTTTTTAAAAAAATGTATGTATATCAATTACAGACTTCGCAGGATGCTCCAAACGCATAAATAAAAAATTCTCAATAGATTGAAAAACAATTATTTTTTTAAAAAAAACATTAAGTAACATAAATAAATATTAATATATGTACAATTAACTATACATAAAAATCATTAAATTTCAATTCAACAATTTAAAAATTATTATAAATAGATAAACTTCAAATTTAATTTTAAAAAATAATAAATATATAAATCTTATATAATACATAAAATTGAAGAATAGATAAAGATTCGTAAAATAATCTATGAAAGAGATTGTACAGATTATCAAGAAAAAACTAGAAAATTAAAACTCTTAAAAAAAGGATAAAATTAATAGTCAAAATATAGATCTAAAAACATATTATTTAAAACTCAAATTTAAAAATAAAACTCGCGCATAGCGCAGATTCTCTACTAGTTATAATCTAAAACATCAATTTTTCAAAAACAAGAAAAAAATCTAAAACATCAATTTTCATAAACAAGAAAAAAAATCGAATACATCAATCTTTCAAATATATAAGGAGTATCGTTTAATTACTCCAGAAACTATTTTTGTGTAAAGATCTAACAAGTTCAATGAATGAAGACGAAGCTTAACGATAATTGAGCTAGTGTAATTAAAAGAGAGAAAAAAAAAAGTAGATGAATGAAGACAAAGTTTACAATTAATCTGTTGTTCTGATAACCAAACATTTTCGTTCGTAAACTGTTGTGCTGCCAGCCACAGTCTATCTCAAAAATAACTTGTATATCTTACTTAAGCCTTATGATAAAATGTGATAGAAAATGTGTATCCATTGACTAAGAATTGGATTAGAGAATGGTTGGAAATATGATAATGGATAATAGAATTGGTCAAGGTGATTTAGGAGACCGACCAATAAGTTTATCTCTTTTAACAAAAACAAAGAAAAAAATACCTTTTTGTAACATGAAAAAAATACTTTATTTTCTCCAATTTATAGTAAAGGCAACAAAATCTACAAAAATAAAAAGAGGGTTACAATCGGCTTTTCACGCGTTTGCATCATTTAGTTTTTAAATATATATATTATATTTTTTTCGTATTAAAATATGACCAGACCTTTTTGGAGTTTAATGTATTCAAATCTATTGGAAATTTTTTTAATTTAATGGTTGACTAAAATATTCATGTTTTTATATCAAGATGTATAAATTTAGATTTACAGAAAATGTAATTTTTGCAGATTATTAAAGCCAAACAGATAAAAAAAATTTCCAACGCAGTACAAATAGATCTGTTTGTGGTGGATCTGTATATATATTTTGGATCTTTGAGAAATAAATAAATTATTGGTAAAAAAATTATCCTTATAATTATTCTCATAATTTATTATTAAAAAAATATTTCAGACATTAAAAAAAATTGTAGCCAAATCTCCAAAACATTAATAACAAGAAAACAGAATCTAGAAAAGTATGGTGGATTTAATAATTAGTAAATGATATAATTTCCTTTTATTTTTCTTCAACACACACGGGATAATCCGATAATGATGTCTTTTAGGATCAGGGCCACGTACAAATCGAGCTAATGATATGGTCTATCGTAATTAATATGTGAAGTGAAGGCTTGAATCCAATACATTCACTGGATCAATAGAAAAGGTTTTCACAAAAATTGTTATATATATAGTTCAAACAAAATATATTGTTATATATATGAACACAAACCTATATTTATAAATCAGGATTTCCTTCATTTTTAAACTTGTTCACAGAAAAACACACAGAGAAAATGTATTTTACAAAATAAAAAGGAAAATAAAAAGAAAATGTATTTTATAGCCGACCAGTATAATTAGCCACTTTCAAAGACACTTGACTGATTAAAAATATTAAACTAAAACCTGCGTGCATAATGTATTTTTTAATATATAGAAACTTGGTGTTTTGAACCAAAAAAAAAAAAAATTGGTGAATATCAGTAAATAAATAGGCAAATAGCAATAATAAAGGTGTAAAGTTATGGCGCCACTTGCGAAGTAAAACTTTGGAGTTGGATCACTGAGCACTACAGCTGGACACGAGCAGTGTGGGGCTTCACTGCCGACCCAAATGGGGAAGAAACTTCCCTCATATAACGGTCCAATACTCCAATATATGACCGTTGTAACTCGCTAGCACCATCTCTCTCTCGATCTCCCTTTCTTCAAATATTTAATAGTATGTGTTTATCATCTCATAAGATAAAATATACTTATTCCATTACCCAAGAGAAAAAGCACCTTCGATTTACCTGAAATTCGATCGCTTCAAAACTGTAAACTTTTGTTTTGATAACCAAACAATTTTTCGTCATAACTATACCGTTCAGCCGTTCTATGAGTTTTTTTTCAGTTGAAGTTGTCTTCAATACCTTTTATGTAATTGTTGGAGATAATTTGGAAAACAAACTCTGTATCTTACATATCAACTATTTTAGATATAAAAATCCATTTACGAAGTAAAAATCTGTGAACCCGTACAAAAATATATTATTTTAGAAAAAAAATTCTTTCGGATTTATGAGCTTCACTTCATATACAGACTTTTATAACACAAAGTATTTGATACGCAAAATACACATTTTGCTTCTCAAATGATCTCTAATAATGAAACTAAAATTCTATATCTTGTAAAATATAAGCCTGCATATCATTCACAAGTCACAGATAAATTGTCTTACGATAATTTTTTGATATGGAAGTTATCAAAAATACATACCATATTTTGTATGTCTTATTTTTTGAAATCACCAACCTTCGATTGTAAAGAAATACTATCGCAAATTTTGATTTATAAAAGAAATCTGAAAATCATCTAGTTTCTTCATCTACAAATTATGGTATTTTTTTTTATTTTAAAACACTTGTGTTATTTTTGAAATAAATTTTATTTTTATGGTATCTAATATATCTCGTTAAAAATGGCTGTCTTAAGACTGCCATTTAATACTTTTAAACAAGTGTTCTTGGTCAAAATAATACAGAAAAAATATATGCCATCAACATACTTAGTACATAAGCTATATTTGCACTTTTTCCTCGACAAGACTCTTGTCCATTCAACACTACAATCAAAATGCGTTGTTTAATTTTATACTGTATATAGTAAGTATATACTTTGCCCCCACACTCATGTCATTAATATACATCACTTTATTGGTCACTAGATTAATCTGGACCATCTGGTTATATGCGCCCATCACTAATTCAACAACTTAACTTAAAAATATCACCATATTAATCTATCTATAATAGCAATCTGAATAAATGCCAATTGCAGATAAATAAGTTGCGTTTTTTCAAAATTATTATTAGTATCTTTCTGTTAATCCAAATTTTAATCCAATAAATGTCATTCGTGGTTGCGTCTTTTTATCAATTAAGTATGTTTTTTTTTAACCATTTTTATGGAAAATTGTTTCTTTTCACTTATGTCTTTTCAAGATTATTTATATCACTCAAAATCACATAAAATTAAGGGTCATTTGATAGTGATTCTTGATATAATGGTTTATCAAAAAGTGTGTTATCAATCTGGATGGGTTGCCCTAAATAAAGAATAAAAAGTAAAAAATCCAACATATGATCATTTTCCAACAAAATATGTATTTATATCATATTTTTGTATTGCATATTTTTATATATAACTTTTTTAATACTACAAAAAAATACTCTATAGAGTTGTATGTCTTATAATTTTCCTTTTTTTATTTTTTATCTTAGTAGTTAAATTCTTTGAAAATATTTTACAAATTTTTATATTTGAATTATTTTGTAACTTTTCATTTATATTGTTAATAATCCAAAAATTTGTTTTTAGGAAGATTGTATCTTTTTATTTCTTTTTTTAAGAATTATAATTTTCTGAATATTTATATATTTTTATCATCATTTTTGTTTTATGTATTTTCACTTACAATAATTTAAAATAATTTTTTGTTTAAGTTTTAATATACAACAAATACCCCCGCGAAGCGGAGATTCTATTTCCAGTATCAATAATATTAGTTGACAACAAAATAATAATATCAATAATTAATAGTTGAAAATTGACAACGTTATACTTAAATTTAATCTATTATCGATGCCATTGCAATTGCTTTACTGTCGAAAAAGCCTATTGCTTTACTATATTGATTTGCGAGAATGCGAGTGAATAGAATATCTGATTTGGTCTTGGTACAATGGTATATCAAATGATCGTTGCTTGAATAATAAGTTATCAAGATATTTTAATATAAAAAATTAGATTCATAAGTAATCTAGGTTGATTGATAAGGATTGAATAAATTTTATACTAGTATATTTGGCCGTTATAGAACAATTATCATCAAACACATATTAAGAATTGTATGTGGATAATTAACCAAAAAAGACAAAATTGTATGTGGATTAAAGAAACTCAGATTTGTTCATGCTCATGTTCTATTTTCTTCAATACAAATACTATACACAGTATGTACACATAAATGTAATGTAAATGTAAATGATGATGCGCAAGACAAGCGGGAATCAACACTTCTTGGAGTTCTTGTATAAACAAGAAATCCTTTGTAGTGGATATTTAGATTAAAGTAGTTACACATTAGAATATACTTTTAAAATTCCACCAGTAACTTTCAATAAAGAGTGATTCATACATCAATATTTATTACACATATTACACGTAAGGGATAGTTAGTTTTGTGTTCATCGTTAAACTGTCGCACGATAATGTAAATTAAAATTTTTAGCAAAAATAATGTAAATTAAAATCCTGTGATTTACCCGGACACATATTGCCATCGCTCTCCATAAATCCTAACCGTCCATCTAATCAAAGCGTAGATCTAACGGCGGACATCAAATCAGAGGCTACTTCACATAACTTCCCTCTTCCCTATATAAACTAGAAAACGCTCCTGAGCGTGTACCGTGCACACATCCCCACACGAACACTCACAATCGTGAAAGAGAAAGAAGAGAGAAAAAGAGAGAGAGAGAGCTGAAATCGGAGAAGATGGTTTCGTGGCTGATGACTATCAAGGCGGTGCTAATCTCCAGCTGTGTCGCCTCCGTGGCACTGTTTCTTAAGGTCTCTGTCCCGGCGGCTGTCGATTTCTCCGTGTCGCGAGCTCCGATCATGTGGAGCTCTCTGCTATCGTGGCTGAAACCGCCGTACCTCTACTTCATCACCAACGGAATCATCATCACCATCGTCGCTTCTTCCAAGTATTACCGGAGCACGAGCCAACATGACCAGGAAGAAGACGACGGGATCGTATACGGCGGCGGCGGCGGCGATTACAAGATCCAGACGGAGCCGGTTGTCCATGATCAAGCTTCTCCGCGGATGCTGGTGGTGAAGGATTTGGATCCGGATTCGCAATTCGGTTTCGTAGCGGCGACACCGCACGTTGAGGATTTGGTGGAGCTTGAACCGGAGGCCGTTACGGCGGTTGTGTATGATGAGGCGGAGGAAGAGATAATAGCAGATCCGGTGGAGATGGTGGAGGATGAGAATGAAATTGAAGAGGAGTTTAAGAGCGTGATTATGGCGGAGAGTTCCGATCTGGTTGAATCCGGTGGAGACGAAGAGGTTATATTGCCGCCGACGCCGATATCAAATTGGAATAATCTGCCGCCGAGGATGACTGAATCGGAGAATCTCCCTCCGACGGAGAAACCTCTAGTTTCTTCAAGGTTCGGCCACCGGAAATCGGTGAAAGCCAATACAGAAGGTACTGATTTGTCCCTTTCTTCAAACTTTGATTTGATTTTAAAAAGTTCAAAAAAAAAAAGAACAGAGGAAGAAGATGACGTTATGTTAATAAAACGGTTAGGTAGATTTTAAATTATTTTGAAAATTCAAATTTGGCGTCGTTAACACGCGTCGGTGAGTTTGAAAGTCAATATTCCGGAGGGGCAAATGTGTAATTATATATGATTTTTGTTTGTTTTCCGGCAGGTGGAAGAGCGTTGAGAGTGACGAAGCCGAAGCGGAACGAGACACTGGAGAATACTTGGAAGATGATTACGGAAGGGAAGTCAACGCCGTTGACCAGACAGTTATACCGGAGATCCGATACGTTTAGCCGTGGAGAGTCCGGCGGCTCCGGCGAGGTGAAACCGGTTTATAAGAAATCGGAGACGTTTAGGGACAGGACTAACTATTACCAGCAGTCTCAGGAGGAGACGGCGGGGGCGAAGGGGAAGATGAGGAAAGAGCCGTCGCTGAGTCAGGACGAGTTGAATCGGCGAGTTGAGGCGTTTATTAATAAGTTTAATGAGGAGATGAAGTTGCAGAGAATGGAGTCACTGAGACAGTACAAAGAGATAACCAGTCGTGGAGTTTAGCCTTTTTCTGATATATATTTTTTTTTTCTGTTTCTTTATATAATTATTTTTTGGTTTTTTTATACACAAGAAAAATAGAAAAACAAGATTAGATGGGTAACATAAAGTCACAGTGGATTTTAACCAAAAGAAAAAAGAAAAAAAAAAACAAGTTACAGTGGAAAAAAAAATCTGTTAATTAGTTTGTGAAGCTTGAAGTTTTTTGTTTTTTTTTTATGTTTTTGTCAAAGCTTTGTAGATAGGTCACTTTTGGTGTGTGTAAAACTATATTTTTTTGCAGTATCTGTTACATAAGATGAATTTACACACCTATTAATTTGTTACTGTATTATGCCAAACCAAGTTTTGTAATTTGTATGATCGGTAACATTAGTCACTACTTATTTTAAGGTGTGTTTTTTTTTTAAGTTCAATTTATATTTAATTAGTTGTATAACAGTTCGAGTTAAATTACGTGATAGGTTTTCTTGTATTTTCTTGTAAACTAGTAAAGACACTCAAATCAAAGACATATCACACATCATATGCAATGTGTTTGGACTTGGAGAAGATTAGGATTTTTACTCGTCTCATTAAAATATCAAATTATCACTAAGCTGATTTAAGGAGCAGTATAATGTATTTTATGCAAAATCATCGTATGATTATATGAGATTTCACACCAAATATCAACAACTATAGCAATTCAGTTCGATACTTCGACTGATATTTATTAGGACAAATGCGAGGAATGCAGAAGATAAATGTCGTAGATAAATATAACGTCTTAATAGCCAATGAAACCATTTTATCCTTAATAATTAGATACCATGTCATTTCAATTATGCCACAGGATCTCTTCATTGCACACAATAAACATAAGTTACTTGTCACTCATTTCCAAAGCATTCGATTCTTCTGCTTCATATTTCAAAATTTTGGTCTACCCTTGAATCTATTTATTTTGATTTCCTTTCGGAAACATGTCATATTTTCTCTCGAAATTTTTTTATTTTATTTTCTTTCTCGTAGGTAATGAAACAACATATTGAAAGTGTACTACTTTTTAGTCTGGTTCAAAACTAATTTCTCTTCATCTCCTAAATTCCTTAGCAGTCATGTAGGCAGGCTTTATTCTGAACTGAGCTTAAAATAATCTTAAGAAAAGAGAACATTATTATATGATTATCTTAACCATTAGTACTTAGAGCATCTCCAATCTCTTACCAATTAAATACTAATATAACTTATTTATTTAATTAAAATTTAAATTATAAAAGAAAAGAACTAATCACTAAATGACAGCTATAAAAGACGGTTTTTTAAGTCTTTGAAACCAGATACGTTTCTGGTTTTTTTCTCTTTTTTTTTTCTTTTTTTAATATTTTATTGATAAGAAATCCTACTTAGAAACGCCGATAAAAGTGGTCTTAGTAATGCAAGTTATGTTTACTTCCTAATAAGATAGATTGTAAAAGGCTAAAAGCAATGCTATTCAATCCTAATAATACTTTGCAAAGGCATAAAGATAAGTCTAACATAGATCCGTCCATGAACCTATACATATTGACTTTTTTTTGGGTAGATCTCTTGTACCTTTTTTTTTGTCATCTTAAATTTTATTAAAACTTTGAAAGGATAAACTCTCAATCTAATGAAGCCGCGAGAACACAGATTCTCCAATCCACACGAAAACCGCTCTGATCTATGATTGGGTTTTGGAATCCGCATGCGAAAAGGCAATACTACACAAAAAAACCAAACTAGAGATACACAAAACCTAACACAGAGAAACGAAACAAAAGCACGGACAAACTACAAAGAACCATCTCAAACTCGTCAGCGCACAAACTCTCAGATCCAAGGAGGAGAACCTTCAAGATCGAAGCTATCAGCAAAAATCCGAGGAACAGATCCCAGATCTGCTCTAGATATGAAAAATCAAAATCCACAAAACCAGAAACTTGGTTCGAGAGCAAGATTGAGAAGGTAAGAAACAAAACCCAAAAGAAACGACTAAGAGACTCCGACTCTGGTGCTAAGAAAGCCACCGAAATCAGAAGAAATAAGCGGCGACGGAATTCTCTTGTGGAATTCTTTTTTTCGCCGACGACCGATATTTGCAATTTTCGGGTAGATCTCTTGTACCCAAATATTGTTATATTTAGTGATGCGAATTTTTGCATAATTTAATAGCATTGTTATAAAATTGATGTGCTTGCTCAGTGAATCCCCTCTACCATAGATATTCAAATATTCGTACTTGTTTATAATTGGACAATGTTCTTCTTAACAAAATACTGGGTTATCTTATCATTTGTTTTTATAAAAAAACACTGAATTATATAAGCATTTTAACGACCAAAACAATTAAAAGAAAAATACGAAAAGTGTATAGGAAAAATCATTTTCATGGAATACGGTTGTTGAACCAAATACACTTAATAGACAGGTGGGGTTTACTTGCGAATGAATTTTCTTTTTCAATTAGACTTTTCTTAGAAAAAAAACAGAAAAAGGTTCCCAACCAGTATGTAAATCGTTGAAATACTCACAAAAATATTAGCAACAATTAGTGTTATAAGAAATAAGATGTTAAATAGTGTATCCTCTACAAAAACACCCAACCACTGGATTATATAAAAAAAAAAGTATTCAACCACTGAACTACTCAATTATGGAAAGATTAGTTGGAAGTATCATAAATAAATTAAATGATTTTTGGTTACTTAGAAATATTATGGATTGAAAATTCAGATACTTATAAATAAAAAAACAATATTTGTTGAAGAATAAAAAAGTAGATGATAGTTGAGGGAACTTAATGGCACTTTCTCTTCATCTACATGAAGTGGGAAAATTATCTGTCGACGCATCTATTTTGTCTGCAATAAAGTCATTTTTGGGTTTGTATTTGGCTATTTGCAATAAGACCATCATGAGAATGGACCGACCAGATTCGGATTACGATGAGACTTTGTGATAGAGACTTTGAGTCTATTTTTCATATTTTTTTTGTTAAGTTCCTTTTTCATATTTTCAATTTAAAAAGTATTTCATATTTTTCGCCCTGTTTACTCTCTCTAAAATTCTGCAATATTATGGTACCATACTATCCTGTATCTCCAAATTTAAATCATTTTTTTTCTGTTTGTAAACCGATTGAGTTATTAATTTAATTCTAGGAACTGGGACCGAATTCAAATTCCAACTAAAACTGTACATAGTGCAACTAAAGCAATCTCTTCTGAAGAAATCAAAATTTTTAAAAACGATAAACATAAATATAATAGATATAATATTACATAATTTTTGTTTTTTATGTTAAATTAAAAAAATTAATCTAAACCGAACTATATTAGAAACTCTAGAAATTAGTAATGTTAGGATTTTGATATTTTATTAATTTATAGAGTTATTAATTTATAGGTTTTGAATAAAATAAAATATTTATTAATAATTAATTACTTTTTTAAAATTTATTATATTTTATATAATTTTATTTTAAAATTAGAGATGAGTTTTAAATATATTTCAATTTTAATTAAAAAAAAACACTATACGTAGGTATATTTTAGTAGATTATTATTGTTGTATTTTTGTATAAGACTTTTTATAGTAATTATTAATTTATTACATTAATAAGTCCGTACACTTACAAAAAATTTGTTAAAATAATTATTATCTTATTATCTTATCGATTTGTATTATATTTTGAACTGACCAATTCAGAATCAGAGAAATTTATTAATTTATCGAATTTATTAATTTATCGAATAGTAATTTATAGATTTTCTACTGTAATTCAAAATTTCATTAAACCAAACTGAATAAATACAAATTACTAAAATCGACTATATCATAAATAACATCATTTAAAGCATTGTTTTCTTACATTTATTTACTGAAAACCAAACCAAATACAAACCAAAGTAATCCAAAATTCCATCAAACCACACTTGTAACCAAACCGAAATACAATATTCGTAAATTCGATCGTCCACCAATGGACAACAAAATCAAACACAATTTACTGATTCAAAAAACTCGAAATCGTATATGGCATGTGGCTTTGTTTTTACATTTCAACTATCACCAACTTCTCCTCCAAATCAATTAAATGCTCTCTGTAATCACATAATTCCTTTTTTACAACCAGATGCTTTCACACTATCTAACAAACATTCTCTATAAATTAAACTATTCTCTTTTCTTCATCAACCCACACTGAATACAAAACTACTTCCCCCCTCCAAAAAAAAAGACTACAAAACTCAATCTCCTCTTGACGACTTTGCTTCTCACGCTTACACTCACCCAGTCACGCCCCACCCGACTCGAACCCATCTCGGATCAGCTCAAGAAAAACTCCAAAGGTAATGATAACAACAATGACAATGGCTATGGATCACCAGGAGGATATTTTGGGCTCGCACCTGGATTAGGATGCTTTCATGGTGTCGGAAACGGTGGTAGTTATGCCGTAGCAAGCGGTTGCGATGGAGACTATGGATTTGGAAACGGTGGTAGTTATGCCGTAGCAAGCGACGGATACAGCAAAGGAGGTGTGGTGAGACCAACGTTGCTGTGTAAAGAGAAAGGCCATTGTTACATGAAGAAGCTAAGGTGTCCGGCGAAATGCTTCACGTCTACTAGCATCTCCGGCAGTGGATTCGGTGGTGGTGGAGGAGGCGGTGGTTGCATCATCGACTGTAAGAAATGTAAGGCTTATTGTTTCGAAATGTGATTTTCGAGGGAAATGCTTACCTATATAATATATAGTGTAATAAAACTTAAATAATAATAATTGGCGTTGTAAGCAGTTGTCTAAACGATCTAATGGGCTCTCTGAATCCTCTTGTGCTCTTTTTAAAAAACAATATAATAAATACATCAATGGTTACAACTTCTAACATTCTTTTATTTTTATTGTTGAGAACCGAAAGATTCCAGGCTAAGTGCTACAGAAAAATATCTGAAAATGTATGTGAACAGATATTTTCTTAAATGCAATAGAATTATTTTGAAAATCACTGTTAGATAACCATCAGAGTATTATAATATCGAAACACAAATGCAAAAAAAAAAAAAAATTTAGTGTGGAAGTAAGATGGGTTCATATTAAAGATCGAAAATGGTATGAATCTGAACTCTCGACTTTTGAACAAACAGATTTACATGAGATATAAGGTACAAACAAAAAAATTGAATCTTTGTTGCTTACAGAGCATAGAGAGAGAGAGAGGGAAATGTGAAAACAAAATCTGAACAACAAGCAAAGAAACAGTGAAGATTACATACAAACCAGAATGTAACAGGGAGCTCTCTCATACGGCGGCTCTCAAGGCTCCTCTCGCCGCATCTCGTCTCAGCTCATCTTGTTTCCCACTGCCTCGGAAGTACATATACACTTGCTGCTCAAACAAATCAAAACCCATCCCAACATCAAATGTCAGAAAACGATTTGAGACTATAAACACTATGTTCAAAGACTGATATGGGAGTTGAAGAGAGAGACCTGAATAACCCAGATGCTGACCACTGATTCGAGGCAGAAAAACGCAAACCCAATGAAGTAGAATATCTGTAAAACAGAACAAAATAAGCTCAATGATCCATATGATCGATAACAATAAAGATCAAGCTTCAGGCTTTTTTTAACTTAGAATTGTTTTGATCATCAAAGTGTGAGAGAGCTTACCCCAACCAATGTATTACCGCTTATGACATCTATTGCAGGTAAAATCCCACTGTTACATGAAGACAAATCAATTATTGTCAAGAACAATGGCTAACAACTGCTTATGCATCTATGGTACTAGAATGGTATCTACATGCCAGTGTATTTTGTAGTTGGCGACAAAGAATACAAACAAAAAACTTGTCTTTGCTTTGAAGTTGATCAATTCAAATGGTTTCTCTACACTCAAATTACCAAAAGCAGTGACAAGATCAACTTCGACTGTCAAGAAAAATCGAAAAACTTACGCTAGAGATTTTCCTTTGAAGACAACAGGTGGAGCAACCGCAGCAAAGACAGAGAAAAGAATGTGGAGCTGCAGCGCAAGAATAAGGCTTCAGAATTGGCTTATCATACCGAGTAAAAATGCCAAAATCATAAAAGCTAAATCTTCGCTCACCATATAGAACAAGAAAAACCATCCAAAGCTCAATGCACTATCAGTTCTGCAGACATTTAACAATTTTTTTAAAAAACTCAGTGACATAATAAACACAATCCAGACTTTTGAGAGTGGAAAACTCCAAACCTGAAGGCACGGTAGAGGGGCCGATACCATAACACATAGCCTCCTGGGACACCCGCTATGAAGTAAATCAGAGCAAGAAGCCATATCGTCACTCCTGAACGAAAATAAACCAAACGCTCAAGTCTGTTAAATATGCAGTAAAGGTATCCTAGAGAAGAATGAGCAAATCTTGAAATTGACTTAAGAAACAAACCTTCTCCTTTGATCCAAGCTGTAGTAACGGCAATGATATTCCAGAAAAGACAAAGAACCAACCCTGATGGACAAGAACCACATCTAAATGTGTCAACGAATGAATAAAACCAACGAAGAATAAAAAATCTCATGCTTGGAAAGAGTATTTGTATCATCGGAAAATTGTAGGACAACAAAATACGTACCCAAATACGTCGCAAAGGTAACATACTGAAGCCTTTGGAGATGAACCGGGATTTCGTTTGCAATGTCATGGTGGATAAGTGGGAAGAACGGCGGCCAGTTTTTCACTTCGATAACAATTCCAGCTGCGTACAGAGAGCCACACAATTAATGACTTTGAAATAAGAAAAAAAAATGAAAGGAATCAATCAATTGAGACACCATCTAAGAGAAAACAGTAAATAACAATTCAAAACCCTCTAGGAGACAGCTTGGAAACAAGTGTCTGAAAAGAGTAAATTGTCGCCTAAACTTTATAAAGCAAAGTACCTCGTGCAGCAGCATCTTCTCTCCGTTTGACGTCCTACATAGAACCAAAATAAATAAAAACATTCACAAAAACAACAACATTTTAGAGATTTGATCAACAACATTTTACACATAACCATTACGAAAGAGCCATCTAAAAGACTGTAAATTTTCAAAACAAGAAGCAGAGACTCTAGTCCTTTAACTCGTAAAGCTTACAAATAATCGAAAATTGAGGAAAATCCAACCCGAAGATAGAAAGAAACCACCATGAAAATCAAATCAAGAAAAGAGCATAACTACTTCAAGCAGCCAATACCTGCTCCCTTCGTCTTAGCTCAGCTTCTTTGGCTTGGAGTTCCTTCTCTTTCTTCTTCAAATCCTAGATTCCCCGACAATTAAAACAAGACAAAAAGCCACCATAATTAACTCCAAGATCCACCTAATCACAATCTAAATAATAAAAAATCTACTCCATTATCAAATAACCAACCTTTGTACCGGACCTTTCCGTGTCAAGAGGAATGTCTACGGTTCGGCCATAATCGAAACCAACAGGCTCTGGAGGCAAAGGCGAAAGTCTTGAATTCGATGCTGGTGGAATACTCCCAGGATTCTATATAGGATTCACAATCATTACGAATCAGTTGACAAAAAACAAACTTTGTAGAAACATCTATCAGTTTAAATTGAATGATGACAGATAAATAGCAGAGAAAAGCATCACAACCCCCAAGAACAACCCTGAGTAATCAAATGAAAGCTAGAAACTTTATCAACACTTGAACTACAATCTCTCATAATTTTTTCAATTCCATTAACCCATTTTCAGGTTCTAAGCAGCAAACCAGTGGATAAATAAAATCAACAACAAAAAACTAAACGTATACAGGAAAAGAGATTTCCCCCAAATAAACCCTAAAGTAAAACTCTATGATTACCAAGAGCCAATTAATCCATCAAAAATTCGAAGACCCATTTCCGAGAAGCAAGATTCGAGAGCGATTAAATCCCTAAATTTTTGACGAGTTAATCCTAAGTGAGAAAAGCTTACAGCGAAAGGATTGACTTCTTCTTCCTCAGCGAAAGGATTCGGATCATAGCGATTACGATTAGCCATGGCTAAAGAAGATTACAGCTTCAGAATATCGAAAGAGCTTAATATCAGAAGAAGAAGAAGAAGAAGACGACGACTTAAAATCGATCTAAGATCTTAGCACGGACCGAGAAATAGCCGAACGTTGAAGAGAAGCTTTATTATATATACACATATATAATATAGTCTAATTTTATATAATTTTGTTTATATTGTTAAATACCACTTATCTAACCAAATTTTATTCTTAATCCTCTTTAGTACTACAATACTTTACACTTATTTATTAGTTGTAAAATCAGTCGATTCATTAAAATATAATGTCATCACAATGGTAAGCTAAAAAGAGATTAAGCTAAAATTATATATTAGCCTCCTCTTTTATTAATTATATTCAACGACTCTAGTTTTCAAATAATTTGAATTTTCTAAAGAGAGAGAGAGGAAGAGGTAGAAAGGAACAAATTGAAATGGTCCTTAGGTCAATGATCTTGTCTGCTTCTAAGAACGTTTGAAACCATTATATATATTTAAATATTCTTACAATTTTCAAGAAAAAAATGCAAAAAAACATTCTCAAGTTTGATTAGCAATTTCAATCAGAAATAAATATTACAAAACCATTATATATATATTTCTATGGTTTTCGTAAGATTCATATCAATGCTCAACTTATAAATATCAATTTAATGAAACACTACGTTTTTTAATCTTAAAACAAGAAGTTACAAGTTTTTTTTCCCATCTTTTTAAATATATGGAAAAGGTGGAGAAAACCTTATTTCGAAGTAAAGTTGATGTTACTTCAGCTTTCCATATCTACAAACCAAAGAACTAAAGAAGTATTCTTTTAACCCACAAGAAAAAAAAAACTTGAACTTTATGTCTAAATTTAATTATAAAAAAAAACCAAATTTAATATGAACCCATGCTTTCTTTTAAAAAACTTTATATGCTCAAACATGTGGAACTAATCAAAGATGAAGAGAGACCGAACCACATCTAAAGAAGATAATCAAAACTACACTAATCAAAGAGAGGGAATGATGATTAACTATATTAACTTATATTTAACAATGAGAAAAAAACTTTGTTTCTATATTTAATCTGATTAAAACTGTATGTGTTTATTATGTTGTAGTCTCTTCAGCTTTCCTCTGCACTAAACTTGAAATCACACTACTCCGCTTTAATCTCCGGTTATTGCCAATCCGGTTCCGAGTAGACGAAGACCGGTCGACCCAGTTCTTGTCTTCCGCAACCGCTCGGTTCCATCGTTCTTTAAAAGTTTGAAGCTCCCATGTTGATTGCCTCCGTATCTGCTCACAAAACACACAAGTTAACAGAGAGACAAAAGCAACTCCTAAAAGCAGATTCATCGCGTAATAATAACAACTCACCTCTGTTCTTGAATCAAAAGTCGCAGAACCGCGTCTCTGTAAAACAAAGAAAAGTGACCAAAGTTGTGAAATTTCTGCTTCTGACAGTCAAGAAATGACGGATTTGGATGGTAAAATAGCTTACCCTATTGACTACGCTGCGAGCTGAGCTCTGTGGAACAATGGAGATTAGGAAAAGATCATTCGTTTATCGGGTTTTCGAAAAAAATAAGCGGGAAGTAGAGGATCTTACTTTCTTCTCTGGATAACCGCTTCCACCTAGAGTTTGAATGCCTTGATGGAAGATATATTCGCTGTCCACAATGCCAACTTTCTTGCTACGGTCACCCTATAACGACGTTTTCAAAAACCGACTCATATAAAGAATGCAGTTGGCGAATGATGTTGCAAAAGGTCCTTTAAGAAAGAAACTGGATTTTACCTGAGCACAGTAACCAAGTTTCATATCCATTCCCCAACCATGAACCAGATCATTCTACAAACCACAAACAAACAAAAAATCAAGAAGTTGGATGCAATTTCACTAAAAGTAAGTAGTGAGTAGTGACAAAGAGTTAGCTTAAGTAGAAGTTGAAGAACAGCTCATCTAGTAAAAGTTACTTACTTGTATTAGATTCCAAGTGCAAAACCAGGCAGATCTCGAAAACACTGGAGCCATTCCTTCAACAAATCTGGAAAAACAGAGTAACGGTATGAGCAACAAACCCAAAAACTCAGTCTTCTCGTATATAGAGAAGTCTCAAATCTCTATGTTACCCGGTGCATGGAGGCCCTTCACTAGCATTTGAGCACTTCATATTGCCTCTACTGTCGTAAACTCGTCTGCGGTTTTGTAACCATTTTGTGTCAAGTAAGTTTTGTAACCATTTTGTGTAAGTAGTACAAGTTATCAAGAGAAACTCCTTAACAAGCGGTTCACAGGAACTCACCTATGAAAGATTTTCGTTCTAGACCGGACTGTAATTCGATGGTGAACTTCGGTTGAGTTTGGATGCAAGGCCGGTTGAGATATCTCGAGTCCTGCTGATTTGACTATCCTCAGGTATCTGCAGAGACAGACTTTTTAGGAACCAAGATTTTACCTTTACGGGTTGTAAATTCACAAAGTGAAATGGTGTAAATGGAATCTTTACTTTTTCGGGTTGAAATTCTCCACGCCAAGATCTTCGTCCCAAAGGAAAACATAATCGTAAATGGAGACGATATCCGGATGGAGAAACCGTTTCGCAAACCACCTGAGTAAAAACCAAAATCTTGTAACAACAAACCATTGTTACAATACACAAGATTCTACCATTACTTAAACCGAGCTATACAATCCCATGGCTATTACTTGATCTTACTAGCTTTTATATAGATAGAACACATCAGTATATACCATTTTGTCTGGTTATGTGCAACTATGTGAATGGCTTTTGAGCTCCACTCAAGATCCCACCATTGGTCCATGTTTCCGTCGTAATGAAATAGAATAACAGTGAAATTCGCTGGAAGAAACTGAAATACAACAAAAAAAACTAAGAGAAGCTTTTCTCGAGCATCGATGATCTCACTAATTCACTGACACAGACAAACTACACTACCTTCTTTACAATAGCATCGACGTTATCCTTTTGCTTGAGTCCTACAGGCATTGCCAACAAGTTACGGTTGGTCAATTCGCCTCCCTGATTTCAGACAGTAACAGACATGGAAACTCTTCAAGCGACAAATATATTTGATTCCTCTTTGAAGCTTACAGAAAAATCTAACCTTTGACCTCAAACTACTACTTGACCATAGTGGCTTTAACTCCAAATCTGATCTAGGCTGTATGATACCCAAAGGTAAGCCTTTCAATTTTGCACTGACCGGTTCAGATTCCTAAACAAGATCGCATCGGATTAAGAAACCATCAACATTACAAGAAACAAAGAGAAGGGCATAAAAATAAAAGGTTACCTTTGCCATCTCAAATGGATAATCTGTTTCTTCTATCTGAGCAATGCGTGTATCATACAAAAAGAGAGTTACTTATCAATAATCTCTTCGTCATATCAAAGGCAAAAGAAACCAAAATGATCGCTTCTCACCATACCTCTGTCTGTTCATACTGAATATTCGTGGTCTTATACCAAAAGATCAAAAGCACTGTACACATGAGCGCCACGACAGGTTTCATCTTCCACGAGGATTTACCCTGCAAATTATTTCCAGCATTCACACATCAAATCAAAAATCTAAAGCAGCACATAAACCCGTGAAATACGCTGAGATTCATCGAGCTTCACAAAACCAAGAAGAAGAAGAAAGAAGATGCCTTTACCCCTTCTTGAGCGTTATTTCTTCTCTTAACAAGTGATTTCCATGATTTAATAGATGGTAAATCATGTTCCATAATCTATTCACCGAGCTACAAAAAAGCATCAAAAAGAAAGCAAAATTCATCAATTTCCATATAAAAACAAAGACATTTCAAAGTTTCAGCAATTAGAAAACTCACCAGAGCCACCGTTCTTGTGTTTCCTTCACAAGGAGAAAGTCAAAAGCTTCGGACACCAAATCTCAGTTCTCTCTATAGGTTGATCTAGGCACATGCAAGAAGGTAATCTGTCTGAAAATCTACACAAGAACCCACATTACAAAAGGGAACGAAACACAAAAATCAGAATCAAGAGACTCCAAGATATCTAATAAGCTTTCTACACAGAGAAAAAAAACAAATAAAAATCGAAACTTTTTTAGCATGTAAGCCAAATAATCTAGAAAAAAATTATTCGAAAAGCATAAATGGGAGATATTTTTCAAGATTTTTGAGTAGATAACAGCTTAAGAAACAAACAGAGACATCCCATTTTCAGAGTTTACTCACCTTCCAGAAACTGACGAACAATCTGGGCCACTGCGAAAGCGAAACGGCTAAGGAATCGAATAGAAACAAAGAGTTTTCAATGAAATTATTCTAATTTTCTTGGAATTTTTTTTTTTCCAGATCTAAGGGAAGTAAATAAACATAAAACTGATGATATGGGCAAAGAGAAATTTTTATTTAAAAAAGTTGCTTTGGTTACACATTAGTTATCAATTAATAAACAGGAAAAAATAGTAATCAAAGATTCTATTTATGAAGAAATCTGCCCACGAAGTGTTTCAACAAATCACAGAAAAAAATTAAAGGCGGTGCATTTAATTTCAAAGATGGGATCTTTAATTACAGGAGACAACAACATTAGGACAAAACAAAGAAACAGAACAGAAGAAAAGAAAAAAAAAAACAGAGAATCGTCGAAATTAAGAACAAAAAAAAGGAATCGGAAGAAAAACCTTAAAGAGAAATCTGAAGCTTGCAGATTGCTGAATCACTGTAATGAAGCAAACCCAGCTGGTAATGGCACCAAGAAGATAGCTTTAGAGAGCGACAGCGAGAGAGAGAGAGAGAGAGACTTCACTTTTAAACTGAGATTTTTGCCAGAACAAATTTCTAGAAACGATCGAAACCAAACCCAACAACAAATTTCTAAGCGGAATCGAATAGAAGACAAAAAAGAAAAAGCTTTAGCGGTGGTGGAGTGACTCGTGTCATCTGATGAATCTCTCTCTCTCTCTCTCCACTAATTATTTATAAGAAAAATAAATTAATTAAGTAAATCATATTTTGAGAGTTGGATTCTGGGACCGAACATGAGAGATTTGGAGGAATATTATTATTATATACTAATGTATATTTATAATTAACAAAATGAAAAGTATTTTTCCATGTTTTGCGTTTCCTCAATTATTTAACAACAACTTCAATAAGAGAAGACAGAACATCAGTGTCTGTGGTTTGCTCCTAAAGCAACTCCAAACCAAAGCACCAAAAAGCTTTCTCTACTCCTCGAGTTGTTCAACTAGAACATGACTTATTTGGCCTAACTGCATTTCGATTGGCTTTGTTTTCGGTTTTGTCAAAAAGTTTGTTAATTAACTTAAAGATGCTAAACCCTTAACCGGAGTAAACCATCTTTAGCTTTTTTACATTGGATTGAAATATAATTTTGGATTATCACCAGATGCAATGAAAGTAAGAAACGAACAATTCAACCAAAAGTGGCTGTGCTCCATTGGTTTTTTGTTACTGGTTAAACTGTTAAAGAGGGAGAGATCACCTTTCATACACGGCCCCTACAAAATTTAAATGCCCCATGCAAATCCACGTACATTTAAGGAATTGTTTACATAAACTTAAATTGATTTATACTTTCTCCGTTTTAGTTGAATGTTTAAATTTTGTTTTAACCCTTTTTATGTAAATTTAATGTTTCATTTCTTAATTTATTCATATAAAAAATAAATAGAATGTTAATTTTAATTAAAGTGTTCAGTCAATAGATCTGAGAGAGTTAGGTTTTGATTATGTATTGCAACTAACTTTCAACGTATGTAAGAAATTCTAAAACATGCAATTTCAAGAAACGGAAACGGATGAAGTAATGTTATGATTAGATTGTCTAGAACTAAACATAACCATCTTAAAGAATTGGCAATTCGAATTAGTATGCAAGCAAGTCACTAGTTCAGTTTGACCAATGTATAATAATTGTTGTCCAAAGTGACTCAAATCAGATGCACAGCTGTAAAAAGGTCAGCCCTCTGAAGGGCACATAGCAACCCATTGTGTGCTCTGAGGGCGGCAGAATCAAGCATACCGGTGACTCGCTAGGCAGGGTTTTTGGGGAGTACGGTTTCTTAATAGACTTAGAAAAGAAAACCCGTTTTATAGGCGGTTTAGGAATCGGGTTTTGGAGATTATAAATACAAGTTCTTAGGGTTATAAATAATTTATCGCACAAATTAATAAGAAATCCTAGAAGAGTATTTGCCTCAAACGTTTCGTTTTTTTGCTTTTTTGTTCTTGTTTCACAACAATAATTAAACAAAAAAAAAGAGGATGATGTTTTCTTCTGAAGATAAGAAGGAGAGTAGATATATATATAGTGTGGAACAACGGAGAAGCTTTTGAAAGAAATGGTTCTGAGTGATCATGTTGGGAGTAGTCTTTTTGTTAGAGTTATTAAGAGAAATATATAAAAAAGGTTATTACAAACATTTAGAAGGATGCTTAAACTTTTTTAAAAATAGTTATTGCATAATCAATTCAAGAGGGCATAAGAGATTAGAAGGTGATCACTCGGTGAAGGGCACAACATGGACCCCAAGTTGATTAATAATGTTACTTGATTTTCCATGGAACCCAACAATTTTGTGGCCTTCTTTATAGAGTACAAAGCTTGAGGTAGATTCGAATCCAACGGGTCTAGATGTTCGTTTGTTCGTCTTAAATCTAAGCATAGTTATAACTTCAACTTCACTTCCAGTTACCTCGTCGTAACAACCATCTACGGCCGTAATGTATTCACTTGGATATTCGAGATCAAACTGCCAAAACATATCAATGTAAAATGTAAACATAATAAACCCAAACCCCTCAAGAAAAAAAAAAAAAAAAGTCCAACCTCTTTGACATCAAGTGGTGTTTTGTTCCCATGGTCTTCACCAATAATCATCCGAGTGTCCCTTCCATACACAACCTTAAGGAATGCAACACCATTTTCACTTTGTCCTACATATAACTTTCTAACACCTTCAAAAACGCCATCGTCCCATGAATCTCCTCGAATACCACCTCGTGGTCGTAGTTTCTCTGCAGTAGGAGGAGGCATTGGAGAAAAATATGCTCCAATAGCAACAAGATCACGATCATCCTGTCGTCCATGGAACCCAACCACAGCACAACCTTTGTTCTCCAACACAAATTTGGTACCAGACACGATTCCAAATGCCGGAGAGGTTCTCCCTTCAGATGATTTGAAAATCAATGAGGTAACCCTCACCTTGCCAGGCCCAAATCTTTTGTAGGTCCCCTCCACATATGTGATCACTTCATTTGGATAGTCGAGCTCAAACTGCAATAGAATTAGACTTCTCATAAGAGAATAATCAAGCAATATACATACATATATAGAATGATTTTGGTAGATCACTACAATGGAATGATAATTAAATGGTGTATTTTATCGATAAAATGTATCATCAGATAAAATAACGTGATATATTTTAAGAATTATATATTTACGAAAATCATTTTCCTGAATTTTGCAAATAGAAAACCAAAGTATGATCCTATTTGTTTAACGTTATTACTCATATATATAACTTAGTGATATATAGTAGATGAAAATATTTTCATTTTGCAGGATCTATAACCTCTTCTTCTTCGTCTTCTCCATCTCGTTGTATACTCTCCCACCGCCACCCATGTTGACGCTCTATGCGGTTATGGTAGTGAAACGTGATACAGTTTATGTTAGTGGTATTATAACCGACATACACTGTTCTTATGCTTTCGAAAACACCATCATCCCAATCTATGCCATACAAACCACCGTGGCATTTCGATTTGGTAAGAGAGACCGTTGTGAAATATTCTCCAAGAGAGCTGAGATTCTTGTCAGCATATCCATGAAAGCCAATGATTTTTTTACCTTTGCATGCAAGCGAAAACTTCTTACCCTTTTCATATCCCAACACCTCAGAAGTCTTAATGTTAGTTTTGAACTGAAGTGCTTGAATAACACCAGATACATCGTCATAGTAACCCTTGTCTCTTATACACATCTAGATGTGTATAAGAGACTATCCCAACACCTCAGAAGTCTTAATGTTAGTTTTGAACTGAAGTGCTTGAATAACACCAGATACATCGTCATAGTAACCCTCTACATATACAAGTTATTCATCGTTGAGATGGTTAATCTCAAACTGCAAAAAAAGAAAGAATTGGTGAACACAGAAGGAAAAGAAATTAAAGGCGCAAATGGTTGAAACATTAGAGGGAAAAAACACGAATGTAATTAACTATTCCTCTGGAGTCCTCTCAATCTCTCATTCAATTTATTCCTCTAATCAGCACCATTTGCACACTATAGATTAATAATGGAAAAAGATAATTACCGTCTGCGTGAAACCGCTACCCGAGAGACCATGGATTGATCCATCTTGGTGTTTCCCACTCTTGACATAATCAAATTTGATGTATTGAATGCCTTCAAAACCACCTCGTACATGAATCTTTGTTATACCGTCATGGTCAGCTCCATCATCCCAATGATGGCCTGCCTTGCTGCCTTTGGCTTCTAATCTATTAGGATGAACGGAAGTGAAATATGCTCCAAGGGAGATGATGTTTCTGTTGCTCATATATCCATGAAAGCCAATGATATTCTTTCCCTTGACTTCAAGTGTAAACTTGTTACCCTTGTCATATCCAATCAATTCTGAAATCCTGAAATTGGTTTTGAATTGAAGCCCTTGAATGTAACCGGATTCTTGGTCATAGTAACCCTCAACAGATTCGAGATATTCATTTTTGAGATGGTTAATCTCAAACTGAAAAAAAGAAGAAGTTTAAAACAAAGATTATGAATTAGTTTAATATGATTCACATAAAACCAAATAAATAGTAGGTTAAGTTTTATAGGCTTCTTAGTTAAAATTAATTATCATGCATGATCAGTGGATGGTCCATATTATTTCAAAGACATACCGTCTCCGTGAAACCTCTATGCCGACGACCAACGACTACTCCAAATTTCAGCTGTCCACATTTTACATATTCAAATTCCATGTAATGAATGCCTTGAAGACCACCTCCAACAAATATCTTGGAAACACCGTCATGGTCAGATCCATCATCGAATGTAAATCCTTCTGTGCTGCCTATTGCTTCCAATCTTTGCGCCATCACCAACTGATTTTAATCTTCATACATGGTGGAAGAAAGTATTGTATTAGCTCTAAAATCTTTTTATTTGCATCGTCTCTTCTCTCACATGTGTTTCATTAATTATGTTGGAATATGAAATACCCTTTCACGACGACAAAGATCCAATAAGTTCACAATAAATTAAAGAAGTTTGCAATATTGGGAAACAGAGAGAGAGGGAGAGAGAGAGAAAGAAAGATAACCTTGGTGGCTGAGAAGAGGAGAAGACTTGATGATCGCAGACTACTGTGTTGAACAATTGAACATAATTATTCATATAGTGGGAGGCATGATCATGTCTTAATAAATTATATATATACAAGCTTTGATTGGGAAAAAGTCTATATATTCCTGCCAACGACCAAGTGTATTGGTTTTCTTTTCTATACATATGACTACTTTTCCCAGTGGTAATATTATATAGGCGTGTTATATACTTAATCTGCCTTAAGCTTAGCCTATTGTTTCTTCGTAAGCTCTTCAAACCAAGTGACAAGAACACAAACATATGAAAAAAATAGTTGGCCCTTGACAGTTTGGAACATCACCGAATTCAAATTATGTTAATAATGTAATCCAAGAAACAGGGAGGATTGAAGCAGCTTTGATAAATGATAAATTGATGAGAGTAAGAACACAAATGTGTTTAGTAAGAATTATTATTAGACTCTCATAAGAATAATGTTATAAGATACATATGTTTATATAGAGATGAAACTAATCTGATTTCCTAAACTAATATATAAAGAATACTTTTAAGATAAAAGTAAATTTCCTATTCTAAATATTGGTAAATATCCATAATTTTCTAGATCTTCATGATTTCCATAGATTATATACGGTCGATTTTCACGATCTCCTACCCTCCCGCAAGCTCATACGTGGTAACACAGATGAGATTGAACAAGTCTTCAGAATATCGGCTTTATACTCGGCCGTCGAGTAATCGACGTTTATACCCGATCGTAAAATTCTTCAAATCGGCTAAAAACACCCGACCGTTGGGCCATCAACGACGTTTATACCCGGTCGTAGGGTTCATCAAGTAGTAAGGGACAAAAACTCGCGATTGCGATGTCCAGAAATAATTCGCGATTGCGAAGTAGATAACAACTCACGAGGGCGAGAAGTTAGATAAAAAGAATGTTACTCACGAGGGTGAAAAAAAAACATGAACCAAAATTGAACAAACCCATCATAGGTTCATGTTCATAAATCATCACAATTTTCATTAGAAATCTTGTGATCCAAAAAAGAAACTAGCAATTATGCTAGCCAATAAAAATCCATTTGGCCAATCTTTGGCAAACTCAACAAACCAGTAAATGATCTCACGATCTTCTTCTTTTCCTTTTTTTTTTTGGTTTATTAAGAATCAAAAGAAACAAGGTAAAAGAAAGAAGATAAAATCAATAGAAATAATAACCAACTAGGATTAAGATCGAAGGATCTGATACCATGATAAATACTATAGAATATGATATATTATTGAGTTGTGTTTGATATGAGATCACAAGATACAATATATAGTGGTAACATTAACATAATGTTAACACCCAAATATTGTAAACTTTCCTAAACACAAAAGAAATATGCTAAAAATATATATCGAGATCTAGAATATTCTTCTTTCGAGTTCACGGGCTTCACTTCATAGACGGTCCCTATATCTTGCTTCCCAAGTTATCTCCAATACTCTCCCGCACGACAAACGTGGTATGCGAAATCATCAAGTAGAACACGTATGTCGTGGACATCATGTCGAGGACATACAAACAAGTCAACAGACTTCTCCGGATATAAACTTCAATCTTCAGAATAGGGATGAAACTTCAGCTCGTCTTTGGTCTTAAGAGAAAAGGAATAATAGAATCATGTGGGTGCAAACTTCTGCAACTCCACAAATAATTGTCCTATCGCGGACAATCCATAAATTGGCTAAAGAATGACCTAAAAAACATGAGCGTTCCAATAAAAATCTCTAAAACCAAAATCAAACTCCCCCGTATGAGAAATTCTAAACATGAGAATAAATCTCAAAAAATATAAATAACCCGTGAAAACTAACCCTTGTAAAAATTATTACTTGATAAGAAACTCTTGATTATTCTTGCATTAGCACCAAAAACCAAATCAAAGCTTAAATAATATTATGAAAACGAAAACCAAAACCCAATTTTTTTTTTTTTTAAACAACTTTAAAAACTCTAAGTTGGCTTCATCATCTTCATCGTCATCACCTCCCTCATCGTCTTCAACGTTGAGGATCATCGTAAAACCTACAAACCTGTTATGCAGAAGTTTTTTTTTTTAACTTTGATCCACAAGAATCAAAGGGTCTGATACCATGAAGTGAAGCCCGTGAACCGGAAAGAAGAATATTCTAGATTTTGATGATTTCCATAATCTTGATACGGTCGATCTTCTCGATCTCTTAATAATAAAACTTATTAATTGGCTTTAGGGTTAAGCCCTAGAAAATATAGCCCCCAACATAGACCCCAAGTTGTTGAATCATGCTACTGCCTCTTCCATGGAAACCAAGAATTTTCTGTCCCTTTTTCTCGAGTACAAATCTTGAGGGAGTTTCATATCCAAAGGATACAGTTTGTAAATTCGTCTCAAACGTAAGCATGGTTATAATTTCGATTTCGGTTCCAATTAATCTAGTGTAGCAACCCTCCACTGCTATGAGGTATTCTTCCGGAAAGTCTATCACGAACTACGAACATAAAGAAGAGAGAAAATTAGAATATGTCAAAAACGAAAACAACAATCAAACTGCGTCATAGGAATCACCTCAACGCCTTCATCAAATATTTTGCTTCCATGATCGTCTCCTGCAAATATCTGCCAGTCCTTGATGTATCCAAACTTGAGGTATGCGATACCATAGGCACTTTGTCCTACATATATCTTTGTAACAGCATTGAATGCACCATCGTCCCAAGGAGCTCCTTGATCACCACCTTGTGCTTGTATTTTTTTGGCAGTAAGAGGAGGAGGAGAAGGCAGCCAGTTAAAATAGGCTCCAATAGCAACAAGAGCATTACTATGAGACCGTCCATGGAACCCAACTAAAGCACAGCCTTGCTTCTCCAACAAGATTTTGGTGCCTCCGGACTCGTGTCCAAATGTCGGAGAGGTTCTCTCAAGTGATGTTTTGAAAACCAATGACGTAACCTTCGTGTTGTTAGGGCTAAAAGTTTTCAAAGTCACCTCCATAGATATGATCAATTCATTTGGATAGTTGAGCTCAAACTGTAATAAAGAAAAGGGATGATCAGTATGTATAAGTATATTCAAGAAGACAAGAACAAACATAAATAGTCACCTCTTCTTCTTGTCCCGTATTCACCCCGTGCTGGCGTCTCACCACGCTAGTGCCGTTGTTGTATTCGAACTTGATACACCTTACGTGTGTGATATCATAGCGAACATACACCTTTTTGATGCCCCAAAACACACCATCATCCCAATCTTTGCCTCCCGCACCACCGTGGCATTCAGATTTAGTAAGAGGAAGCGTTGTGAAATGTGCTCCAAGAGAGTTGAGGTTCTTCTCAGCATATCCATGAAACCCAATAATTTTTTGCCCTTTAGAAAAAAGTGAAAACCATTTACCCTTTGCATATCCCATCATATCCGAAGCTTTGACGTTAGTTTTGAATTGAAGGCCTTGAATCACCCCGGATGCATCATTGTAGTAACCCCTAACAGCTTCTAGGTGTTCATCGTTGAGATGGTCAATCTCAAACTGCAAAAAAGATTTGATGAAAATGTTAAATATAGACTTATCATAGGTTTTCAACTCAAAACCAATTGACAATTAGTAAATTAGGCCATGTCTATTATATATTGGACAAGTCCCATCTAAATTTCACATGTGAGATATTTTTCTCAGAAAACAGAAGATTAGAAATCAAGTTAGTGATAGGAAAAAAAAAAACAACTCCGATACATACCGTCTCCGTAAAGCCACTACCCGAGAGACCATGGACTGTTCCATCTTTGTGTTGACCACTCTTGACATAATCGAACTTGATGTATTGAATGCCATCAAAACCACCTCTTACATGAATCTTTGTTATACCTTCATGGTTGGCTCCATCATCCCACAGTTGGCCTCCTTTGCCGCCTTTAGCCATTTTTATGGTAGAGGGAATCCAAGTGAAATATGCTCCAAGGGAGATTATGTTTGTTCTCCTCGTATATCCATGAAACCCATTGATAAACTTTCCGTTAAATGCAAGTAAGAACTTGGTACCTTTGTCATATCCAATCAGTTCAGAAACCCTGAAGTTGGTTTTGAATCTAAATGCTTGAAATAAACCGGATGCCTCGTCGTAATAACCTTCAACAGATTCTAGATGTTCATTTTTGAGATGGTTAATCTCAAACTGAAAAAAAAGAGGTTGTAAACAAGATTTAACACAAAAATTAATTTCACATGAATCACAAATATGATGAATTCAATAAAAGTAGTGTATATCCAAGACATACCGTCTCGTTGAAACCTGTATTCCAAACACCAAAGAGTTCTCCACCTTCCGGTTTTCCGCTTTTGACATATTCGAATTCCATGTATTGAATGCCTTGAGGACCACCTCGTACATAAATCTTGGAAACGCCATCATGGTCGGATCCATCATCCCACTTAGAGCCTTCCGTTTTACCGATCGCTTCCAACTTTTGGGCCATCTTAATTAGGACAATCCCCCAAAAAAAAAAAAAAATACGCTTTCAAGCCAAGGATCCAATAAGTTCAAATTTGAAAGAAAAAAACCATTTGAAGATACAAAGACGATCGAGATTTGGTAAAATTTGGAGAGAGGGAAGACTTGGTGAAATTGAGATACATATACAAGAGGCATGATCGTGTCTATATAGATTAACATCCATGTGATGTCAAAAGAAGAAAAAAATTATATAAATGTATGTAGTGGGTCTTTTACATATCTCTATCTTTTTGTCAACTTACAAAGTGTATTTAAATATGACTAATTCTATGCCCTCTTGCTCTACCTTTCTCTTGCTTTCTGCCTTTCTTCCAAATGTTGGAGAAGCTCTCCCTGTGCATACGTGTTACCACTGTGTTTCTGTTGTTGTAGTCAAACCTGATACTAATAACATAATTAAGTATTATCATAACAAACATTAACTTCTCTTATACTGTGAAAACCCATCATCCCAAGATTTGTTTCCAATACTTCCATGACACTTCAATGTGGTTATGTTTCAAGTCAAGATTCAGAACCACAAGACTGTATTTTCTAAGTCGAACAAGAAATCTGTGTTTTTTACTAGACAATAAACCTTTCTTTGACAACCGATATGTATAGAACTGAAGGGAGGAAATTCATTTGAATCAAGTTTCACAGAAAGGTATGATTCAATTTGAAATATATTACAAGGTTGGTTATATGATGATAAGATTGTTCCATTCTCTTTTCTTTGGTCTAATCGAACAAACATCCTTTCCAAATTCCAATATGAGATTGTTTTTTTCGACGAAAGATATGTTCATTAAAGTAAGTTGGAAGTTACATATAATCCTTGTACATACGAGAAGTTAACCATGGAGGAGGATGAATACAAGCAGAGGAAAAAATCAAATTTGGAGGCCCTTCCTTTGCTAGACAATGAGCTGGTTCATTAAGATATGAGATAACAACTAAAACTATGCACTAAAAGTCAACCTATTCCGCTTTCTCCCAAATGAGCAAAATCATCTCAACCGATTCCGCTTTCTCCCAGTCAATGCCGGAGAATCGAGTCCTCGACTCGTTTGTCTACCGTCCCTTCTTCTCTCTACCGCCGTTCCTTTCTTACCCGCCGCCGACGATTTCACAGGTGAATCCGTTGAAAACCTTTTTTTACCTCCGATTGAAGTCTTCACCACCACATCCTGCACAACCGTCTTGACATGGTGCGACCCTGTTCTCGGTTTTTTAGCTGCCAAGGTCGTTCGGGCAGCAGGAGATTTCGATGTCGAAGGGTGGAGAGCCGGAACCTTGGTGCTTGTAGTAGTAACGCTGCTGCTTCGATGTGGATGATGATCTTCTGTCAGATATTGTCTCAGAGACTTGGTGACAATGTCTCTAAGGCACACAGCTGATTTGTGCTCACGAGTGTTCTTGGAGTAAAAAATGGCTGCATTGTTCGCCACCAAAAGAAAGTCCATAAAAACCTCTTTCGCTGAAGTTATCAAACAACCGTTGATCCTCGATTTGATTGTGTCTAAATCCATATGCCTCCGGACCAGTTTCTTGTATCTTCCTCTTTTCTGGTTAGTAAAATCAAACGCAAAGATATTAGGCGAGACAAGGCGGTTTCAAGATTGGCAAGAAGTATATTATATAATCATCACCTGGCTATCAAGCCTTCTACGGAAGACGAGTGCACATTCGTTCTGTGCAATAGAGTTGTATATCTTCGTAAGCTCCTCGGGTAAAGCCAATCCGTGACCTCGGCTTTGGCTGCTGCTAGTAGAAGCAGCTTCTTTACTCCTAGAAACGCTAGCGATATCAACAGAAGAATCCAACAAATTACTTTCCTCCACAGCGCTAACTTCCGTCGCTTCTTTACCGCCGCTGCAATCTTTCCGTTTCCTCTTCCCTCGTTTCTTCCTCATATTCGGAAGCACCTGTCCTCCTCCTCCTACTCCGTACACAGATTCGAAAATGTCGCCGTGTAACAGGTTTGTCTTCTTCTCTTGCTCCGTTGTCGCTGGAGCTTCTGGTGACCAGTTTGTTGTGGCCAGCTCTTGCTGTGTGAAGCTACCAGCTGATGACAAATCTTTGGATGTGTCTTTGCTCGTGCATTCTCCTCCGCCTTCGGATTTTGGGGAGGGTTCGAGTGATACCGTTCGGCTAGAGTCATAATTGTTTTGATGGCATTCTTCATTGCTTTCTGATTTCAGACTCTGAAGCTTTGATTCCAACGACCTGTAAAACAGAATATTATAGCACCGGATTGAACAGTTCCTTTAGTTCCCGGAGATAAGACATGAAAACGTTTAAGACCCTAGCAAGAACTTGGTGATGTGCTAACCCAATCGAGTCTTCGGATTTAAGTAAAGCTGCTTTAAGCTCAGCCACTCGTTTCTTCTTAAGCTCATCAAACCAAGCTCTACAAGAACATTAACATAATAGAAAAGATGGTAAATAGCTATCACAAGAGTCTTGTAACAGGCAAGAAAAGGTTAAGACAAATCAAATCTTTACTTGCATCCCAAATAACGTTCTCGCAAGTCCTTGTACTTGGCTTTACATATCTGCGCAATAAGAGTATGATTTAGCAGACAAGATGAGAGACAATGTCTGAGTTATTGAGCTGACTCAGTCTGCAATTTCACAATTCAGACAAGTGAAAAAAAACCTATTGAGAGGAAACTTCGAAATCGGTGTGGTTATGTTTCAATTCGAGATTGAGAAGCAGAAGAGTATCTTCAGTTGTTTAACAACTAACAAGAACAAGAGATGCATTTTTCTTTACTTTAGACTAAACCTTTCTTGACACACAAGTGATGAATCTAAAGCTTCTAAATCCACCGACAACAAACACTGTTTTTTACACCCTAAAGCAAACTCTTGTCTTTAATTTTTGAATTCCAGAGTTTTTTTTGCTTAATCAACTAAACAAAATCGACCCTAAGAAATCGTTTCTTCCGATTCTGAAACTAATCTGATCGAAATTTCGAAAATGGATTCTGAAATTAAAGGAAATGAGGAGGAGATTGAGAGATGAAAACCTCAGGTGTGAAAATCTCGGGGAGAGAATGAGAGCGGAGCTCGTCGGCGACGACGGACCAGTCGCCGGTTCCGTGACGGAGAACAGCTCCGCCGAGAAGAAGCTCCTCCCATGTCCCCCAATCACTCGCCATCTTCGTCGTCGTCATCATCATCATAACAATCAAATCAAATCCGCGTGTGCGTTACGCGCTCCTCGATTTTGAAAAAAAGAACCAAATTAAACTACGCACCCCACGGCGCACGTTAGCGCGTCTAAAACACCTAACCTTTCCTTTTCCTCCGACCACTCAATTCCCAAAAAAAAAAAAAAAACAGAGACAGAGACAACACAAGGAATAAAAATGAGAAAACAAAAAAATTATCTGGTATGATAAGACAGGAAATTTGAAAAGAAAAAAAAAAAAAAAGCCGTCTCGAGTGGGTTGGTGTCGGAGGTAATTTACAAGAAAAGCGGTTTTCCGACCAGAAATTGGGGGAAAAAAAGATAAATTAAAATCAAAATTAGAAAGAATGAAAAAATAAAATCTGAGGCGGGAGAGAAAGGGTTGACGAAGGTTCTGTCTCTGTTCGACGACGCTTGTAAATTAGAAATTGATGGTTCTGGTTTTTTGTTTTCAAAAGGCAAAGAGAGGATAGTCTGTTTTTGAACGAAGACTTGGACTAGATTTGTGTGCCTTTGTTTTTTGTTTCGTTTTTTTCCCTAAATAAAGTAATTTATTTAACAGAATTTTCTATCTTTTCTTTATTTATTCGATTTTTTCGTCATTACCACAACTTGTAGAATATTAATCTCTTATTATCCCAATATTATAGTATTAATTTTCATTTTTAGACAATAGTGTTTTCTGTTGTCAAAAAAAAAAAAAAAAATATAGTGTTTTCTACACCAGAATCTAAACTAATCTAAAAATTTATAGTTCCATGCCTTCATGTACTATATGCATCAACATAAGATTATCAATACACCATTTCATTTGATTCCGTCTTAAAAAGAAAATAAATATTTTTTTGTGTGAAAGGGTTAAGAAAATAAATATTTCCCATCCATTCGGTAATCTATGGCCTAATTGGGAATGGTGACCGTAATGTGGAATTTAGTGGAATTTTTTTTTTAAAATAGTTTTTTTTGATATTTTTTATTTAAAAAAATTTTTAAAAAAAAATATTTCTATATATTATAATATGGTGGATACTTAATAATAAAAAAATAATCTCAAAAACGATCTGAATTTAGGCGAAATTGAACCAAACTCGATCTAAAACTCTTAATATGTCTTATACTGAAATATTCAAAATCCAAAAAAAAACTGATCTTGATTTTTTTTTAAATTAATATTTTATATATTATTTTTATAATCCGATCCATTATCTTTATTACTCATATTTTATTATATTTGAAATCAAATTTGAAATTAGATAAGAATAAATTGGCTTAATACTTATTAATATATAATTGATAATTTTTATTAAAAAAAAAATCATCTAGCTAAAAAAAAACAAAGAATTCAGCCATTCAGCTGGTATAATTGGTGAATGTTTTTTGTTTTCAGTTTAATTTCCATTCAATTGAGCAATTATTTTGTTATCGTGTCTGAAAACAAAATTAGTTAAACTGGAAAAAAAAAAATCAGCCAACAAAATTCGGCTGATTCAACCGGTGTCTAGCGGAATTTTTCAGCCTAAAATCAGCTGGCTGAATGTTACCAGTTACGGCATATATTCAATAACCAAACTAATATCATAAATAACCATTATTATTGCATTTAAGAACTTAAGAATAAAATTTAAAATTTATAAAAGTCTTCTCATCATAATGCTATATACTTTTTAGATTGGATTATTTAATTTTATAAATGTTAATTGTAATCCAAATTTGCTACTTTTATCTATCTCATTATTTAAAAAGACAAGAAGAAGTTTCTTCGCAGATTCGTTAATCTATTTCCTAATTTGGGGAAGACGACTACAACATTCAATAACAAACACTAGTATCATGAATTATAATTACTATGTAAGACAATGTCACAATCAAATTAGGTAGATAAACAAATATTTGGTAAATCCATTTTCTTGACCTTCATATGACTATGCCAAGAATTAGATATAAGTCAGGGGACAAACGTAGATTGCCAAATGAAAAATTCTATACCGATGTATATTCACATTACATACACATGGAGAGAGATTTTATAACTCTGCTTTGTTGTTCTTGTAACTTAGAAATCCTCTACCGAAAGCTATAAGACAACAGCTTTAGAAATGATGGAATATACATAGATATCTCAAAAGCGTTTGACTCGGTGCAGTGGAGTTTCTTGAGAAACGTCTTAATAGCAATGGGTTTGCCGGATCAGTTCATTCATTGGATTATGCTTTGTGTATCTACTCCCTCATTCTCGGTTCAAGTAAATGGGGAATTAGTAGGCTATTTTCAGAGTAGCAAAGGCTTGCGGGTTGCTCTCTCTCGCCGTACCTATTTGTCATTAGTATGCACGTCCTCTCGATGTTCCTCAACAGAGCAGCAGCAGAAGGCAAGTTTGGATATCACGCCAAGTGTAAGAATCAAAAACTTACACATTTATGCTTTGCTGATGATCTTATTGTGTTTGCTGATGGGAAATTGCGATCAATGGAAGGAATAATAGCTGTGTTTGATGATTTCGCAAAGGTTTCGGGTCTAAAAATCAGTATGGAGAAAACAACTCTATTTCTGGCCGGAGTTGGGGACAATGAAAGAACAGATATTGAGTTGAGATTTCCGTTTGCCTCAGGTTCTTTGCCTGTTCGATACCTTGGAATACCTTTGCTCACTAAGCGCTTGAGTAGAACAGATTATGCCCCTCTAATAGAGAAGATCCGTATGAAAATTGGTACATGGACAGCTCGATTTCTCACCTATGCAGGGCGATTGCAACTCATTAGCTCTGTAATTGCGAGCATTACCAACTTTTGGATGGCTTCATTTAGGCTACCGAAAACGTGTATTAAAGAGGTGGAGAGTCTATGCGCAGCTTTTCTCTGGTCCGGTCCGGAGTTGAATCCAAGAAAATCAAAGATGGCATGGGGAGAGGTCTGTCACCCTAAGGAGGAAGGCGGGTTGGGACTTCGACTTCTCTCTGACGTTAATCTAGTTTGTAATTTGAAGTTGATATGGCACATATTTTCGACTAAGGACTCGCTTTGGGTTAACTGGATTCAACAGCATCTCATTCAACAAAACTCTTTTTGGTCTATTCGGTTTAAGCAGAGCACGGGCTCTTGGATGTGGGGCAAGCTGCTGAAACATAGAGAGCTCGCCAAATCCTTTCATACCATTGAGGTGAAAAGTGGAGAAGCTACATCTTTTTGGTATGATATCTGGTCTCCATTGGGCAGGATGATCGATCTTACGGGGGTGAGGGGAGTTATTGACTTGGGAATCCCGATCAATGCGACTGTCGCATCTGTCTTTGATGATCACAGGCAAAGAAGACACCGGAATGATACCCTCAATTATATCGAGACTGTCATTCGTGATCAGAAAAATCGAAGAACCATGGCTGAAACAGACAGAGTGTTGTGGCGGCGAAAGAACGGTACGTTCAACACTAAATTTCTGGCTAAGGACGTATGGGAGCAGATACGACATGTTAAACAATCAAATTCTTGGCATGGTGGAGTGTGGTTTCAACATGCAACTCCCAAATTCTCGTTTACTACATGGCTTGCAGTCCACGACCGATTGATGACTGGTGCAAGGATGTTGCAATGGAATGCGGGTGCATCGGGTGCTTGTGTATTATGTGCAGAGGCAACGGAGTCGCGCGACCACCTCTTCTTCTCGTGCGAATACACCAAACACATATGGGATCATCTCATTCGAGGTTTGCTGCTGGACAAGTACGTTTCAACATGGGAGTCTATAATTCAACTCCTTTCCAACTTAAATGGTCCGCGAAATGAAACATTCTTATTTCGGTAAACTCTTCAAGCTACAATCAAATTTATTTAGAAGGAAAGAAATAGAAGGAGACATGGAGACAATCCCTCACCAAGGAATCGGATAATTATCCTCATAGACAAAGCTGTTCGGGACAGAATCTCATCGATTCGCAGACTGGATACAAGATACGAAGAGGCTCTCGTTAAATGATTCTCCACGCGAGGCTAAACTGTATTTTTCTTTCTTAAGTTGACAAAGCAAAACTAAGATGCACTAGATGTAAAACTGTTTTTTTGGTTTGAATAAATTTAACATTCACTTCAAAAAAAAAATGATGGGATCTTTCTACTTATAGAAGTGTGAGAAGCTTTGCAGCTTGGTGAACAGTCGAGATTCCCACAAAACACGCAATATCTCTCGACGCGTCTGAAAGAGATGCATGGATAGTACAAGAGCATGAGCAACTCCCGCAATGATGAACAAGCCACCCAATTCTTGGATGGTTAGGCGCTTAGATGCGTCCTCGTCGTTTTCAGACGAGTCAGTGTTTGAATTTACAGTAAAAGAAACCATCTTCTGAAACCATCTTTTCTCCATGTCTTTCAACATTCCTGATGACCTTAGCTTTTCGATTTCTCGAGACACGTTAGGAACCAAACCGGAACATCTCTGGAACATCTGAAATCAAAACTAATTAGTAAGAAGGGAAACCAATGGGGGGAGTGAGGAACCGAGGATTTCGAGGAGAGGGCACGTACAAACCCAAAGCCGTTGCTAGGACTCTCTCTAGCTATCAGTTCGAAGACACCCGGATAGTTTCCAAGAAGGACACTGAGATACGGTATTTCAGCGACAACATGAGTGATAGTTCCATTCCTTAAAGCTTGAGCGATGTCCTCAAAGTTATGCAAAATGTTGGTTCTATAAACTCCCATCGCCGCAGGACTAATAAACAACTGACTTGATTGTATGCGAGAAATGGTTTTTGTTGATGTCAAATTTGCGCTGTAACTCGAAGTCAATATCAACACCACAAAAGTCCAAACTATGATTAAAAATCTTGAAGACATTTTTTGAAGCTTCTCTCCTGTCAAAGCAGACCTCATACTTCTTATAATACAGCAGAGTATAAAAAGAGGACGTTAAGTAAAGGCTAGCAGTAATACACTTACCGTGAGCAAACACAAGAGTAGAAAACCCAAACCAAAGCATCATACCAAGCTGCTGCCCACAAGTGCCTTGGAAATCAGGATTAGCCGCCCGTTCAACCAACCAAACAACAACGCCGGTCAAGATGAAGAAAGCTTCACTTACTAGCCACAAGGATTTGTCAAGAGGGTCAAAGAAAGTCCACATGCTCTCTCTTTTTTTCTTTAGTTCCAAGGCTCCAACACATATGTCAGTGTAAGGCAAGGTAAAGTCAACATACGTAGATCTGTTGGAAGTGATGGAGATGTCACCAACAGCTGCATCGTATTTGTCTCTCTGTATTACAAAAACAAAAAGCAAAAAGCTTTATTAGAAACACCATTTTGACTGTAAAAGATCCACACTCACCAAGGTAAAAATGCATATATGAACCTGAGTAGATAACTCATAAGCAAGATCGTCATAGTTATCTCCATCATAAGGTATGAACTCCAGCTCATAGTTAAGAGGAGCAACACAAGTCTTGAAAACCTCTATGCAGAATCCGGTGGCATAATTAAGACCTGTTTCAGGATCATGACGCACCGCCACCAGATGTGGAAACCTGTTTCTTGAGGTGACCAAGACCCTGAGTCGCTTCTTTCCACCGTCCTCCTCGGCTAAAAAACGGTGTCCCGGGATTCTACCAGACCCGCCAGGCCAGATGATGGTCTCGAGCTCATTAGTAGAAGAAGCCACGATGTGTCTTCTCCCGACGAAATGGTCACAACTCCATAATCCTATTCTGCTCTCCCCTGTTCCTACCTTATTCACAATCTCAAATGTTCGTGAGAGAAATTTGTTGCCAAGTATTTGGATGTTCCCATGACTCAAACCTTTAAATCTACCATGTTTAATTGTCTCAAGAAGATCTGATGATACATTTGCAGATGCTCTTAGCCTTACCCTCTCTATAGCAGTTGCTAGAATACAAGCCATATCGTGTGCCCATACACCGACGACTACACTAGAATGCTCTGTTTCCATCTCCGCATTTTCGTTGTTAACCATTAATTTTCTCAATCTTGAAGCGAAATTGGTAAATTCTTGAGAATCTGGAATATAAGATCTGAAACCAATCACTCCTTGCATCGACCTAGTTGCAAAATGATCTGTGTATTGAAACCGATTCATGGTTCTCGCGGTGAGGATCCAAGCATATCCTCCTTCCATCATTGCTAACTTCTCTGCACATCGAAAGAGACGAGAAACAAGAATCTCAGACACATGCACCACGAAGACAGCTGCTCTTCTTGAGGACTTGAGCTTCCGTAGCTGATTCATCACCATATAATCATCATCTCCTGATGCCGCGAAAGAAGCAGTGCGATCGATGTGGATTCCTTCGTCTTGGAAGTGATCCACAAGTATTTGCAAACCCTCTCTCCAATCATCAGCATCCTCGTATATAACCACAATCGATTCCCAATCGAAATCATGTACGAGTCTCGTAATCCCTTTAGCCTCTGATGTCGAATCGTGCGTTAGCTGAAGAAAGTGACTGTATTTGTTCAAAGACAAAGAAGTTGGCACGAGAGAAGATATCAATGGAACTTTAGCTTTCTCGCTAACTGCCGCCAAAAGCTTTGCTTCAAGTAGTGATTGTGCACCAACAAGGGCTTCCACTTTTGCTTTTTCGACAAGATCTGTAGCTGTTTCATTCAGTAAAATTTACAACGTATGAGAATGTCAATGGAAGTCAAATAATCACANAGTAATCTACTGGGATACTTACAGAGTGATCTGACAGCTTTCTCAAGGCCATGATCGCGCCTTTAATATCGCTACGCTCCCAAAAATGTCTTACAATCTGCAGGTTTGTTATATACCTGTCTCTTATACACATCTAGATGTGTATAAGAGACAGATTCTTGTCTATGGAAATTATAATATTTTGGTTTCCCAAAACACACACAATAAAGAAAAATGAAACGAACCGGCAGCGAGAGCAATGAGAGGGTCTCCTTGGGAGTCTCTTGTTAAAACAGAGACTCTGGTTCGATAACCATTGTTTATGCGATAAAAATCTGAGAGCGCTAAGGAAAAAGAATTTTCGAGAATCTTTCCTTCGATAGAACCCAACTCCACGACCATTCCAACCCTAACATCTTCATATACGTTGTCTTTTGGTTCAGCTCCTACGGATTTGATCGTGAAAAAGAGAATAATAAGAAAGAAAAGAGAAACCAGAGTCTCCATTAACGTCTTGTCTAGCTCTGTTCCTATAAATCATTTCTAGTCAATTTGTCCTTTTTTATATAAAAAAAATATACAGTCAAAGGAAGAAAAAAGGGTATGTTCTTTGAAATTAACCTGAGCTAGTGTCAGCATCGCATAGAGAGACGAACCTTCAAACACGATTCTGAAGAAATATGAGCAGAAAACAAAAGACTTTTATAATTTTTTTTGGGAAAATTCCATGAAAATATCCAGGTTTTTAATACCCAAACTTATTTCATACCTAAAATAATATACCAATTAAATTTATTGACCTCCACATCACATGAGGTAGATAAATCCATTTTCTTGACTTTCACATGACCATACCAAAAATTAGATATAAGTCAGGGGACCAAAAGTAGATTGCTAGATGAAAAATTCATATACCGATGTATCTTCTCATTCGATTGCACATTACATTCACATGGAGAGAGAGAGAGAAATTGTAATTTTGATGCAGCGTATATCATTATTTCCATTTTGCTCTGATTTTGAGTTTTAACTATATTCCTTTTTCTATTGTTTTTTTTCTTTTTAACGATATGCATGATATTTTTCTTTTACTAAACGCTTAGGGTTTTAATCTATCTTATACGATAAAACCTCTGTAAATTAATAATGTTAGGACTTCAAGATTTTATTATCTTATAGAGTTATTAATTTATAGAGATATTTTCGGTTTGAACTTTTTACGTTTATCAAGAATCAATACAAAAATGCTTTCAAAATTATAAAATTTATTTAGAAAGTATCATATCAAAGATAAATCAACAATTTTTATAAACTTAACACAATAATTTAATCATATTTTACTATATTACTTTAGTTATTTATGTAGATATATATGCTTAGATGTATAATTATTAATTTAACTTATTATTGGGACCATATATTTACATAAGAGTTTCAAAAAAATTATTATCTTATTATCTTATCGAATTTTGCTAATTTTTACACTGTCCCGACTCGGGACCAGCAAAATTTATTAATTTATAGTGATTATTAATTTATCGAGTATTAATTTATAGATGTTCTACTATATATATAGTCGATGCCTTGATTTGTGAGGAACATGACTTATTCAATTATTATCAAAGAAGCTTTGCTTTTTATCTCTTGTTATCGGCTAGAACTAGGGTTCTCAACAATTTCAAGACGCGTGATTCGTTTGGGCATTCACAGACTAAACAATCGATTCCGCAACTTCTATCGGTTACTACATCGTATCTAGGCATCGCTACATCGCGACCTCTGTTCTAGACATCGTATTCACGATCTCTAGATCAAGAACCCTAGACATCGTATTCGCGACCTCTGGTTCAAGAATCCTAGACATCGTTTTTACGATCCCTACATCAAGAACTCTAGACATCGTATTCGCAACCTCTGGTTCAAGAACCCTAGACATCGTATTCACGACCTCTAGATCAAGATATCCTGGAATTCGAGATCTTCGAGTTAGGTTATAGCTTCCATTACATCGGTTGGTATCAGAATCCAGAAGTTTTAATTTCTAAATTAGAACTCGGTCCGACATCGACATGGCACCTCGCAAACCCACGTTTGAACAACAGCAAGACGAGTTTCGTCATACGTTGGAGAATTTCACTAATGGGTTACATGATGCTCTTAAAGCAGCAGTGGAGAACGCCCTAACTTTAGTTTTTGGAAGATCAACATGATCGCATAGAGACGAACCTTCAAACACGATTCTAAATAAGGCTTTGAATGGAACACAGATCAAAAAAAATGCAGATCAATTAAATAATACAGATCAAGCATAACAAGTGCAGATAAAAAAACTACTTGATTTGTATTGATCTGGTCAAAAAAATGGGAGATAATGGCTTTGAATGGAAACACAGATCTAATGCAGAACAAACACAGATCACTAAACATGCAGATTGATCTGCATTTTTTTTGCCATTCATCTACTTCTTTGCAGAACCAAATATAAATAATAAAAAATAAAGATCTGCATACAGATCAAATTTTGCTTGTCTTTTAGTGGTAAAAACTGATCTGCAAAAAAGCCAGAAAAAGGTGTGGGCGAGAAGCAGATGGCCAATGGATAAATTTTTTTTTTTTTTTTTTTCATTTGTAACTGCTTATAAATATCTCCCTTCGCTACTTCTCTTTTTCATTCAGTTTCAAACAAATCCTCTCTAAAATAAGCTATTTTCGTTTTTTGTTGTTATTATATTTTTTGAGATTTATTTTAAATTGTATATAAAATATATATATTTTTAGTATATTTTTATTTTTCTATTTTATTATTATTTAATAATTATACATATTTTTTAAAAAATTTACAAATTACATTATTATAATTTTTAAAAAACACATTACACTACATAAAAATGATAAAACAAAGTTGATTAAGTAATCAATCATTGTTGTACTAAATTTATTTTCTATTATTTTTAATTTCAGTATTTTTAATTTATTTTAAATTTCGTATTATGTTTTTATATTTTTTATTAAATAATGTTATTTGCGTTTTAATTTTATATATTAGAGTGTTTTAATATTTATAATCATCAGAAAAAGAAATCATCATCAAAATAATTATTTATAACTCGAAAAGTAAAAGTATCTAAAATTTGAAAGACTATTTTATAAATGTAAAAAATAAATGAGATGGTTCCATATTTGAAATCAAAAATGGCATTATACTATATTTCCATATTTCTAATTTTTCCGAATGTTGTAATCGAATTTAAAATTTAAATAATGTTTAAATATTAAAATGTATTTATCATAATAATTATATATATTTTATACTATTTAATTTGCATCATTTCATATTTTTATACTATTTGATTTGCATTATTTTATATTTTTATACTATTTAATATAATATGATTATTTTTAGATCTGCATTTGTTCTGCATTTCTGTTTTTGATCTGTATTTGTTCTGCATGATCTGCATTATCTGCTTGATCTGCAGTTTTTGATCTGCATCACCATTCGAAGCCAATTTGTTCTGCTTTTATCACAAAAAGACAACCAAAAATTGATCTGCATGCAGATCTTTTATTTTTTATTATTTATTTTTAAATCTGCATTAAAAAAGTTGAATGGAGAACAAATGCAAATTGATCTGCAGAATAAATGTTCTGCTTTTGTTCTGCATATGTTCTGTGTTACTATTCAAAGCCGAAATATAAACAGAAAACAAAAGACTTTTATAATCTTTTTTGGGAAAATTCCATGAAAACATCCCAACTAAATTTCAATAAATTTTTTAATACCCAAACTGATTTCATACCTAAAATAATATACCAATTAATTTATTAACCTCCACATCACATGAGGTAGATAAATCCATTTTCTTGACCTTCACATGACCATACCATACCATACCCAAAAAAAAAAGTATGGGATAGAAATGAGAATTGGCTCTCATTTGAGAATCTTTAAGATATTTATAAGAATCCCATATCACATTTATCAGTCATTCATTGATTCAAATTTTATTTTAAGTTAAAATTTAAATATAAAATTTAATTACATTAAAAGAATAATTTTTTTTTTTTAGAACCTTTTGGAGTTTTCATGGATGGGATTATTCTTACAGTTAATTACTAAGTTTATACGGTGCATATACGGTGTTTATACGGCATTCATATGGTGGTAGAATCTTTATAAATTAATAATCAGTATAAATTAATAAATTTTACCAGTCGCGAGTCGAGTCAGTGTAAAAATTAACAAAATTCGATAAGATAATAATTTTTTTGAAACTTCTATGTAAATATATGATTCAATTAATATTATAAATTAATAATTTGTATATATTTCTTTCATTTTACAATAAGTAATGTTTGAGGGGGGAAATATGTTTTCAAATTATATTATGTTTTTAAGTTTTAATAAATTTTTTTTTTTTAGTGTTTTTTACAATTTGTATTCGAAAAATTGTTTTATCATTGGTTGAATTGTGTTTTATAGTGCTTTTAAAACAATGATTATGAATTTATTGTTAAAAAATTATTTTGAGGCTATTTAAGGATATTTTTTTTAAATTAATAAAATATCATAGTCCTAACATTATTAATTTATAGAGGTTTTACTGTATACAGCATTTATACGGTGATTTTATGGCTTCATATTCAATGTTTATATGGCGTTTATACGGATGTAACATGCATGTTAACTTTATCGCAAAGTTGTAATATATAGTTTGTTACTTAACTTTGCCATAATTGTTTTTGGTTAACATAGCCATAAGTATTATTACAACTAATTGGATGGTCAATTGACAATTAGGAAGTTAGGAGGATAGGACAGTGGAATTTAGAGTGAAAGGCTCCCTCTAGAGAGTATGGCTTGGGCCAGGTAAATATGTCAACTATATAATAAACCCTAGTTGACAAAAATAAGAAATTAAGATTAAAAGCCCAAGCCCAACTTAATTCTTATTTTTTGTTAACTAGGGCATTCTATAAAGATATATTTATCATCCTTCTTAAACATCGAAGAACAACAACTTGCAGAGTTAGGATTTCATCTCTCCGTTTACTGTTTCCTTCTAATTTAGTTTCCTCTGATTCGATTTGGGTTTGTTTAAGATTATGGCTCAAATTTTTTATTTTGTTTTTGTTTTCTCATTGCAGATGGACAAGCTTATTGAAGAAATTAACAAGATGCCACTTACCGGAAGCATCAAGGCTCTTCAAGACGGTAATTTGTTTATATCTTAAATCTAAAAATATTTTCTTCTTGTGGTATTCTAGTATAAATTTGTTTATTTATTTGCAGCCATCACCACCCTTCGTCTTCTTGCTCATGAGAAGAAGCAGGATCTCTCAGATGCCCAGGTGGCTCAGCTAGAAGCAATGGTTTCACTCCTTGCAATCAAGAATTAATTGGAATCCAAATTTGCGAAATGAAAATTTCATGTATCGATGTATCTTCTCATTAGATTGCACATTACATTCACATGGCGAGAGAGAGAGAGACATTGTAATGTCCATTTCAACTAAACACTTGACAATTCACTGAATCAAGATTCAGATCGATTTACAGCATATACCGTTTTTTTTTTAAGAGAGTGTTTCCCGTGTTCTTCCCAGCCGATTCTATCGCATAATCCGCCACAAGAAACTGCGAATCCTTCGAAGCAACAGGTGCAAAATCGCCGGAAGGCACATGCAGAGACGGTTCTTGATAATATACAGATTGCAAAAACTCAGGGAGAGGTTACGGTTTTGTAAGTGATTCTGAGCGGTCTTGGATCTGAACATGGAGCTATGGTGTCTGAAGAACTAGGTTTAGTTCTTGAGCCTTTCTTGCTATGAAACCGCCTCTTCTGTATTTCGATGAAAAATTAAAGAGTAACCTTATTACACAACCGAAGCAAATGCCCATCTACATTGATGATTCAGAACTAAGTTTTATAGATGTTTATTTTACCTGGTGAGTAGTGGGAGAATCTTCTGAACCTTTTGCAATTCCGCAGAACAACTTTGGCAGATCTGTAACCTGCATTTTCTCAACTTGTTTTACTTTCCCATAAAAGAGAACAAGTGTGAGAGAAGGTATGGGCATGAAGATAAAGAGAGGAGCCGAAGTTACCTTTCTTCTGCATGAAGATCAACGCCAACACTTGGTCGTGCTGAAACAGTTGATTGTACAACTGTACCGAACACTGCTACAAGCTTCAAGAGCATTTCCAAGGAGACATTTACAGGCCTATACAAAAAAAAAAAAAATGAAATCACGTGCTTTTTAGCTGATAAGAGACATTGTTGATTTCCTCCGTTGAATGAAATTATATCTCAATCCTCAAAGGATATACCATAGTATTAATGACGAACAGAATAAGGTAATGTTACCTTTCAGTCCTGCTGCCCAATAAGCCTGTCAGGACAGGTGCCAATTGGGAAAACAGATCCAATGTTAGAATCTCTGTTTTGTCTGTTAGAATACTGATCACATCTGCTTGAACCTGCTCCAGTTTAAGCGAGTCAGCTTGTTTTAAACATCCAAGTATGAAATAGACAGGCAATAGTAATCTACTGGGATACTTACAGAGTGATCTGACAGTTTTCTCAAGGCCATGATCGCGCCTTTGATATCGCTACGCTCCCAAAAATGTCTTACAATCTGCAGGTTTGTTATATACCAACCACTCAATCAAAGCCAAAAGAATATAACAAGAAGAGGAAAAGAGAACAAGAGGAAAGATGGAAAAAAAAAAAAATAGCAGAGCTAAATTTACCTGTAATTTTGTCAACCTTGATTGAAGAGTGTTTAAGACCTCATTATGAGTTTGCATTAAAGTCTCACTGATGTCACCTTCATTCTCCCTCCCAGATATCTGAGGCTCTTCCTTCTGCTTGAGGCCAAACAAATCAAAATACTTGTTATGTTTACAGACCTCTTCCAACTTTGTTATACTTTTTTTTTGGAGAAACTAATACATCTATTTGTTGCCCCAAACTTATCATTTGAAGCTTACCTGGGTCGGGATATCAAATTCTGGCTGAGTTTGTGTTATATGTGCCTCATCCAGTGTCATATCAGTCACCTGATCAATTAGCGCAGGTGTTGCCATCGTTTGAGTTGGGCTAAATCGCTGCCTGGATCTTACTTGAGATGCATCAGATGTCACATTATTTTCTTGATTGAGTTTCACAGGAATTACACGAGCAGGAGAGTTTCTAGCTGATCGTGTTAATGCAACTGGAGGCGCATAAGATGGCATATCATCTGCTTGGTTGGGTTTCATAGGCAGTACACGGGCTGGGGAAGTCCTAGCTGATCGTGTTGATTGTACAGGACGCTCATCATGCGCGTTAGTTGCTTGATTAAGTATCACAGGCATTACTCGCGCTGAAGAAGTCCTAAGAGGTCTTCTTGTTCTTACAGGAGGCTCATCAGATTTCATGTTAGTTGATCGACTCCGATTGAGTATCATAGGCGTAACTGGGGCTGGAGAAGCCGCTTGTCGTATTGATGCTACAGGAGACTCGTCAGATGTCAAATTAGTAGCCGAAGTCCTATCAGGTCGTGTTGATGTTGCAGGAGGCTCATCAGATTTCATGTTAGCTGATCGACTCCGATTGAGTATCATAGCGGTAACTGGGGCTGGAGAAGCCGCTTGTCGTATTGATGTTACATGAGACTCATCAGATGTCAAATTAGTAACCGAAGTCCTATCAGGTCGTGTTGATGTTACAGGAGGCTCATCAGATTTCATTTTTGTTGTCTGATTGAGTATCACAGGCATAACTGGGGCTTGAGAAGACCTAGCTTGCCGTGTTGATGTTACACCAGACTCATCAGATGTTGAATTAGTAGCCGAAATCCTATCATGCCGGGTTGATGTTACAGGAGGCGCATCAGTTGTCATGTTTGTGTCCCGACCGAGTACCACAGGCATTACTCTGGCTGGAATACTCCTAGGTCGTCGTGTTGATACCACAGGAGCTTCAACTTTCGTCAAGTTAGTTGCCTGATCAAGCTCAGGTGCTTTCGTCAAGTTAGTTGCCTGATCAAGCTCAGGTGGCATCACCTGGGTAGGCGTCGTGCTAACTGCTCGTATCGATGTTGTTGTCTGGGGCTCTTCGTCCACAGCATCGGTGCTATGAACTATTGTTGCACTGGCTGCTTTTTCTTCAGAATGAGTAATTTTTTCTCCTCTCTCAAACCTCTCAACCAATGACCGTGTCCTCCCTGAAACAACTTTTACTGCAAGTACACCAGTTCTTAATGAGTCAATAACCAGATGACTTATATGCTACCAAAGTAAAACAAAGACAGGAAACTTTGAATGGCTAACCTCCTCTAACAACCTTCACAGAGTCCGATTCTTTGCTACCTCCAGGGGATTCAGCGCCTACACGGCAGAATATTTATATCAATCACTTGCAAACTGATCAAAGCCTCAAAACCAAGTAACTTGACCCAACCGACAAAGAAAAATGTGAAGCAATTCAGTCCTAAAAGTAGCTAAAAAATGGTATGTAGTAAGCTACAAGCTAATGCTATGACTTCTCAGCGGGCTTGTTCATCCTTTTTCAAGATTACATTATCTAGTAACTTCAAACCATAAAGTAGCTCTTCTAGATCGAGTTCATTGTGTTGTGCTATCTTTTATTTAGAAACTCACTCATATTAAACAGTTTGCAAAGACAAATGCCCATAAACTAGTCAAATCTGATTTCGAATTAAGTAATTAATACTCACTTTTTAGTTCACCACCAGCTTTCTTTGGTGATAAAACTCTTTCCGGCTTGCTTGAAATAATCTTGTTATCGAAATCCTCCTCACTTGGGTTACTACCTCTGTCATCTACAAGCCCTTTTGGCAAGTCTAAACCAATGTCTAAAGTTTCAGAATCAACAGAAACAGCCGCTCTTGTCTCACTGTGGTTAGTATTTGGTGATCTCTGTACACGAGGCGGTTTCAGCAGCATAGCTGAGAAAAAATTGTACGAGATTTCCAATAAGATACAATTAGATAATCTGAAAGCTCAAATCTGATGAAACTAAAGTGTGAACTGGGAGAACTTACATTTCGCTTCATCAGTTGGTGATTCTGGAAATAAAGCTTTTTCAAACTTGTTGGTTATACTCTTGATGATAGAATCATTGGCATCAAATGGTTTTCTACCACCCTGTTCTAAATCAAACGCAGTCTTAGCATCCAGCTCTTTCTCACCGTCCGGTCCGGTTTGCTTTGGAGTACCAGACTGAACAGCCACTGACTGCTTTGTTGGCGTTTTCCTTACATTAGCTGGTCTCAGCAGCATGCCCGGCTTTGTTTTTGAGAAAGTGATAGATTCCCTTCCAGAATCAGAAGAGTCTTTCCCAATATCACTATGCACGATTAAAGGCTTATCCCCTGCTTGTCCAGTAGATGTTGCATTGACTTTAGGAGTACTTAAAGATCCTGGCTTATGTGCAACAGTTGAATTTCCACCTGTTGCTTTGAAGAGAAGATAAACAATAAGAATACAGAAGTTAGAAACGTATATAATTATGTTGATGCAGCACACAAACAGCCATTAAAGACTGAAAGTCACAATCCTGCTCAAAATGGTTATGGCTATGAATATTTATTTTATTCAGAAAAGAAGACCACCATTTCAAACTAATTCATGTTCAATAGCTACAAAACTAGGAATAAACACTTCATGTACGAGAAAATATATGATTATAGCTGGCCTAAGCGTAAGATAGCTTCCTATCAATAGACCAAGCCAACTGGAGTTAGTAATCTCCGTTAATAGTCCATCGCAATTAAACATTTTAGTGTTAATTCGACAGGTAACATGACCACAACTAGTAAGCTATCCTACAGGAATGTGACTGATTCTGAGAAATGAAAATCTAACCATAAACCTGCCATACCCTACTTGAAAGGACAATCTTCAATGAATTAAAGGTAGAAAGATGAATCCGTGAACATCAAAACAAAATTAACATTCACTCACAGTCGATGTATATGTTTTTGATTTCTTTTGTCTCATAATCTGGAGATGAGCTGCGCCTGGTGCCACTCCTTATTCGCTCGGAAGACTGATCGTCCAGAACACCGAGTATTTTTTCCATGCATTCCTTTTTATCCGAAGATCCAATCCCATATGGCTCAATCTGCTGCTTAAAATTAAGGATTACAGAAAATAGGAGTATGAGCCTTCGAAACCTCAATTATCAGCTTCACATAACTTTCGAAAGGTATGGAGAATCAGAATAGCTGACATACTGATATATCTGAGACCCAAATTCCTACGGAATTTTGGTAGTGTGAACAACCCATGAGCTTCCCTTCGCTGATGCACAAGTCACCAAGCGTTGACCATCCCATATCAACACTGTCATGGCAAACCACTGGCTCCCAGGAGTAAACCTGAATTATGAGCATCAGCTTATGATATCAATGTACTAATTCTGGAGATCTCTAACTATGGTATAGCATATCAAAAAGACAAATTAAAACCTTTAAGCCATCATCCAAACCACAGAAAAGGGTTCGCCCATCCGGGTGAAATTTGATTGAACGAACTCCTGTAGCCTGTGAGACAAGGAAAAGCACATGCTAAGAAAAAGATTGTAAATAAAAAGTTCCAAGACAAGACTACAAAGTCAGCTCAATGCCAAAACATTATTTCATAAGATGCTACTTTGTGGACGCTAGTTACTTTTATTTACTTCTTCTGATATCTTTAAGAAGAACTAAACATGCTCTTTAGAGTAAGACCGAGAATAAAGAAATTTCTGATAATTTGTGAGGTTTCCCTTCAAGGTGATCATACTTAAATTTAAAGGTAATAAAGGTATAACCATTTTGTGATATATTCTCTTGGAAAACAGTATCTAGTGACAGTTAAACTCTCATAACAAGTTAGTACCTCTGGTCGGGTAGATCCAATCAATTCAAATGTTTCCAAATCCCAGAACTTTACGGTCCTGTCAGCTGAACCTGAATAATGAATAGGAAGTGTAGGAAACCACAAGACCTCAATATAAAACTTGTGAATAGAAAAAAAAAAAAGGAATCACAGACAAACCTGTGGCTAGGAGAAACTCAAGTGGGTGGAAGTCTAGAGAACGAATAGGTCCTTCATGAAACTTAAAATCATGTATAATCTTTCCAGCAGTCAAATCCCATACNCAACACCAACCCGTAGAGAGACCCAACACACTTGAGTTGCTGTCTATGCTCACCACAACATCAGATCTTCCATCGCCAAAACAACCCACATTTGTAGTGCACACAAGAGATGAAGAACTCTTGTCTAAGGATTTGATCACTGTCAATGAGGAGACACAGTCTTTGATCCTTGGGCGTTAAGAAATAATATGCCATGGAATTGATGTGTTTTTTCTTTGTTTAAGAAACAATATGTTTTTGTATTCTCTTAAATTCAATCATTCAATATCTTCTGTTTAATTTTATCAAAATGACACCAAAAATGTTTGGAATTGATTTTTTACATTTTTAACTAAATATTTTATTACAAAAATTTCAAATAAAAATATCATAAACACTACACTGACATTTAACAGAATTAAAAAAAAAAAAGTAATTTAGAAAAGTGACTGCAAATACGATCTCTAATAACACAGATAATTTGTTTTTTCTTAAGTTCATAACATACATCGTTCAATTAGAGTAGCAGCCCTTTTTATTAAAAAATTAGAGTAGAAATTCATTTAAATTAATTTTAAAAAAAATAAAAGACTTACTTTCTTGCACTAACTGATCTTCCACGGCAAGTTTATTACTCAATTCAACAAATTAACTTGTCAAGAACTCCATTTTAATTCAACATATCTTGCAGAGAAAACACAATGCCAAAATATTTTAACTTCCATGGTGTTTTAATACATAAGCAACAAAACCAAAACAGAGAGAATCGCATAATAAGCTAAGCCACCAGAAAAACCAGAAAGTTAAAATTCTAAGTTCACAAAAAAAAAAAAAAAAGCCATTGCATCCCTAAATTTATATAATCTAATTGGGTTTAGTGATGATTACAGAGCACACCTCTTTCAACAGGTCTATCTTCTCACAGTCACAATCAAATTTCATCGCTTTCAAGATCTCTTCACTTTTCTTACACTCGACTTCTTTGGCATGCAAAGACTTCAACTTTTCTTCAACTTTCTTTTTAGTCTCCGTCGGTACTAAGCTCCATTTCTGTTTGACAGAATCGATACCAATCCTCTCAATGACTGGAACAAGATAGGAGTCCTGAAACCAATCAGATTGTGTATTCACACCAATTGGTGGTGACTCCACATCTCTTCTTCCTCTACTATCGTCTTCACCCTTGTTAGCATTAGTTGAAGAGAGCACATCAAGCTTCTTTGTTTTGATTCTCTCACTCTTCTTTGACTTAACATCAGGAGATTTAAGAGGCATCTCTTCAGCTGATCCCCAAATAGTCTCGGACAACTTGAAAAGCTCTTGTTCCTTATCGTTCAAGAAAGATGGCTCTACACCCTTCTCGACTTTCTTCATATGCTTCTTCTTTAAATGCCTAACCTTTTCAAGAAACTGGCGCTTGTTAGTCTCGAAGCTAACGACATTCTTGAATGACTCGTAAAATCCGTCTCCATCATCGGACGGAGACTTCCCTGTTTTGGATTTGAACTCTATGACTGCACGTAGCATATGGAGCTCGTCTTCTTCAGTCCACCGTTTAGGGAAATACTGTCTTTTTTTAGCTTTCTTGATCTTGTCATCTCTTGCCTTCTTGGCCCGCTTCGAACTCACGACCGCTGAGTCTTTATTAAGCCGCTTCGACCCTGATTTCATCGCTCCAGCAGACGACGGATGAGCCTCGTCGGGATCAAGAGTCGTGATGACGACTTGAGGTTCGTCTTCGGGAGTATTCCTTCCTTCATCTTCTTCCTCTTCTCCAGAAGAAGAACTTCCAAACAGCCCCAAATGCTTGTTTGCCATTAAAAAATTATAAACGGTAAAGCTTAAGAGCATCTCCATCAGGGTATATTAAGGGTATCTAAGGAAGATTTTTAAGTTAAAAGAAAATTAAAAAATTCATTTAAATGGAAACCATCTAAGAAACGTATCTTAATTAAGGAATTTCAGAAATGTTAAGAAACCCTTTTGTGTCTATTTCTGATTGGTCAATCATTTTTCAGATTAAAAAAATAAAAAACAATTAAAAGCCTGTTTGATTTTTTTTGTTCTTCCTTCTCTGAGTCCCAAAAATCATCGACGGTGAAAGAAAGGGGATTTTCTTTGGCTCCTCCGTTTCCTCCGAATTCAAGCTTCTTCGATTTTCCTCCAATACCAAACCTCCTTTGGCCTTCCTTCTCTGATTTCTCTCGGCGGCTCGTAGCGCGTGGAGCAGTGGCTGAAGCGCTCCTAAAACTCCGATCGGCATTTTCATCATAATCAGGCCTTGCTCTTGATCGAATATATCGGTGCTCTGAAGCTTGTTATAGATCTCTTCCTCTTCGGGAGAACTCGCGGCGGCGGAAGTAGAAGGAGAGAAGAAATTATCGTGCGTGAGGGTTTCGATTTCGGAAGAAGAAGACGACGGAGAGAATCAAGCGGGTCGGGTCGTTAGAGGAGGAGGAGTGAACGGGCTCTGAGCAACGATTACTGATTCATCGGAAGAGCTCGTGGAGTTGAAATCAAGTAAGGATTCTCTATCCTGCATCGCCTTCGGAGGAATCAAGTAAGGATTCTCTATCCTGTATACGATTCCCTTTAATTTTCCAAATTCATTGCTTGCTCTTGCATGTACAATGAATTTGAATCCAAATTCGTCCCAAATTCATTGCTTGCTTGAAACTCCTGCTTGTTCTACAATTCAATGTTGGAGTTTTATTTGATGAAGATCGTGTCTCTCAGTCAGCTATGCTGCTGAGGTAGTCACTAATCTATGTTATGTCAAAAACGCATATGTCTCTCTGCCTTGAAATTGTTGCGACCAAAGCATGGTTTTTATTTGATGATTGGAGCACATATGGGTCTTGTGATAGGCAAGCTTAGCTCAGCTCTGGATCGAGGATTCGTGTTTGATTTGATCCCGACACCAAGAAACGATGCTGGAGAGAGTGCTTTTAAGAACTCGACGATGATCCTTTGCCAGGTAACTTTGTGTGAGAATCCGTTTCCTGCTTTCATTACAAGGGACATGCTTAATTCGGATCATTATGGTTGTATATTTTTCAATAGTGTCTTTGCGTTTTCTTATTTGTGAATTGAGCTTTTAGGGGAAAATAAAACAATACATGATGTGAGGTGATTAGGATTCGTTTGGATGCTATTGAATGTTGATTGATCTAAATTGTGGAAATTTTATATTAAATTGTGGGATCTAAGTACTTCTACTTATCTATGTATTGCTCTGGATGAGACTGATTTAGAGGTCCCCTGTGATGCTAAAGTCAACGATTTTTTGATGGTATTCAACATGCTAGCTTCCCCAAAACCTAGAACATACATTGGACGTTGAAACCGTGATATTTGACGATGAACTTTCACCAGGGTAACGTTTCTGTGTAATTGGAATCTGTTAGAAAGCATCAAAAACAGTACAGAAGCCGGCGTGTTGCTATACTTGTTCCTGTTGTATCTTTGGTAAATAACGCGCGGTATTTTAAACTTTTAGGAATTGATCAACACTACATTTCATATGTGAATGTTTTATGCCCATTGTGTTTTAGGTTCGTTACACAAACACTAGAAAGAGTACACTTTTCTGCCTATATTTGGTATAAAAAATGAACGTTGTTCTGTTTACTTGTTTGCGTCTTGCAGCAACACAACACGGAGCTGGTGGTTGGTATGGTGAGGCAGCGGTTTAAGAAACACATGCATGAGACAAACCCATAGAATATTCAGAAGTTGAAAGATGAGTGAGTTTTCTTCTTCTCCCCAACCTCCAGTGAATGATTTGACTTCAAAACTATATGATCGGATCAGATGTAGAACTTGTTCATTGATGCATATGTTACCGAAAATGATATTTGTACACACTACCTCACACTTTTGCTAAGTAAAATAGCTTTTAAAATAGAATTTTTTTATTCTTAAGAACCTTATTAAGGTTCCACCAATGGAAGGGGAAAAAATTTAAAATCTATTACAAAGTTCTTAAAATGGAATGAGAGAAAATTTATATTAAAAAATTGGTTAAGATACCCATATGGATATCTACCAATGGAGATGGTCTAAGAGAGTAGTAAGTGAAGAAATGTTTCAAACTTTTTGTTAAAACTTTTAAGAAAAGAAAACACTTTTTAGGTAAAGAGGTTTGCTGTTTTCTCGATGAATATCAAGGTAATATGACTAGAAGGCTTAATAAATAAGGGGAATGGTTGTGTAATACGTTTATATAATATTTTTCTTATTTGCTGGAATATCATATCAGTGACGTAAAACAGTAAATACGTATTCTTTCAAGCCTCACACACACCACCTTTCACACAGGAGATTTGATATGACTACACACAATCTCCAATATTTTACTCTATATTTTCTTAATATCTTTTCACACTGAACGAGATTTGATATGATTACACTAACACTATTTCCAGTAGTTTACTCTATTTTTTAATTTAAAAATAATATTCTTTAAAAATAAAGAATTTTTTTGATCTAATAGTTCTCTCTAACTTTTACTAAAAAACAAATATTCAAAAATATTTTATTTTTGCTTAGTTATTAGCTTTTTATAATTTTTCTACTTTATAGATATAATTTTTTATCTTTTTATTTTATATGTTTAACAAAAATTACATAAAATTATTTCAAATTTTTTTTTAAGACAATTATTTTGGATTTTCCTATCTTTATTTTTAGGTATTTATTATTTATTATGTTATTTTTAATTTCATATATGTTAATGTTGTATTTTTAATTTTTTATTAATTATATAACTAATTACCGTTGACTATAAGAAAAAACAACTAGTTATTGTTGATATATTTTTTTAAAAATATAAAACTAAAACATATAATTTTTGTTTAGACACAAAATAAAAATATATCAAAATTAAATGTTGTAATAAAAAGCTATACTTTAAAAATAGAGAATTTCATATGTAACTTAAAATTTAAAATTTATTTTGCTAACATGATCACATTGTTGATAATAGTTCTACTATGTTGGAAAAAAAAATGTTCTACTATGTTATTTGGACATACCAAAAAAAAATCTACTATGTCGTTTATCAAATGTAGCTAGACTCATAGATATGAATCATATGATATGATTATATTAAATTTTCTCTCTATTGCATAATTCAAGCAGTTTAATGAACTCGTTCAAGAAAAATTAGTGGGGATAACTGCATTCACATCATTTTTTTTTAGGGATAATTGGATGAACAACCCAAATTTTGAACAAAATTAGATGAAACACATATTTTTATGGAGGTTCAAACATGAAATTATTTTACCCACAAAATGGACGATCTTAACCCCACGCGCTTGGTCGATCTTGAACATTTTTTAACTTTATTCACTTAATCTACTTTTCTGATTTTAGTGATCGAAACCAAAAAAAATCTAGAATTCAGTTTTCCTCTTTCTAGAAGTCTCTTTCTTTTTCAACTTTTTTATCTCTCAAACAAATTACCTCACATGTCTCTCTCTCTTTCTCGTTTCAGAGATTTGTTTTTTGTTTTTCCCATTGTTTCACTTGAATTACGCATTCGATCTCGCCGATCTTCATAGATCTACATCCGCCTTGAATAGGATTGCATATTTGGTCCTTTGAAAATAAATCTATTATAGATTCCACCACCGACTTCTTCTTTCACCATCGCCTACGTCTTCCTTCGCCACCGTCTGCATCTCTGATTATGTAACTATTTCATATTTCAATTTTACTCTATAAATAAATATATACACGTACATATCATATTAAACATCTATATATATATACATATGTATTACATAACTTAATATTACTCTATAAATAAATATGTATATGTACATAGCATGTTAGACATCTACATATATACAAGTATAAAGAAATAATATTTTATTTAGCCATCTACAAATTAAATTATAGAACTAATTAATATTACAATAACAACATATAAAAATATAAACGTACATATCATATTGTAAATGTATTTATCTATAGTAAGTTGAACATAATTAGATTATAAAATTATATAAACATTCGAAAAACTTTATATATGTATATAATAGAATAGATGTCCATAATACGAGTTAACATTGCAAGTTTTACGGTGAACAAAATTATATGAGCACTCGTCATTCACTATCGCATTTAATGACTATCAAATCCCACCGGTTCCTCGAAGACAAACTGTTCAAGTGGACAAGTTGTTCCCACATTAATGGCAAAGTGTACGCGCATCACGATGACATGGGATGTAAATTGGAGAATAAAAATTATCTCTCGGTATTCTTATGTTGAATACTCATACAAAAAGTTGGCATAGTCAAATAGCTAATTCTTTTCCAACACTTAGCTCTACACCAAATTGACCCTTTTTTTTATCAGAGCCGCCCCTAACTTAGAATATACATAAAGTTTGTCAGAAGAAAATCCAGAGTAGTTAGGGGATTGACGTCAGAGCCGCCTCTAAAAAAACAGATTTTAGATTTTGAAAGAGATGGGCTAAAAAATGTGTTTATATTATATATATATTGGTTTTTGTATATTGCATAATTCAAACAGTTCAAGTAAAAAAGATATATATATATATATATATTATTTTTCTCTATTGCATAATTTAAACAGTTCATGAAAAAAAATCATATACTATATGTTTTAGAAATTTCCACATCAAGCGATATTATGTGCCACATTTTCTATTAATGTATTAACGTATTTAGTTTTTTTTTTCCATCTGGAATTTTCGTTCAAACAGTGAAATGATTTAGAAATTAAAATTTATAAACAACGCAACATGATTAAATCCGATACCAAAGAAAGAGAGTCAATTACATTTAAAGGTACTTTAAGTTTGAAACTAACAAAAAATGAATCTTTTGCTACTAGTGTACTTTGGCTTCATCTTCTCTCATCTTTTAGACCTAAAAAACCAATTACTGTATATCCTTAATGAAGGTAAAAGAATTTTGTGATGGTAGTCGGCTACGTAGCACGGAAAGCACCGGAAACTGTGATCCAATTTCGTGGACGACCTAAAACATAATATGTAAATTGTTACACAAATCTATCATAATTTCAACCTATGAACGCCGTTTTATGGAATTCTTACGGTGGATCTACTTGGATGTTGTTTTATGGATACCTTATGACAAAACTTGTCTCTATATTCCTCTAATTCACTACTCTTCTTATATTATTCACAAATACCCATCTACAGCACGAAATAAAAATAAATCCACTATTAGTCTGTACACATGGACATAGATCTGTGGATGGTCACTAGTCTCGAAAATGACTACAGACGCATCCATACCCAACCCATATCATTCTACATCACTATTCAAATGTTGCAACTTATCTATTACATCTCCTCCCAACATCCAAACATATACTACATCCACATCTTATACATCTATCCGCTTTTGTCCACAGATTTAATCTCAGTAAGGGTAAAAAAGACATTGTGCATTCCAAAAAGCATAGAAAAATATAAGAAAGTATCCTAGTTGATCAAAGTACTCTTTTATGTAAGAGAAATTGAAAAAGTGCTCTTTTATGTAAATGACTTTTTACTTCTACTTTTTATTCATATTTGTTTTATTTTATTATAATTTATTTTTTTATCCGGTTATATTTCATTTTATTTATGATCTCAAATTCTCGATCTAGAGACTGTATATGAGTATGATATAAATATTTAATTTATTTAAAAAAAATAAATGATAAAAATGGTATAAGAATAAATGATAAAAATGTTATAGCATATTGTTATTTTTCATGTAAAGATATAATATATATTAATTATAAAATTTTCGTAAATGCAAATTATTATGAATATATGTTAAAACAAATTTGAGATCGTCATGTTACATCATCTCTCTCCTCCTCTTGAACGTTTAACTGACATTGGGCTTGCTTCAAATCACAGAAGCCCAATTCCCTTTTGCTTCCTTCATGTACTCCTGTTGGGCCCGTTCGCTTAGACGAAGCCAATTCTCAAAAGGATTTTCCCAGAAAAGAGTCGTCGAAGAAAGACGAGGGCTTTTGTTTTGACTAAAAACCAAAAACGACACCGTCTTGAAAAGTTATGTAAAGAGAAGAAACTCGCGGATTTGAGCGAAAACTGAACTTGAGAATTCCTTCTTTGGTAGGGATGGATTATGTGATGGATTATGTCGGAGCTTGCGAACTCTGATGTATGACATTTAACATTTTATATGATCTGTTAAAGATTGATGTCCTCCTAAGGGTTAATTTGATCACTTCTGTTGAAAGTTAAGCATTGGATGTTAAACTGATACAAATTATGAACTAATTATTCCCTAATTATATATATATATATATTTCGTTGACTTGGTCAAAATATTCCCTAATTATTGTGAAAATTAAAAATCACAATGAATAAAAAAATTAGAATTTCTGAGGTCAAAGTTATAGCCAAAATAAGTAAGTCAGTTGGTGTCGTTTTCTCTTTGCGTCCTTGGCATTCAAATTTCAAAGTCTGCTACTTTTGGCTATAACCCCGTATTTCTCTAAATACGAATACCATTGATAGTCGCTGTCTCTCTGTACTAAAGCTCCCGCGACGTTGCAGTACCTTTGAATGCTGGATCGTGTGGATTATAGTTTAAAGTCGCCGATGTCGGCTAGAACAATTTATGCCCAGATGGTGTGAACTGTATAAGTCGGCCACAATGCTGTCTCGATCGGGTCTTTCGGTCCGGCGATGGTTTTATTTAACAGTCATGTACTCGAACGTCTGGGTTACGCACCGGAACTGTTTGATGAAATGCCTGAACGAGAGGTAAAGTTTCACAGGCTGATCTTCGAACCGGTAAAATGTTAAAGGTGAGAGTTTCTTCTAAGTTTGTAGGATCTTAAGTTTGCAACTTGCTCGTTGTTTATCAAATTGAAGCAATTTCCAGCTCTGTAATTGTCCTTCTAGGAGAAAAACAAAAGCTTTAAACTTGTTTGGCTTGTAGAAAGTTGACTTTTGAGTACTACACGCTATTCTTTGTGGCCAGTAAGATCGGAGCAATCAATTTCCAGCTCTGTATTCTTCTTTTCTTTTTTCTTTTTTTGTTTCTTTGACTCTTTTTTTTTTGTTGGTTGAATATTAATTTTCTTTTGACTTATTTTAGTGCTTATTATATTCAAAGCAGCCAGTCTGAACAAAAAAAGATCCAAATGAGGTTTTTGCTCATATAGAAGATATCTTGCACAGAAATAGGAAGATACATGAGAAAGATGGGTATGGTTTTATTTGCTTGCTGGCTCCTACTAATCTTATTCCCAACTTGTGGTTATGCAGATATAAACACATCAAGTCCTTTGTCAATAGGACAAACCCTGAGTTCCCCTGGTGGGTTTTTTGAGTTAGGCTTCTTCAGTCCTGATAATAATACCCGGAATCAGTATGTTGGGATCTGGTTCAAGCAAATGGTTCCTCGGGTGGTTATTTGGGTGGCTAACAGAGATACGCCAGTTACAAACTCTGCGGCGAATCTCACCATCAGCAGCAATGGGAGCCTGGTCTTGCTTGATGGAAAACAAGATGCTATTTGGTCAACAGGAGAAACTCTCACAACCAGCAAGTGTCATGCCGAGCTTTTAGACACCGGAAACCTTGTTGTAGTTGATGATGTTTCAAGAGCAACTTTATGGCAAAGCTTCGAGAATCTTGGTAATACTATGGTGCCTCAGTCATCGTTGATGTATGATACTCCCCATGGCAAGAAGCGTGTGTTGACTACGTGGAAAAGAGACAGCGATCCATCTCCTGGGGGGTTCTCACTGGAGATTACACCACAAGTCCCCTTACAAGGCCTTATAAGGAAAGGCTCAGCGCCTTACTGGAGAACAGGTCCATGGGCAAAAACAAGATTCTCTGGGTTTCCACAATTTGATGAATCATATGTAAGTCCATTCAGCGTCGTCCAGGATCTAGCAACAGGCACAGGATCTTTCTCTTATTCCATGTTAAGAAACTATAATCTATCGTACATTACCCTAACACCAAAGGGGCAAATGGAGATTTATTGGGATGAAGGCAAAAGATGGTTGCACCACTTAACGGCTCCAATAAGCTCATGTGACATATACGGTGCATGCGGGCCTTTTGGTTTGTGTGTGAGATCCAGTACCCCGAGGTGCATATGCTTGAAAGGTTTTGTACCAAAGTCAGATGAGGAGTGGAGAAAAGGGAATTGGACAAGTGGGTGTGTTAGACGTAAACAGTTATCTTGCCAGGCGAATTCTTCTATAAGAACACGAGGCAGAGACACAGACATCTTCTATCGTATGACCGGTGTAAAGACTCCGGATCTGCACCAATTTGCAAGCTTTCTAGATGCAGAACAGTGATACCAGGGTTGTCTAGGAAACTGCTCTTGCACAGCCTTTGCCTATATAAGTGGAATTGGATGCTTAGTATGGAATGGAGAGCTAGTAGACACGGTTCAGTTTATGTCTAATGGAGAGATTCTCTCCATCCGTGTTGCAAGTTCGGAATTGGGTGAGAATGAAACACATTTCTTCTGGAGATTCTTGCTTTCTTATTATGTTCGAAGTTTCAACTATATTTATAATGTTCTGTAGCAGCATGGTTTAGAGTTTTATTTTCTGGTGAATATCTCAGCTGGAAGCAGCCGAGCCAAGATTATCGTGGGTATTACTGCCAGCATTTCCGTTTTCGCAATCTTGGTCTTTGCCGCGCTTATGTTCTGGAGATACAGAGCGAAACAAAATGGTAAGACACTGAAAAACTTAGCAGCTTTATCTCCCTCTGTTAATCTCTTTCCTTGTCCCTAATTTTTTACTCTTCATAAATTTTACACTAATCGGAAGAAGATCTGTCAAAGCTTGATCTCTTCCTAAGCGCTAATCTGCTCACTTCTATTGGAAGTTAAGCCTTTGGTTGCTAGGCTGCTGTAAATCAAGCACTAATACATGCACATTTTTTTCTCGTAGAACCAACTCCTGTTGTCTTCGATACTTTACATGATACATGGAAGAATGATTTTGAACCACAAGATATATCAGGCGTAAATTTCTTTGAGATGCATACCATACGAACTGCTACGGATAACTTCAGTTCTTCAAATAAACTTGGTCAAGGTGGATTTGGTCCAGTTTACAAGGTATGTGACATTCTATTTATTTGCTTCTTTCTTTTTTTTCTCTTGTGTATATTTCTCCATATCTATCTGAAGCTATTCTTCCAGGGAAAGCTGGTAGATGGAAAGGAAATAGCCGTTAAACGCCTTGCTAGTAGCTCTGATCAGGGTACAGGGGAGTTCATGAATGAAATAACATTAATCTCAAAACTACAACATAGGAACTTGGTTCGGCTTTTGGGGTACTGCATCGAAGGGGAAGAGAAGATACTGATTTATGAGTTTATGGTGAACAAAAGCCTTGATATATTTCTCTTTGGTCTGTCCTCTGTTCCATTTACCTCTTCGTTTGCCTTTTCCTTCCATCATATAATAATAGTTAGTCTGTTACTGTCACTAATCTATTCTATGGTATTCTCTAGATTCAACTCTAAAGCTTGAGATCGATTGGCCAAAGAGATTCGATATCATTCAAGGTATTGCGCGTGGACTTCTCTATCTCCACCGTGACTCACGCCTTAGGGTCATTCACCGAGATCTAAAGGTTAGCAATATTCTTCTGGACGAGAAGATGAACCCGAAAATATCAGATTTCGGACTGGCTCGGATGTTTCAGGGAACCCAATATCAGGACAACACTCGAAGGGTTGCAGGAACTCTGTAAGAACCTGTCTTCAATGACATGCTTAACAAGGATTCATACTTTATCATCCTATATTAACTCGATGGAAACTGTTTTGGTATTTGAACAGAGGATATATGTCTCCTGAGTATGCATGGGCAGGTTTATTCTCTGAGAAGTCCGATATCTATAGCTTCGGAGTTCTCATGTTTGAAATCATCACCGGAGAGAAGATCTCAAGGTTCAGCTTTGGCGATGGGAGCAAAGGCCTTCTTGCATATGTAAGTGAATGTTTTGATTCTCATTCACTTACAGACATTTTCAGTCACCATTACAAAACATTTCTTGTTCTTGTATTCAGGCTTGGGAGTCTTGGTGCGAGTCTGGGGGATCGGATCTTCTGGATAGAGATCTTAGTGATTCATGCAACGCGTCTGAAGTTGCGAGGTGTGTTCAGATTGGTCTTCTCTGTGTTCAACACGAAGCTGCAGACAGACCCAACACTCTTCAAGTGCTGTCTATGATTACTTCAACAACAGATCTTCCAATTCCAAAGCAGCCAATATTTGCAGCGCAAACTCTAAACGTGCAAACTCTATACGATGAGTCAGTGTCTAAAGATCTAATCTCTGTCAATGAGTTAACACAATCGGTGATCCAAGGACGATAAGCTCTTAGTTTCAGTCTGTAGATTCATGAGCCTAAGATTTTGAGATCCCACTTTTTGTTGTTGTTAAATACTCAAAGCAGGTGAATATTGTTTTTTAACTGTGAAAAGTATAATCATAATGATAAAGTAGGCATATGCACACAAAAAAAGAAAATGATAAAGTAGGCATTTTTATTGGATGATGTCGTCTTCTCTTGCGTTCTCGGCAGTGAAAGTCTGCGAATTTGGTTGCAATCGTTGATGCCCAGATGGTAGGAGCTGGATTGATCCGCCATAGTTTTATGGGTAAGAGCTGTCTTTTTCTGTAAAAGTCTTCGACTTCGTCTATGCGTTCACCATTGGAACTTTTGGGTCATGCACTGAATGTGTTCGGTGAAATGCGTGAATGAGATGTCAAGTTTCAAAGTCTAGGCACTAGGGAACAATAGTTGAAGCCGCTCATCAAAAGTCGCTGAAATGAAATTTGGATGATGAAGAACCAAAAAAAACCTTACCTGAAGACTCAAAAAAAGTTGACAGGTAAGGTTTTTTTGGTTCTTCATCATCCAAATTTCATTGCCTACGATTTAACAAAGAACCATAGCTATAGTTGTGTCCTTGAAGATGCCAAAAGGAAGTACTCGTAAAATGTTGCAGAAGCGTTCTCGTGCTCTGTTTTATTTTTGTCGGTTACATTCCTAGAAGTTGTGAAATGTGAATGCTTGTTTGTGATGTGGTGATTGGTTTGATGGAAAGTTGTTGACTTCATTTATGGAATATTCAAAGTTATCTGCTGAAGCAACATGGAATATAAAAATTAGGAAAACATAAATATTTTTTTGTTTTATTTGGTGTGAATGGAGAGATGTGATTCTAGTGGTCAATGGGGTCTATGGATTGTCTTATTAAAACTGCGGTCTGTATGGCTTATTATTATAATCACGATATATAAAATAAATAAGGAGCCGCCATGGATACATCCGAGAGGTTTCATACTTTTTGTAAGATGTACACGAAAGAAGTTTGTTCTGTTATTGCATTGACTTTATGCAGAGCTTTTTTCATAAGTTGAAATCTTTAGAAGAGCTCTTGTATATCATATGGGAAAGATTGATATTCTTTTCTTTGCTTCCTTCTTCTTCTTCTTGCTGATCAGATTCCCGAGTTATGGCTATGCAGCTATAACCAAAGCAAGTCCTTTGTCGATAGGACAAACTCTAACCTCCCCTGGTGGATCTTATGAGTTTGGTTTCTTCAGTCCTAACAATTCTCAGAATATGTTGGCATCTGGTTCAAGAACATCACTCCTCAGGTCGTTGTCTGGGTGGCTAACAGAGATAAGCCGGTCACAAAAACCACTGCGAATCTCACTATCAGCAGCAATGTGAGCCTAATCTTGCTGGAGGGAGAGCAAGATGTTGTTTGGTCAATAGGAGAAACTTTCTCATCCAACGAGTTTCGTGCTGAGCTTTTAGACAATGGAAATTTTGTCCTCGTTGATGAAGTTTCCGGAAGAATCTTATGGCAAAGTTTTGAGCATCTCGGTGATACTATGCTACCTCAATCATCTGTGATGTATGATGTTCCGAATGACAGGAAACGTGTTTTATCTTCCTGGAGAAGTCCCACAGATCCTTCACCTGGAGAATTCGTAGCTGAGCTTACAACACAGTTGCCTCCGCAAGGCTTTATAATGAGAGGATCCAGGCCTTACTGGAGAGGCGGTCCATGGGCAAGGGAAAGGTTCACTGGCACACCAGAAATGGATGAATCACATGTAAGCCAATTCAGCGTTTCCCAAGATGCAGCAGCCGGCACAGGATTTTTGACTTATTCATTGCAAAGAAACTCTAACCTTTCGTACACTACGCTAACATCAGAGGGATCGTTGAAGATTCTTTGGCATGATGGCTCTGGTTGGGTTAATGACTTTGAGGCTCCACTAAGCTCATGTGATGTTTATAATGCATGCGGTCCTTATGGGCTGTGTGTGAGATCCAATCCTCCAAAGTGTGAATGCTTGAAAGGCTTTATACCAAAGTCAGATGAGGAGTGGAATAGAAGGAACTGGACTGGTGGTTGTGTGAGAAGAACAGACTTATCTTGTCGTTTGAACTCTTCTGTAACAACACAAGACAATGATGCAGACGTCTTCGACACTATTGCAAATGTGAAGCCTCCAGATTTTTATGAATATCTAAGCTTGATCAATGCAGAGGAGTGCCACCAGCGTTGTCTTGGAAACTGTTCTTGCATGGCATTTTCCTATATTGAACAAATTGGATGCTTGGTGTGGTATCGAGAGCTTGTCGATGTAATGCAGTTTTCTGCTGGAGGAGAGGTTCTTTCCATCCGTCTTGCCAGTTCTGAGTTGGGTAGGAAATGAAACAGAGCATAAGTATTGTTCTTGGTGATGTTCTTGTTTACTGCAGCATGGTTAACAGTTTACTTTTCTGGTGTTGCATCTCTCAGCTGGAAGCAATCGAACCAAGATAACGTAGCTAGCACTGTCAGCATTTTTGTTTTCATGATCTTGGTTTTAGCCTCTTATTGGTTCTGGAGATACAAAGCAAAACAAAAGGGTGAGACTCTGAAATGCTTACTTTCTCTGTGTTGTTTTAGGTTATCTATAGCCTTTGAATGCTGTAAATTTAGTACTGACAGTTGAATGTTTGCAATTCATAGATTCAACTCCTACATCCATGGAGACTTCACAAGATGCATGGAAGAAAGAACTGAAACCACAAAATGTAAATTTCTTTGAGATGCAAACCATATTAACTATCACGGATAACTTCAGCATGGAAAATAAGCTTGGTCAAGGTGGATTCGGTCCAGTTTATAAGGTAAGGTTATATAAGCTTTATCTGCTCTTTTCCTTGAAAATGCTCATTCTTGTTCACTAGAAAAAAATCTAAGACTTTGCTTCCAGGGAAAGCTGCAAGATGGGAAGGAAATAGCTATAAAACGTCTTTCAAGCAGCTCTGGACAGGGTCTAGAGGAGTTCATGAATGAAATAATACTCATCTCGAAACTCCAACACAGAAACTTGGTTCGGCTTATGGGATGCTGCATTGAAGGAGAAGAAAAGCTTTTGATTTATGAGTTTATGGTGAACAAAAGCCTCAATACCTTTATATTTGGTATGTCCCTTATTGCACCTACCTCTGCATTTTTCCAATTTTCTTCATCATGTGAAACTCTTGTCTTGTGTTATGTGTTTGGCTGACTAAAATGTTTATAATTTGGCTAGATTCGACGAAAAAGCTTGAGCTTGATTGGCTCAAGCGGTTCGATATCATTCAAGGTATTGCTTGTGGGATTCTCTATCTTCACCGTGACTCATGCCTCAGGGTTGTGCACCGGGATTTGAAGGTCAGCAACATACTTTTAGATGAGGACATGAACCCAAAAATATCAGATTTTGGATTGGCTCGGATGTTTCAAGGAACACAACATCAAGCCAACACTCGTAGGGTTGTTGGAACTCTGTATGTATCTGCCTCCTCTATACATTTATAACAAAGCTCAATCAAAGCCTTTACTTGCTTATATCATCAAACCTGGTGAATCTTTTTTGGTAAAATGAACAGAGGATACATGTCCCCAGAGTATGCATGGACAGGAATGTTCTCTGAGAAATCAGACATCTATGCATTTGGAGTTCTACTATTGGAAATCATCACCGGAAAGAGGATTTCGAGCTTCACCATTGGAGAGGAAGGCAAAAGCCTTCTCGAATATGTAAGCCAACTACATTCTCTGTCTTTCTTGAATCTTGATTATGGATCAAATGTTTCTTATATGCTTGTGTGTTTCATCAAATTTTCAGACTTGGGACTGTTGGTGCGAAAGCGGTGGATCGGATCTATTGGATCAGGATATATCCAGTTCGGGTTCTGACATCGAAGTAGAGAGATGTGTTCAGATTGGTTTGCTCTGTGTTCAACAGCAAGCTGTGGATAGACCTAACATTGCACAAGTCATGTCAATGCTTACTACAACAACGGATCTTCCGAAACCAAAACAACCCGTCTTCGCATTGCAGATTCAAGAGAGTGATTCAGAGTCTAAGAGTGTCTATTCTGTGAATAATATAACACAAACTGCTATAGTTGGTCGATAAAATAAAAGCATTGCTTTTGCAAATCAGTCACCATGTTTACAAAACGGAATCGATTGTAAATTGTTGTAAAGATATTGGATGTTAATATGCTGAGGATGTGATGTTGCGACTGTTACGCCTCGATTATTAATTACATTGAAAAAAGAACTCAAAATTTTAAAATAGAAACAAAAATTAGTTTATCATTATGATCTAATTTGTTTGTTTAGATTGGGATTAGAAACATACTTTTATGAAGTACAAAAAAACTCAACCTTTCGTTTGCATTTGGCATTATGATCTTGATTTCAATAGAAGAAGAGCAGAACAAAACAAAACAGATTACGACAGAGAGATTACCTCAAAAGCACGGCTTTAAATGTCCAAAAGCACGAGTCTTTGACTCGATAGAGAGGGAGAGATAGAGAATGTTATGGCTCAAATATTCAAAGACACGAGACAAACAAATATCGAGAGTGTTGTACACACGGCCTTGAAAAAAGCTAACTCCAAAGTTGTTTTTTTCTTAGTGTCATCAAAAATCGCGTGTTGTAGACGTAGTTTCACAGTGAAAGCTCGCGACTTTGGATCGAAGCGCTTACGCCCAGATGATCTCAGCGTGATCAATCACAATTAATTTTTAAAAAACAAAAATTTGATCGTTTTTCCTTATTCTTCAGCTATAGTGATTGGTTGGAATGTTTGACCGCTTCGTCAAGAAGGGACGCACTGATTGTGTTCGACGAAATGACTGACCGAGATTTTTGACTTCAAAAGGGCCAACAAATTTTACTCAAGAGACTCGTGGAATCAGGTACATTGGATTTCTCTTAATTTGGGAGAAATTGCAAGAAAACTAGAAATCTTGTTCAATCCGCTAAAAAGTTATGTACTGTGTTATGGAAGCTGATTGATCTATGCGTGGTTATCATTGCAGTTTGTGTGAGGAAATGATATTTTGAAGGAGATATTTCCAGAAATGCAAAGCTTTTGTAGCATCCAGGTAACTTCTGCATATGGGCCCTATTTTTTGCGTTAATCTCTCTTTCATGGAAAGTGACGAGTTTGAAAGCTGAAAATGTATTCTTTCAGGAGAGAAAATTGACTTCTAGTTACACTTTTTAATGCAATTGGATTGTTTCAACGTCTCATTTTTAAATTTTTTGTTTAATTATATAAAGCAGCTTAAAGTATTGGTGATTGATAGTGTGACACATTAATGCACTATAGAGTAAAAAAAAAGAGAACTTTGAAATCGTCAATTATTGTGATCTTAAAGTTTGGTCAACTTTAGGTTGTCTTAAGTAGCAGAAGACTCATGAGTTTTTATGTTTATAGGTGAAACTAAAAGAGGATTGTTCTCTCAATTCTTTGAGTTCACAAAAGTAACTTTTTTTGTTCAAATCTCAAGATGATTATCGTTGTATGCTTGCTCTTGTTAACAACCATGTTCTCAAGCTGTGGCTATGCAGCTATAACCACATCAAGTCCTTTGTCCGTAGGGCAAACTCTGAGCTCTCCTGGTGGATCTTTCGAGCTAGGCTTCTTCAGTACCAACAGTTCTGGGGATCAGTATGTTGGAATCTGGTTCCAGAAAGTCACTCCTCGGGTTATTGTTTGGGTGGCCAACAGAGAAAAGCCAGTCTCGAACCCCACGGCAAATCTCACAATCAGCAGCAATGGAAGTCTTATCTTGCTTGATGGCAAGCAGGATCCTGTGTGGTCATCTGGAGGAGATATTACGTCTAACAAGTGTCGTGCTGAGCTTCTAGACACCGGAAATCTTGTACTCGTAGATAATGTTACTGGAAAGTATTTGTGGCAAAGTTTTGAGCATCTTGGTGATACTATGCTACCACTCACATCTCTGATGTATGATACTCCTCACAACAAGAAACGTGTGTTGACTTCCTGGAAAAGTGAGACTGATCCATCACCTGGGGAGTTTGTAGCTGAGATTACACCACAAGTGCCCTCGCAAGGCATTATATGGAAAGGCTCGTCACCCTATTGGAGAAGCGGACCATGGGCGGAAACAAGGTTCACTGGGATACCAGAAATGGATGAATCATACATAAATCCATTGGGAATGGTCCAAGATGTAGCCAACGGCACAGGAGTTTTCGCTTTTTGTGTACTGAGAAATTTCAATTTGTCATCCATCAAGCTAACATCAGAGGGATCATTGAGGATTCAACGGTATAATGGAACCAGTTGGATTAAGCACTTTGAGGGTCCGGTAAGCTCATGTGATCTATATGGTACATGTGGACCTTTTGGTTTGTGTGTGAGGTCCGGTAATCCAATGTGCCAATGCTTGAAAGGGTTCGTACCAAAGTCAGATGAGGAGTGGAGAAGCGGGAATTGGAGTCGTGGGTGCGTCAGACGCACAGACTTATCTTGCGAAGAAAGCTCTTCTGCGGAAACGCAGGGCAAAGATAGAGACGCCTTCTATCATGTTTCCAACATAAAGCCTCCAGATTCTTACGAACTAGCAAGCTTTAGCGATGAAGAACAATGCCAGCAAGGCTGTCTCAGGAACTGTTCTTGCACAGCCTTTTCCTTTGTCAAAGGAATAGGATGTTTGCTGTGGAACAGGGAGCTATTGGACACCGTGAAATTTGCTGCTGGAGGAGAGACTCTTTCCCTTCGTCTTGCACATTCTGAATTGAGTAAGCCATCATAAAGAGCTTTTCATATAACATCATATAATCTCTAATGTTATTTTCGGGTAGCAGTGTCGTTTACAGTTTAGTTTTCTTGTGACCCTTTCAGCTGGAAGCAAGCGAATCAAGGTTATCACTATTGGCACTCTCAGCTTCTCTGTTTTCTTGATCTTGGTGCTTGCTGCATATGGGTGTTGGAGATACAGAGGGAAACAAAATGGTGAGAATCCAAATAGCTGATTTCTCTTCAACATACTCGTCTCTTGATCTTCCTACGTATTATCCTGTTATGGTTCCATGTCTACTTGGGATTCGCTTGTTTCTATATAAGCTTTCAGACGTCTATTTGAGATTTAGCTGAATGCTAGAAATTCTGTGCTAACAAATGGATACTTGTAACTTGTAGGTTCAAGTCTTGTATCCAAAGACAATATAGAAGGCGCTTGGAAGAATGATTTGCAATCACAAGATGTCTCAGGTTTAAATTTCTTGGAGATTCATACCCTACAAACGGCCACAAATAATTTCAGCATGTCAAATAAACTCGGCCAGGGTGGGTTCGGTACGGTTTATAAGGTAAGAAATATGAGTTGCTTCTATTCGCTCTTCTCCATTCTGATATATCTTGTTCTTTATATGACTGTCTGCAACTATGCAATTATGATGCCTTCAGGGGAAGCTTCACGACGGGAAGGAAATAGCTGTAAAGCGTCTCTCTAGCAGCTCTGTACAGGGTAGAGAGGAGTTCATGAACGAGATAAAACTCATCTCGAAACTACAACACAGAAACTTGGTTCGGCTTTCGGGATGCTGCATCGATGGAGAAGAGAAGCTACTGGTCTATGAATATATGGGGAACAAAAGCCTTGATACATTTCTCTTTGGTAAGCCTCTTTTTGCTTTTCTCCTCGCATGACTAATAAATTCTTAACGCTGATCGGTTTCTGCTATACTCTCTGTGTGTGGTACTTTTGGCAAACAGATTTGAAGAAAAAGCTTGAGATTGATTGGCCTAAGAGATTCAATATCATTCAAGGAATCGCACGTGGACTTCTCTATCTCCATCACGACTCATTCCTCAGAGTTGTACACCGTGATCTGAAGGCCAGCAACATTCTCTTGGATGACAAAATGAACGCAAAGATATCGGATTTTGGACTGGCTCGGATGTTTAATGGAAAACAACATCAAGACAACACTGGGAGTGTCGTAGGAACTCTGTAAGAAACCAGTCCCATTCTTATGACATGCTCAACTAAAAGTCTCTCATGTTTACACTCAACCTGACTAACTGTTAAATCAAATTTGAACAGAGGATACATGTCTCCCGAGTATGCTTGGACAGGGAAGTTCTCTGAGAAATCCGACATTTACAGCTTCGGAGTTCTGATGCTCGAAATCATCACAGGCAAGGAGATTACAAGCTTCAGCTATGGCAAAGATAGCAAAAACCTTCTCTCATATGTAAGAACATAACTTAAAACACTTGCTGCAGTGTCTAAATTTGATTCTTAATTATCTCTTACATGTTTTCGATTTGTTGTAACAGGCATGGGAATCATGGAGCCAAACCGGGGGAGAGAATCTACTGGATGAAGATCTTGCTGATTCAGATTCAGTTAATTCAGTTGAAGCAGGGAGATGTGTTCATATTGGTTTGCTATGTGTTCAACATCAAGCTAATGATAGACCAAACATCAAACAAGTTGTGTCAATGCTGACTTCAACAACGGATCTTCCTAAGCCAACACAACCAATGTTTGTACTGGACACAAGCGATGAGGATTCTTCTCTGTCTCGACACTCCAATGATCTCTTCTCTGTTGATGAAAACAAATCATCCAAGGAGCTAAATGTTTCCTGTTAAATACTGTTGACCAATCTGATTCTTCCATGTGTTGTTATTCAGAATTGTGAAATAAACTTAAGTGATGTAAATTCAGTTTTTTTAATGCTATAAATTTTACATTATGACTTTAGATTTATTGTAAAGGGTTTAGAGACTCCAAACGGGAGAGAAGGTTTTGACCAAACCACACAAAGTAAGAAACTAGTCAATGGAGTTGTCTTCTTCTTCTAACGGATTTGACTTTTAATCGATGAGAGAGAGGATAAGCTATCAATCAAAATGAATCAAATGATTGGCTGCACAGAAGCAGAGGAAATCTTTGTCAAATTCGTACACCAAATGAGTATTATCTATTGTCGTATATGTGAGAGTATTTCGGAGAGTGAAGATGGAGGTTTTGTTTGTAATACAAGTTCTGTGTTTTTTACTGAATTAAGAGGTTTAGTGAGGTTTCATACAAAATTTACATCAAATTTATTGGTTCTAAATTTGTATGGATTAAAAATGTTGTTTGACTAGTTAACTGATAAGTCCTATATCATTTTTAATATACATTAGTAAAAGAAAATTAAAATTATATACTACTTATACATTTTGAGGTGTATCTCTTCATACAAATTAATCAAAAATGGATGTGGTTCTAAGTGAAAATATGTCATTTTATTTATAAAAACATAGAATAACATGTTATTTATACCTACAACATGTTATACTAAACATAAAGTTTCCTAAAACTCTATAAAAAAAAACGGAACAAAATTTGAAGAGAGTGAAGCTCATTAGCCGAACAAGTGTTAGCAATAAGCATATATTCGTGTGCCACAAAGCGCACATGGCCCCCAAATCTTACTCACACGACACTATAAGTTTTGAGTAACAAGAAGACACACATTTTTTAATTCTCATATGAGATCCATCACTCTCACTTATCTCTCTCCACATAATTGAAGTGTGGTAGATGGGAGAGAGATCACTCTATCTTTACACAACCTCACATGCTTCTTTCTCACTTGATTCCATGTGCTTCCCCTCCTTTTTCCCTATATACTTCCAAGAATACATGCATTTTATACAAAACTATTCCCCCAAATTTTTTGTTTCATTTTTTTTTAATCATATCCCTTAGCTTGGATCTTAATGTATGTCTTATATCTTATTTAGGCATTTATTTAGTTTCAATTTTCTAATCAAATCCCCATAGCTTGGATCTTAATATATGTCTTGTTTCTTGTTTATGTGTTTTGCCTTTCTAGATTGACTTATATTACAAATCGAGTTTACTGCAATTTGATTGAGAAATGTTATCCTAAAAAGTGGAAACATTGCAGCTTCTAAGAAGAATCTATATATTAAAGAGTTAAAAGCCAACTTTTTTTCTTTTTTTTTTTGAAGATACCCACTACAAAAACAAAAAGAGCCCTCTTTTTGTTTTTGCATTTCACCAAACTAAAAAAGAGAGAATAATAAAAGAAATGTTCTAAAAGCTCTATATTAATATTCTTGTAATGGAATTTGGAGGTCACATGGATGGGATTGAGATTGGGGATTAGTGGGAAGAGAACTAACAAAAACACCTTTGTAAGAAAAAGAAAAAAATATACACTCAAGTAAAAATTCACAAAACTATTAGAGAAAAAAAAATTAAAAATTTAGGAATGCCAAATACCATTTAGTATGCTGCGGAATCTGTTCATAGATAGCTTCTTCACAAGTCTCTTAGCATCTGTACCTTCAGTTTCTGCTAGCTTCTCTATGCTTTTCAAATACCCCGAAGACGCGATCTTCCTCCTCGCGCTGTTGCAGCTCGTTAAAGACATCAGAATCGATATCAAAAACTTCGTGTTACCCGAATCGCCGCTCGCATTGCTCCCATCTTCATGGTCTAGCAGCTTGAGGATGTAGCTAATGTTAAAGTCGTCTTGCGCAAACTTCTTCCTGTTCCTTGGAACCGAGATCAGACAGTAGAGCGCCACGCTCGCCATTTCCCTTACGTCTAACGATTTGGCGTCGAGAAACTTGACTAGCTCGGGCATAAAACCGGCGTCTCCCATTATCCTCTTGACCTCTTCCGGTAAACTACACAGCCTTGAAGTAACCTTCAAGGCTGATTCTTGAACAGAGATCTCCCCGTTTCTTAGAAGATACAGCAAATGATCCAAGAATTTGCAGCTCATCAATGCGTTCAAACAACCGGGAGACCCGAAACACAAGTTATCGATTGCCCTTAACGCTGTCTCCTTAGATTTCGAAGAGGAACACGAGTTGGGATCTGATAATACACTCACTAGCTCCTGGATTCCTCCTTGTCTAACCAAGATTTCGCGTGTTTGTTCGTCTCTAGAACACATACTTAACAGGAGATCAATGGAATTTACCTGAACGATCTCTTCTTTGGATCCAATAAGCTTAATGAAAGTGGTCACCGTGTCGTCTTCCTCGATCATATACCTCTTGATCTCTTCAACACCGACGAGATTTCTCAGCACTCCACAGGAGCTAGCGATCAATTCGCCGCCCAATCCGCTGCAAGAACAAATCTTTAGCAATGCCGAGACGCCTCCATGAGCAGAGACAGACCAAGCGTTCTCTGAGTTCTCTGTTAGATTCTTCAAACACCTTGCGGACGCTTCTCTACCAACATCGTTCCCGTTCTCAAGAACCCTAACAAGAGGACCAATCACACCCGATCGGATCAAAACAGACCTGTAAGAACCAAATCCAGAGATAAAAAGCACAGCTTTCGCAGATTCCTCTTGAATCCCCATCTCAGAATCGAGAAACCCGACGAGGATGTTAACCATGTCGCTGATTTCGATCACTGCCTTGGCGTATCTATCATCCTCTTCCATGGCTTCGTTAAGCTTCATCAAAGCTTGCTTCTTCATCTCCAGATCCCCAAAATTCATCCTCGTGAGCAAATCCCTGATGTAAAACATCATGTCATCTTTGCAAGCGTTGGCACTCGGCTTCGACACGACGATCGCGAATCCGTGGCTGAGAATCCCGGCGGAGTAAATCCGGGAGAGGTTCCTCGTGTGCCGGTCGAATTTCCCGGCCATAACATCCAAATCGCTCTGCATCAGGAGCTTCCCGCTGTAAGAGACGTTCACGCAACGCGTCGCGAGATCGTAACAGTCACTGAGAGAAACGAGGATGGCGGAGATTAAGCTCGAGAGAGACGGGTCGAACCCTGAATCGAGATTCTCGAGGGCGGCGAGGCCAGAGTAGAGCTCCTCGAGCTTGGTTCTCATGAGTTGCCATTTGACGTTGAAGGATTTGATTGAGTGAGAGAGTGAAATCAATGAAGATATCGCTTCGATTGCTCTCCCGATGCTAGCCTTCGATTCCTCACCGGTTTCTTCGCCCATGTTTCTCGATTACAAAAATTTCTTCTTCTTCTTCTTCTCAAGTTGTTTTAAAGCAAAAACCCATCTCGAAATGAAATCTCTTTCTCTCTCTCTCCTTCTCGGGAAACTGACGAATTTGGTTCCTACCACAAGGAAAACGACGGGAAAGACGAAGACTTTCACAGGTAATCTCGTTGGGTTATATCTGCAATGGTTACTGGGTTTGAAGAGAGAGAGAGAGAGAGTTTGGCAAATTGACGGGCTGGCCTTCTCGGTGGGGTTGGAGGCAGTGACATGTCGAGGAAGATGAAGGTAAGGGTACAATTGTCATTTCATTACTTTTTTGGGGTTAACCCAAAAAGCGTATTTGGGAAAGGTAAGTTGTTCTTAAAATGGTTTTGGTGACCACAGCACGAGGGGCTGCTATAGCGAATTCGATTCTTTCTTTTTTCTTTTTTGTCTGTTATTCCTTTTAACAAAACAAATCTTTTTGATTTCAAACATCCTCCCCCTATTAATTGTGAATCTATTTTAATAAAAAAAGCTTACTTGTCATCTTTAAAATCAAAATTAGTGTATTTTTTTGATGACATGTAAATGTAACATGTCAAATTTCCTAAAATAATAAAATATTTTGATTGGTTGAGTTAATTTCCTACAATAAACTAAATATTTTGATTGGTTGAGTTAAAATTAAATAAATTATGAAATTAAAACATTAATATACTAGATTATAACACTAAAATTAATAAATTTAAATTAACAGAAAATTATAATTACTATGATCAATTTGTTCTTACATATATTCATAATAAATTGTATAAAATATGATTATGAAAATTCTACCAACATATATATTATATTTTTATATAAAAATAATAATATATTATCCAATAGGATAGTAAATATGCTATACAATTTTTATCTGTTATTATTTTTTAAATAAATAAAAAAATTAAATTTTGAAATCATAAATAAAATAAACTCTAACCAGATGAAAAAATAAATTATATAAAATAAAACAAGAATAAGAAGTAAAAATAAAAATAAAAATAAATCTCTACAGTTTTGTTTTTCCGTAATATTCTCGTGCTTTGATTTAGGGAGTCATTTAAAAATCTCAAGAAGCAAATTTTATAATAAACAATGTGTGGCTCAAATTTTATAATGAACACATGCGTGCATGTCAACCATAATAAGTTTATTTTCTTCATCAAACCAATTCTTCAATATTGTTCAAAGAGATGAACGAAGAACTACCAGCGAATTTTATAAAATATGATTTCACAAATTTTATAACAAATATTTATTATAATTTTTATTGAAAAGGAAAATTATTTATAGATTATCCAATGTACTATATTTATTTTCATGATAAAGTCAAATATTATATTTTAAAATTTTTAAAAAACTATTTGTAATTTTTGTTAATATTTAATATAAATTTTAATTTGAAACCATATACCATACAATGCTGAAAAATATAAAATTTTGATTAAATAAAAAATGATAGAAATGGTTTTCGTGATTGTTTTTAAACGGCAAAAACAGCATAATGTAAAAACATAGCGTTTGCGAAAAATATCAAAAAAACTAAGCAACACCTAAATATTACAATTCATTTATTTTTAACTCATAGTTACATGCAAAATATACATATTTATTTATCTTTTAAATTCAACCATACATTATAAAAATATATATGACAAAACATATACTTTGTTTTTTTTTAAACACATAAAATGCATACTTCGATTTTTCCACAAATATGTGTGTGGATATAAATATTAATTATGCAAAAGTCAAAGTTGCATACGAATTTGTCGTGCATGCATTTTGTTAACCTCGATTACAGTCCAATCTTAATTTTAGTTATTAAATAATTTATTTATTTTTTAAAATCTCTATACAGTATGTGTGCGTACCAACCACCTCTCACCGCTTTTATAATAAGTAAAAGATTATAAAATTTATTTTGGTTTAATTAGCAATAGGTCAAGGAAAAATATATATATTAACAAGATTATATTGTGTAAAGAGAAAAGAAAACATAGTATAAATTTTTTTTTCCGGTAAAATGTTAAGTTTATACCATTTTCGAATTTTGACAGAAGTTACGGTGATAACTTAGAAAGCAGAGAAATTTTAAAAAAAAACTAAAACTAACCTAAAAACAAAGCCAAAGTTACAAACAGAAACAAAAATGAACCAAAAACGAGAAGTTAGGCACACATTAGAGCTAAACAACGGATTCTCGAGACAAAACACCGATTCCGAAACCAACCCTCGGAAATTTGCATTTGCAATTCCTAGAAACTCGAGTCCTCATCGTCGTTGCCACGAGCAACCCTTCCCCCGAAGCCAGCCCTCAAACCTCGCAAAGAAATGTGCCTACAGCTTCTCCGAGGACAAGCAGAAAAACGCGAACGCTTAGACCCACCAATCACACACCGGCGGCACGGGAGCCTCCGGGCCCACCAAAGAAGCCGCATCCGACCGCCATTCCCGAGCTTGAGAAAGCTGCGAGAATCATCTCCCACAGAATGAAATTGGTCGCTATGCAAAACCCGCCGCCTCTATTCGAACCCAAGTCACCACTAAAGCTAAGCATGAAGCATCACCCACCGAAAATTGAAACCTTCAAGATCCGTTGTAACCCGACCTGAAGCAAAACACACATCGGGCAGAAGAAGGAGCCACACCGGAGGCTAAAACTCGACAGAGAAACCACGATTTGTAAACAACGAGGCGAGAAGCTCTGAACATCCAAACAAACGTTGAAGCAACACCACCGGCCGTCGCCGGAGCAGCCCAAACCGAGCCTACTACCGCCAAAGACCTCCGCCCTAACCACTACCTGACGGGGAGAACGCGCCAGAAATTGCACCAGCAAGAACGAGACATGTTGCCGCCGGAGAAAGCCAACAGTTGCCGCGAAACCCTAGCCACGACAAGCCAAAAACCGAAGACTAAAACCGAACCCACCTGGAGACTGATAACGACCGAGAGCCGCCGCAAAGGACCTGCAGAATGAGAGACCAAGAGATGACGGCGAAGAGAGGTAGAGGCTGTCCTCACGACTCTAACAAAACTCACAACACAAATCTACCTCCACGATGAAAGAACCGCCTCTGCTACATAGCTACCTGTGACGGAGGACCAGCACCGGCGACACCGTACCCAAGCTCGCGGAATGAGAAGCTTCTTCACCCCTTGACAAGCCGTCCCCGAGCAAGAAGAGGAGGTGGAGAAGTTGTCGACACCTCAGGACGAGCAGAGGAAACGGTCGAGACACACCGGAGCACCGTCAGACCAGAAACCAAACGCAGAACAGAACTTAGATCTACGGCAGAAGATCAAGTGAAAATCGTCGAGATGGCAGCCGGAAGGAAAAGGAGAGAACGGTGGACCCTCCCACGGTGGCGGTGAGGAGCACCGCCCACCGGAGAGGGAGATCGGGAAGAGAGAAGATTGACGGAGAAGAAAATGGAAGAGGAGGCAGAGAGGAGAGAAAAAAACACCTTCGTGGCTGATTTTTTGAAAAGATAGTATAGATTATATTCAAGACATACTATAAGAATTTAACTAGTATTTAATAGATGTCAAAAAAATTAGTATTTAATAAAACTTTTATATTTACAATTATATGTTACTGTAAATGGTAGAAAAAATAAAAAGTTTTAAAAAGTTTCAAAAAACACAAAACGATATGAAACGTTTGTGTGATTGTTGTTAAACTTTAAAACTGTATATGCATAAAAATATAACATTTACTATATAAGAAAATTAATCAATGTTTTAATATTACAACTATTTATGTCTATAAAAAAAATTAAACCATAAAAAAAATATTATATATTTTAATATCTTTCAGTTTATTTAGTTATCATATTTATATTTTTATCTAAAGAAGTATTTTAAAATTTTAGTTAATGGCTTTTTATCTTCAATTTCTATTGAAATATATAACATTTTCATTTGATTTATCATTATTTTTTTTATTAAATATTTATATAAAATTATTATTAATACATATTTAATTATGAACAAATAGATCAACTTCAATATACAAAATTAATTATATATTAAACATATAAATTTTTTTGTAGCTCGCACACGGTGCGGACCGATTACCTAGTTTTTTTTATAAACGGTGGGAATTCCGAACTTTGGTTTATAATCTCTCAATATTCAAAATTAACTTTTTAAATTTTTCCGATTTAAATAATACACTTTCGTCCCAAAAAATTCAAACAAATTTTGTTGATGTTGTTTTAGTTTAATCATCTTTCATAGATTAATCAAGTTTCTGAAGAAATTAAGAGTGGAGAATTTTCATAAATTTTATATTAGTTCGAGATAAATATTACATCATAGCTGAAAACTCCATTAAAAACTAGGTGGTAAACCCATGAAAAAACATGCATTTTGTTAAATGTTTAATAAATTTAGATAATTCGAGTTCAAATCTTAAAAACCTCCCCATAATTTTTGGTTTATAACCATTATTTACATTTTACGTAAAAAATCAAGTTAATGGAAAAAAAAAATTTGTTTTTCAATTGATAGTGAAGAGAACTTGAGAATCACTCATCACTCATATAAAATGCACCCCTATAATCGATTATATAGTTTTTTTTTTTTTTTTTTCGTAATATTAGTTTGAAGCTTAACTCTAAAGGACAATTCAATATTGTGCACGAGCACGAGAATCCCGGAAGTGGGAATGGTTATGGACGGTGAGTCGGTGAAGCTGGTAGACATATTTTGTATATTACAAGTACTTATACAGTTATATTTATCGTATTTCTTATTGTTTTTGTTATTATTTGAATTTCACTTTTTCATCAACGTATTTATATTTCCTAAATATACTTTTGTTTATGGAAATCAACTAATGATGGTTGAGAGAATTGAGTAAAGATGTTTTCGTGTGACAACGTTTGATTGTTGAAATGCTCGTTTATTCATTTTATTTGTTAAAGTGTAAGACTCCTTAAATACTCGGTTTTTTCGATAAAACAAAAAAACTATCTAGAAAAATAAATCAAATTAACTTGTAATTAGTATGTACTTATATCAAGTACGTAACTATATATTTTTATATAATGAGGAAGTTTTAGACCTTTTACCTATAATCTTTTTCAACAGGAATAAATTCTTGATCATATATTAATTCGTCCGACGAAACGTCGAGGATATTTTCACGGTAATGCATTGCCGAATATATTAATTTGAATAAGATGTACAAGCGTTTTCATTCATCTACTTTGCTACTAAATTATGGGATATACTTATATTATATGTGTATTAAACTATATTTTTCAAACAAATTATCTTACAATATGTGTGTAAACAGTTGACTCAGCGTATTACGTATATTAAAGGAAATAAGAGATGGTCCGTGACAAAACACATGAAGAGCCAAAAACTGGCAAAATTGAATGTAAAGCAAATGGATTGGTTACCTCTCACATGATTCCAAAATTAGATCGTATTCGATATATTAATCTTTTCAGGTAAATAAAACTTTCACATATGATTTTATTGTTCAACCAATTTTTTTCAAAAGCAATAACCATGTCACCAAGTATCGTTATTTCGATTGGTAAAAGAATATATGCAAAGTTTAGAGGTCACATAATAGAGTGACGCTTGAAACTAAACTAATATGATATGATGTGGTTTTGGACGTGGAAAAATTACGAAATTTGATCAAGAACTTCCTGGTAATTCCAAAGAAAAAAAAAAAACAACCATGTCTAGCTTACATTTTTTTTGTAATACCCATACGTTTTTTTGGGGGTATTAATCCGATCCCAAATATCCATCTATCGAATCGAAGAACTATTTTCACTATTGATATCATCATAAATGCTACTATTGAAGTATTATATCCATCACATGAAAATTTTGTTGACTTTTTGAGTTTTCGTTAGCCAGCCACGGAAATTTAATGCGACTCGTAGATTGAACACACACCTATGTATATAGATAGCATTGAAATTTTGAACATTTTCATTAAAAGAAAATTGATGTTTTAAAAAATAGACAGTTTAGCTAGCCACTGCATATATTTATCAACATATGCGAAGTTAAATGGATCAAGAAGATTCAAACTACTATGTATCTTATGATATACTATGTATCTTATGATACACGGAGTTTTAACCATATATAAACTATTGTAAGTACAAAGTAAATATTGTATCATATATGTATCAATATAGAGATCGAATCCACAAGACAAGTATTACAATACGATTCTTTCAGAACGAAATAAAAATAAAACAAAAATATGATTGTTGTTGCAAATATGAAACAAAAATAACTAATAACGATATGAAAATCAATAAAGCAAAGCGTTAGGTTAAGAATAAGTTCGCAGAAATTCAGATCATGAACCAGACAATTATTTAGAGAATGAATTAAGAACCGTTCTAGAACTCAAAACATATATGTATAATCAATCCACTGTCGTGGAATCAACTACTATGTCTAACAGCCTAAGATTCTAAATTATCGTTTGAACTTAATTAGAATTCTAGACAAGCATTAAGTTCGAGTTAGATATGTTTACAAAACGCCTTAACATAAAGTTTTGTTGGTTAATGACGTTTTGCTCATCTATATTCTTTTAGACTTTTAAACAAACATTTTTGATGCGTTAAACAACCTAAGATCATAAACTAGGTAGCTAATCAAGTTTCAACAATAAGATCAATGATAGATCAAGAAACCATAAGATAATCCCCTATCTATATCTAATTCAATGATTCATGAATTTTCTTGAAACCCTAAACCTAACTATGGAATTACTCAGACATGGAAGCAGAGAACAAGTGAAGAAGATGAAGAGAAATTCATATTCATAGAAATGCAAAGGGTTTCAAAAATCTTCTCAAAAGATGTAGATGTTTGTCTTCTCAAGTTTACAAAGTGGCAAAACCAAAAATCTCAATAGAAAATAAAGCATTGCCTCCAAAAAAGGCTAAAATAATGTATATATAGGTATAGGATCGGGATAGGTTGAGTTAGCATGATTCTAGGGTAAAACAAAAATTTTAGATTGTCTTTTTCGTATGGAGGAAGGGATCAATCAATCTGGTTTTGGATTGATCGATCTAGCTTCATAATGGTCGATCGTGGCTTGAACGGTCGATCTAAAAAGCTTCGAGAGTCGTTGAGATATTGGATCGATCAATCGATCGATCTGATGATTCTTAGACTTTTTTTGTACATGCTGCTTCTTCTGCTCGCCATACTAGACTGCTTTCACAAAATTTGGCATAACTATTGATCGCACCGTTGGATCGACTTCAAACCACGTCCAAATGAAAGCTAACTTAAATATGTAGTATGTATCCAAAATTCAGCTCCATCCATCGATGGGAATTACTTCAACAAATGTCAAACTTCAGACATATCTAAATAGTTATGCATTTTCATATGTTCATTTGCATTAAAAATGAATTGTTTTCTCCCAAAACGACTTAAAATATGAAAAAAAAATCGATAAAAAATTTTTAAAAAAAAACTCTAAGCAAACACTTTAACTCGAAAAACCATCGATAAAAACCTTAGATTACAAATACAATTCGTCAAAGATGCAACATATCATCTTAATATATTAAGATAAATTTACATGTAGTATGTAAGTGGTGTTATATACTTTTTCAAAAAAAAAAAGTCTCTAGATAAATATTGAAGATCCTAAAATATAAATAATAGTAGATGATCTTCGATTTAACTATACTAATACTACTTAATTGATAATTACATGTTTATTATACACACGTGTGAATATGTATCGTAAAATAGGAACACAAAGAAGATAATAGACACACATAGTTGCGGGATGGGTTAATGGTTTTATTTGTAATATATTGGACTTTAATAGATTAAAAAGACACTAAGTTGTACTTTTACATGGTAGATTATGCAATTATAGAGCCGTAAATAAAATATAGTGTACTTTTACATGGTAGATTATGCAATTATAGAGTCGTAAATAAAATATAGTTAAAACTTTGGTCTATATATATATATATATATATATATATTATAGTTTATGTAAAAAAAAAAAGTTAGGTGTGGAAAGACAAAAAGAAAGTGATCCATGACATCGACGTTTGAGTAGTTGAGAAGGGAGGTAATTCATATGTGTGCAAACGCATTACAACATATTCCTTAGTTTTCACGAAAAAAATAATAACCAAAATATCAAATTACTATTAATATAATACTCCAGTTTATATAAAAAACTAAAATGGCTACATATATCATCAAGTGAATCTACTTTATTGGTCATCGTCTTATTAGATCGAAACAAATAATCAACGATATTGTCGAGGATATAGAGATCCCATAAAAGAAAACCCAAGCAATTATTAACAAACTCGTGAAAGAAAAATGATAATAACTTGAGATCGCTTGACGCAGACATGTTGTAATTTAGTGGCACGACATAAAAAGGTCCACATGGGATTTATCTTTGCTCCAAGATTAGGCTGATAGGGTTGGTCATAACTAAAGGGGGAAGTCTTGTCTTAAGCTTCAACATAAACTTCAACTAACCCATTTTAAAATAGTCTAGTTATGTGCTTTCTTATCCAATTCTTATTATATGCAAACAATTTTGTTCATTGTAATTTGCATTAGTTTGTGTCAATGTCGATGAGTTTCCATTATCTAAAGGGTTTGGGGATTCAAACAGAAGTATCTAAACCTACAAAACAAAAATCACAGTAAACACAATCGACATCATAATATTGTTTTTGTTATCGTCTTGTTTCTCCCTAGATCTATACTATGGAGCATAGTAAATCTCTCTATGAATGTGAAAGTTACAAAATGAGATCTATACTAGTTTTAAAGATGTGATCTGAGATGAAATATCAAGAGCAAAAAAACGAGAATATGAGTTGGGCTGCTTATTTAAGGGCCCAGTACTATCCAGCCCAAACAATGCTTGTGACCCTTGTTTCTAGAATTGAACTTTTGAAATTTTGGTCAAAATAGATTGACCAATATTTGTAGTTTAATGTTTTGTAGTACATTACCATCATTGCAATGTTATAACTAGGTAAAATGTTTTATCATCTTAGTTTCGAATTACATGTCCAAAAATGCTAGTTATAAATAACAAACGAGAAACATATATGTGCTGGTTCTTGGGACGCTTATGAAGAAGTAATTGGCACCACTGGTTATTGGATGGCATTTGAATGACACTAATCGGTTTAAATTAAAAGATTAAGATAAACGAAAATGACACTAATCACTTTTAAGATGAAATCAAGAGACACAAAATTGTGAAATAAAATATTTCACCTCTTATTACTCCGCTTTATAAAACAAATAAACTGTATTTACATTACATAAACATACAAAAAAATAGTTTTAAACCCCCAAAAGACATCTTCTGCGACCTTCTAAACAAGCTATAGCCTTTTCCAAAACCCTATCTTTCTTCTTTTTATCTAACAACAAATTTACAATGACTTATCCAAACCAAAACTCAATATCATAACTTAAAACCATTTTTCTTCAAATTAAGGATCTTGAAGAAACAGAGTTCATGGTGTTAAGCCTCAAACCAAGTTGTTTGATTCAGTTGAACAGAGCCACCGAGACTCCATAATCGTCCTTGTTGCAGTTTAACCGCGAAGTTCGGTGTCTTTTCTGCAGTGGAGCTCCTGGGGCTTCGATCTCATCATCACTGTCATCACCTAAACCAAACGGTTTGTCCAAACCGAATCTGCCATTGTGGAGAACCGAGGTTTTCCTAGGTGTACTAAACGCGAAATGTGACTGCTTCGCGATTAATGACTGTAATTAAAAAAAACAAAACAAAGGAAACTATTAGATCAAACATTAAACTAATCGTGTATCAACCAAATCCACTAATGATGCCAATTTTTACTTACAGCATCTCTTATTGTCTTTGAAACAAGAAACAATTGTTTCAAGTCTTCATGCTCGACCCCACATATAATTCTCACCTGCAAAATAATTAACAAAGTCTCTCAATAAGTCAAGTCTCTATGAAATGGTCAAACCATGAACAAAAATGGAAAATTTGAACATTTCCAAATACGATTTTGACTCTCAGAGAACAAAAACGGTTCAACTTTCAGCTGAACGCAATTAACAATCCATATAAATTAACATCAGATCTCAACTAATTAACAGAACCCAGAGATTAAAAAAAAAAAGGATAAAAAAGAGTTTTTGATGAAATTAACCAAAAATGCGAACACTTTCTCATTTCCGATATGATTTTGAATCTCAGAGAACAAAAAAAGTGTTCAACTTTCAGCTCAATCAAATTAATACTCAGCAAATCAACATGAAATCCCAACTAATTAACAGAAACCCAAAAAATAAAAATAAAGAGTTAGTGTTGAAATTAACCAAAAATTTGAAAACTTTCTCATTTCCAATATTTGAATCTTAGAGAACAAAAAGGTTTTAACTTTCAGCTCAATCTGATTTAATTCTCAGTATATCAACATGAAATCTCAAATCAGTACAGAACCCATAAATCAAAGTAAGAGTTTTGTTATGAAATTAATCAAAAATTCGAAAACTTTCTCATTTCCAATACGGATTTTGAATCTCAGGGAACAAAAAAAGGTTTTAACTTTCAGCTCAATCTGATTAAAACTCCATAAATTAAAATGAAATCTAAACATAATTAACATAACCCATAAATCAGAAAAAGGATTTAAAAAGGAGTTAGTGATGAAAACGAACCAGAATATCTAGCGGAAGATCTTCAAGCTCTCGACTTTGAGCAACCGCAACAGAAGTTTCGTCGCAGAGCCTCTTGGACGAGATTTTTCCGACAGGTGAAGTGAAATCCGAATCCCTAATCTCATCACCTGATGAAATTAGGATCCTCTTTCTCCCAAATCCTCTCTTGTACTGAACCAACTCTAGCTCTAACCCTAATCCTCCATCATCCGCATCACGACGTTGCTTCAAATTCGATTTCTGGGCAACGATTCTCTTCTTCCCCAATGCCATTTTCGCTAGATTTATGAAATATCCAAAGATTCTTACTAGACGGTATCTGCATCAGAAAAACGTAATTATCAAAAAAAATTAGATCTTTTTTATTTCGGAGAATCTAAAAACAGAGGATTTGAAGAAAGAACATAGGAAAGAGAATCTAATTAAGAGCAAGGAACAAACCTATAAACAGTGATATTTTCCAGAGATAAACCGAAGATTTGAGGTTTGTCGATATCTACTCAAATTGTCTCCAAGTATGTGTTGCGGGAAATGAAACGAATCTGAGAAAAATGAGTGATTTTTCTTTTTTCTTTTTTGGTTTTGAATTGCGACAAGAAGATGATGAGTTCACTTCTCTGTACTTATAGCAGATAATTTATTTTTTTATTTGATTTCTTTTTACTTTTTAGTCAATTTATTTAATAGAACGAGAAAACGCTGGAAATTTCCTAAGGCAAAATATCTTCATTTTCTTTAATTTTTAAATTTGTTATACCTCCCTCCTTTCTTCTGGTGGTAAGCAAAAGACGGCTTAAAAAAAAAACTAGCCGTTGGGATAATACACGTGGCAAACTCTGAGTCGAAGAAGGAACCAACGTGGGAGGTTCATGTGCTGACGTGGCGACATGGTGTTCGTTTGTCGGTTTAGTCTCACACGGTTTTGGTCTTAGGATTCCACCAACATGGTAAGACAACAAATCTTTTGAGTCTCCTCTGACACAGTTTCTTTAATATTCTTACTCTTATCAGTTATCACCGACCAGAAGATTAGAGGATTTAAGTTTTAATTTTAATTTAATTATTTTTTGATTTCTCTTTTTTTTGACCCAAATAATATTTATTTTTGAGATTTTGTGCAATTTAACTATGGCATTTGCAATTGATTTTTAAAGTCATTTATTGCATTGTCAAGAAACAAAGATATGATCAATGGAAAAATAAAGATTGAAGATATGAATACATTATTATTATATTTCTCTATTTTTATGAAAAAAAATATGCATGTCATTAGTTGAGAATTTTACCACATATTAACTAATTTTAGGTACATCGCTTTAATCAAAGGAAATTATTTTCTTACTATTGGAAGTTCTAAATTGGCATTAGCTGATTGAAAATTTAAAGTGTTTGTTAAAAAAGCAACAAAAAAATCTGATCAATGTTTTCTTTCTCAAAAATAAAGTAATTATTAAAAAATACAAAACATTACTGTAACTAAATTAAATATATTTTTGAGCTTTTGTGCCTAACTATGGTATATGGCAATTGAGTTTGTTGTGTCACTTATTGAATAATCAAAATCCAAAAATATGCATTAGTTAATACTATCATTATTATATTTCTATCTTTTTTTCTACAATATTACTGCAACTAATGGCATGCATACACTAAAATAATATATATACATGAGCTAAAATTTTCATTCATGATTGGGCGAGTCTCTTAACCTCACGTATAATTTAGTTTAAATGAATTACTTAGCAGTACATATAACTTATCTTAGGTAAAATCGTGTAACACTATTATTTTATTTTATTTTGTAGTCTGTTAGACCGATTTGTGAGATGTTTGAGTCCGATCATACAAAAAACTGAACAACCCGATGGATAATACCACTTTCTATTTATGTTTCTCAAATCCTCATCCTCGTTCTCTTTACTCATTCCTATTAATTGATAATCCTTTTTAATGAAAAAACTTTAGATGTCAACTATAAAATCAAAATTAGTGTATTTTTGATGATATGTAAATGTAACATGTCAAATTTCTTAAAGTAAACAAAATGTTTTGATTGGTTGAGTTAGAATTAAATAAATTATAAAATTAAAACATTAATACACTAGATTATAACACTAAAATTATTAAATTTAAATTAACAGAAAATAATAATTACTATGATTTTAATTTGTTTGTACATATATTCATAATAAATTGAATAAAATATTAATACAAATTTACAACCAATATATATTATATTTTATATAAAAAATAATAATATATTATCCAATAGGATAGTAAATACGCTATACCATTTTTATCTCTTATTTATTTTAAAATAAATAAAAAGTTATTGTCATACTCATATATAGTCTCATTGTAGATCGAAAATTTGAGATCAGAAATAAAATGAAATGTAACTCGATGAAAAAATAAATTATAAAAGATAAAACAAATATGAATAAGAAGTAGAAGTAAAAATAAAAATAAATCTTTACAGTTTTATTTTTCTGTAACATTCTCATACTTTGTTTTACGGAGGCGTTTAAAAATCTTAAGAAACAATTTTTTATAATAAACGCATGTTAGCCTCAAATTTTATAATGAACACATGCATACATGTCAACCATAATAAATTTATTTTCTTCATCAAATCAATTCCTTAATATTATTCAAAGAAATGAGCGGAGAGCTACCGGAGAATTTTATAAAATATGATTTCACAAATTTTATAACAAATATTTATTATAATTTTTATTGAAAAGGAAAATAACTAATAGATTATCTAATGTACTACATTTATTTTCATTATAAAGTCAAATATTATATTTTAAATTTTAAAAAAATTCTTTTAATTTTTGTTAATATTTAGTACAAATTTAATTTGAAACCATATATCATAAAATGCTGAAAAAAAAAATTTATTAAATAAAAAAACGATAAAAACGGTTTTCGTGATTGTTCGTAAATACCAATAACTACATCGTGTAAAAACATAATGTTTGTGGAAAATATCATAAAAACTAACCAACACCTAAATATTAAAATTCACTTATTTTTAACTCATACTCCCTCCATTTTTATTTAAGTGTCATTCTACACTTGTTTTTTTGTTTACAAATAATTGTCGTTTTCGGATTTCAATAAAGATTTATGATAAATTTTCCAATTTTAAACCTATTTTTAAAACTTATTAATTGATAATTTCAAATAAAATAGTGTATTAATTAAGGGATAAAATAGAAAAATTAGTTATTTTCTTAATATGTGTGAAACAATCAAAAACGATAATTAAAAAAAACAGAGGGAGTACTTACATGCATAAATATACGTATTTTTCTTATTAAAATTCAACCATACATTATAAAAATATATATTACAAAACATATACTTTGTTTTTTTTTAACACATAAAAATCATACTTCGATTTTTCCACAAATATGCGTGTGTATATAAATATTAATTTTGCAAAAGTCAAATTCGCATGCGAACTTGTCGTGCGTGCATTTTGTTAACCTCGATTACAATCCAATTTTAATTTTAGTTATTAAACAATTCATATATATATTTCTAATCTCTATATGTCTTAAGAGCGGTGAGGTGGTTTGTATATACGAACGTGCGAGCCAACCATCTACCCGCTCTTATTGTAAGTTAAAATTATAAAATCCATTTTGATTTAATTAGCAATTGGTCAAGGAAAAATATATAATTAAAATATATATATTGGCAAGATTATATTATGTAAAGAGAAAATAAAGCATAGTATAGATAATATTTAAGACATACTATAAGAATTTAATTATTATTTAATATAACTGTTACTTTTGCAATTATATGTTAGTGTAAACCGTAGAAAAAAGAAATCAGTTTTAAAAAACACAAAACGATTTGAAACGTTTATGTGTTTGTTGTTAAACACTAAAACTGTATATGTATAAAAATATAACTTTTACATAATATATAAGAAAATTAATCAATATTTTAATATTACAACTATTTATTCTATAAAAAAATTATACATGCACATGCTTGTAGGCTAACCATAAAAATTAAATAAATTATTATATGTTTTTATATTTTTGAGTTTATTTATTTATCATATTTACACTTTTTATCTAAGGAAGTATTTTAAAATCTTGGTTAATGGTTTTTTATCTTCAATTTCTATTGAAATCTAGAACATTTTTCATTTGATTTAACATTATTTTTTTATTATTAAATATTCATATAATGTTATTATTAATATATAACTAATTATATACAAATAGATCAACTTCAATATACAACATAATTATATATTGAACATATAAAATATTTTATAGCTCGCACGGTGCGGACCGATCACCTAATGCTAGGTAAAATAACTATGTTTTTAGAAAATATGACAACTCGGAATGACAATATATATTTAGATATCGTTCTATGGCTAATTTGGTATATTTGCAAAGTTAGAAAAGACAAGATATATTCAAATATAAACAGAGGCTATCAAACTAACGAAGACGGAACATCAATTTGGGAAATGGCAAAAAATGGGGATCAAACAAGTTCACACGATATTTTATCCTTTTCGATACCAGTACATTATGATGGTTTTTGGTGTTATTTAGATGGTTTTTGGAAGGATACTGAAATATTTTTTGGTGTTACTTAGATGGTTCTGCTTTTAAGATGGAACCAAAAAGTCTTTTCTGCGAACAAAGAATCTTCGGATAAGTTTATCTCCTTTAGATGCGGAAATAGAAACACTTATCGGGGTTTTACATTGCATAAATGCAAATCAGAAGATGACAATATCTTTCACAACAAAATTTTCGAACTTGTAAAGATGATTTCTAAACTAAAGTATTTGCCTATGTTCTCATTACTTTGTGAAGAACAAGAAAGCGTTTACTTTTGTTTTATATATCTTGTATATACCAATACGGACCATGATTTTTTTCTATAAAATTCAACATCTTTCTAATTCGTCGAAGGTATAACTTTTCTCTTTATTTTAATAGAAACTCGACACTTTACTAAAGGAGAAATAAAATAATTGATCCAGAATTTTTATTTCTTAAGAGTTACTCTAGTAATAAAATACACCTTTTTTATTTCTTATCAGAAAATCTTAATATCATCTATCCAGATGGGACCAACAATGAAGAACCACTGTTGCAAAAAAAAAAAAAAATGGAGCATAAAATAATTGATCCAGAGAGAGGTTCGACTAAACCCAAAATTACATAAATTATGTTTCATCTTCAAGAAATTTGACTAAACCCAAAATTACATAGGCTAAAATATTCATGTCCTTCAAAATTCTCCACCTTAGACCTGCTATGTGTTGGGTCTATGTTCCAACTTTGCTTTCGATTCGATTTCTTGAATCAATATCTTGTGTTAATTCTTTTCAACGTTAATTAAAATTTGAGTCATTTACAAGAAAATGCACTTTTCTTGAGTTTGATTATACAAAAAAGCACTTTCTACAACTAATGCATTATAAGTGTTTTTTAGTCATGTATTTTTTGTCAATTTTGCTTTTGATGAATTAATCAGATAATTATAGTGGAAGAGTCTATTTATTAAGACTATTCGTGAGGATGACAGAATAAGAGCCAATGGTGGACGGGCTAGATATCATGTGTCCACATAGTCTTTTTTAAGACAAGCAATATGTCCATTTCTAAACAGTAATATTATGAATGAGCATATGTGTACACGGCGTTTGTGGATGAAATAAAATGAAAACGTTAATATTATGGATGGGTATTTGTGGACTTGTCTTTATTTCGGTGTTGTGGATGGGTATTTGTGGATTATATAAGAATAGTGAATCAGAGGTGGTTCAGTATGGAGACAGATTCTGTCATAAGGTATCTATAAAACAACATCCATGTGAATCCACCGTAATAATTCTATAAAGCGGCATGCATGGGTTGAAATTATGTTAGATTTGCATAATAATACTACGTATTGTGGTTCATGTTGTCCACGAAAAGACATCCACATGAAGTGGCATCCACAATACGTCCACGAAACGACATCCACATGTAACAACCACCTCGTATATACCATTAACCTGACTTTCGACAACCATAACATCTTCGCAGATTGGTGACACATCCACATATGTGTACACGACGTTTGTGGATGAAATAAAATGAAAACGTTAATATTATGGATGCGTATTTGTGGACTTGTCTTTATTTCGGTGTTGTGGATGGGTATTTGTGGATTATATAAGAATTAGTAAATCAGAGGTGGTTCAGTATGCAGACATATTCTGTCATAAGGTATCCATAAAACAACATTCATATGGATCCACCGTAAGAATTCTATAAAGCGGTGTTCATGGGTTGAAATTATATTAGATTTATGTAATAATACAACGTATTATGGTTCAGGTCGTTTACGAAAAAATAAACTTTTTTTGTTCAAGAGGCAATAAAAAAAAGAGAAATAAGAAAAAAAAGATGAGTAGGGGTTGGTATTGTCCTACCTTATTACACTTTTCCAAAATGTCTTGTTTTAATATTTTCTTAAAATTTCAAGAAAATAAACATACATATATATATATATATATATGAAAATAACGTTAATCACTCTAACCAAATGACTTATTGTGTAAATCACTCTAATTAAAACCACTTCACTTTATCTCCGTGGTGTCAAGCTCAAACGTTATTTTCATCTATATATGTATGTTTATTTTCTTAAAATTTTACGCATTAACATTTTCCAAATTGCCAATTAATTTATGTCCCCGAAAATACACAAATATGAGCCTCTCGTTCGAAATAAATGGGAAAAAATTTCAACGATTAACTAATAATAATTTCCAACGATTAAATATGAGACTCTCGTTATGTTGATTATGTTGTTAATAAGATGGTAATTATCAATTAATAATAACTATTATGTATGTAACAAAATTATTGTAAGTTCATATATGGATTCCTGGATCGATCTATTTAATTCTTCAATCCATAAAAAAAAAGATTATATGTTGAATCGTTTCATGATCCATTAACATTTAACTTATTAGGATCATATGTTAGCTTACCCATCATAACTAAACTAATTAGTTGTACCAATAATTTAATGGTGAAAAAATTAAATCATTTTATTTGATTGAGGTACAAAACCAACTATGCCAACTATTTATCAATATGAATCAGATTTTTAGTGTCAATATTTGTAAAATTATGTAAATACATTCTGATTAGTGTCAATTTTACTCAACGGATACCAAAAACATACTACAATAAGATTGCCTTTTCTTATTGTTGCTAAATTACATAATTAGCATAAATTATTGTTAATTAACTAATACAAAATATCGTCAATTATCTTTTCGATTCTTTTCGTAGTGTATGAGCATGGAAATATGTTGGCAAATTAGTCCAAAAGCAATTTGATGTCAATGATCCCAAATAAAGTCAAAACTTAAAAATCAAAAATGAAAAGAGCTCAAATATAAGATACACCAAAAGAAAAAGTAAGAGAGTTCAAATATGAGAAAAAATATATTATACAACAACATAAAACACATCAGAAAATCTTTTATAGTTTGTCATGCTTGGTCATAACCTGAATTTAAGCTTCATTTACTCCAACTTCCCCTTGAAACCTGTTTTTATGTTATTTATCTTTGCATAACTTCAACTTCCCCTTTATAGTTTGCCATGCTTGGTCAGTGAGCTTTGTTTCTTGTGTTTCAAGGCATCGTCAACTTCAACTTCTCTAGCGATTTTGCGTTCCGGACAAAGAAATGCAATATCTCAAGCTCATGACAGTGGCCTTTATAGCCATTGATCTCGACTTCCCTTATAGAGTCTAACTTGTACTTCTGGTTCTCAATCGTTGGCTTATGATGAATACGCCAAAGCATACCAGGTTCAAATGTGAAGTTCTTAATCTGCGCATCATAAACGAGAAAGAATATTTATAAACTTAAACTATTGGTGGAAGAGAAATATTGATTGAGAGAGAGAGAGAGAGACGTACATCGATGAAAATCTTTTCGAGATTAGGGCATTGTTTGAGAAATTCAAAGATGTGATAAAGAGTGCAAATTGTTGAAGTTTTAAAAAGAATATGAAATTCTTTCAAGTTCGAAAATAAAAAAATCGGTTTTGTCATTTTTCCGTCTTTGTATCTTTCGATGAGAGCCTACATATACATTTGAGAAGAAATATCAAAATTTCAAATCTCACTCTAAATCAAGAGTGAAAAAAATATAAACAAAAGAAAATGGAGTTATATAGAACATAGGAAACAAACGTATGTAATAGTCTATATATATGATGAACAGTATTTTATCATGATCATCTAAAGAGTTTTTTTTATAAGAAAAATCTTTAAAAACAAAAAAAATCAAACCACTCAAGAGTATATAAACTATCAAAGAATAAGATATATATGTGTTATAACATATATTATATAACCTTTAACTATAGATTTTGTTAGGTTTTATATTGTCTTAGTGCCAAATCTCTATGTATCGGTTTAAAAGTATGCTATTTATTGTACTTGATCTATCATTAATTTAATCTTATAATTCTGTTGATCAAGTATATTTTATAATTTTATATATATTATAGTATTATACTATTCTACGCTAATTAATGAAATTTTTACTCAAAATCAGTTACCAAATGAATAGATTAATGCAAAAACATATTAATCTATACATTTCGTGCGTATAACCTCATAATAATATCATAAACTCGGTCTACATATTCTAATAATATATTTGAAATATACTTCAAGTTTTAAAAGATAAATTTTTTTTCTTAGTCTTATAGTTGTTCTTTAAAATTAATTGGTAATAATAAATATAATATCATATAGTTTTAAGTTATAATTTTTTAATTAGATTTCATATTTTCCAAAATGATACCATAAACTCTAAGCTATACTCGATGCGCAAAATTAAAAAAACTATTTTCTAAATTTAAGAAAATAAATTAAAAAAAAAAAAACAATTACCTCAAGAAAGATATTTGTTGTTGTGAGGACATGAACTCCTGTATAGGCTCTCATGTTAGCAATCACCATGTCAGATGAATTGTAATAACGCCAATTGTAACTCCGATTATAATGAAGATGTGCCTCTTTAAGTGCATCGACTCTTGAAAAGTCAACTTTCTTAACACATCCACCATATTTGAAGAATTCGAGAGTAGGTGCATCCACAACGATATTCAAGAGATTAGACATGGAACAAACGACCAGCGATTTGAACTTTTCATGGTTTTGAGCTTTGATGCTCAATACCCCGTTGATTCGACATTTGATTAGCTCAAGCGTCTCGAGGTGAATGCAGCTGATGAAGATTGCATCTATCATCTCTTTTGTTATCTTGGTCTTCATTAGTGCAAGGGTCCTCAACAGTGTTAGACCCTTTGGAGTATTGTTCGGGATTTCGAATTTACACGATTGTAGCTTTAAGACGGTAAGTGTCTCGATGGCCGAAAAATCAACAGATGTCTCCATAACTTTTTTAGATTTGGAAAAATCTAAAATAAGCTCCTGAATCTTTTTACTTATACACGTATTGATCCACGAAAGTATATTATCCTCTACGCCGATATGATTGAGAAGTAGAACAAATCGATTGATCTCTGATCCTTTGTGTTGCTTAAAAATGTCTTCGATGATGCGAACAACCTCTAATTGACTGCGTCTGGCGGAATATATCCCGCTGAAATCAAGATCTCGGGATCGAATGTATGCATTCTTGAAAAATTGGGACACAGAACGATTTTGTAAAACATATTTGATAGGGTGAAACGTTGATATGATGTATTCCACCAGATCTTCAGACAGGTTTTCAGTGAGCTTCATCTTCTTATGAAAGTGCTCTGACATTTTTGCCTTTTTTTTATCTGGAAAGGAAATGGATTCTTCACAATTGGTTTCTTTACTAATAATGATCTTTATATAGATTATGTTTCATGTAAGAAGGAAAACTTTAGATACGCTTTAATATATTTTCTTTTTTTTAACAAATATAGTCAATGATATATTTAGGCAATATGGAGTCAGTGATTATGACCCATTGAATGTAGTTTTCTTTTCTTTTTATCTTTTGTACAAAATACAAAGTTCTTACTTTTTATTGTATTAAATATATGTGGATTTAGCATTTGATATTTTATAATCCATGAAAACAAAAAGATAAAGAACGTCCATGTGAAAGCAAAACAATTACTTTCATTTCTTTAATAATTAAATATCAGAGATCTAATGTTACAAAAGTGTCATACAATGTAAAGTTTATATAGTTTTCATTTAATTATTTGTTTTTTAAATAAAAATTTAGATAAGATTTTTTTGACACATATTAAAACTTAATTAATTTTTTAAAACACGTGTTAAAATATGATCAATTAACTCAAAAACACACTTATATTAATTTATTAAAAAGTTACAAACATCAAATTTTATATAATATATTTTATTTTGTGAAAAAAACAATTTGGGTGGTTTGTATAAACTTGACAGCACACTTATTTGTATTAATTGTTCTAAGTATTACATAAAAAAATAGATATCTTCTAAAATAGTTATATGAAAGTTGTCTATTAAAAATATCATATGACAACACAACTAGAAAGTTTGTTTTTTTTAATTAATTTGCACAAGAAAATAATTATTTCTTTTTAAATTCGAAATAAAATACGTAAAGTAATTTTAACATCATGATAAAAATATGTGATTATTGAACGAAAATTTTGTTTTCCAAAACTGTTATATGTTGGACCTACATATCATTTTTTGTATATTATAGTATTTACAATTCTTTACCAGTTGACCAAAAAAAAAAATTCTTTACCAATAAAACAGATTACTCTCTATAGAAAATATTTGCATGTTTTCTAGTAACTTTCTTTTCAATATTTTATCATATAAAGGTACCTTATAAAGCCCATAATAATTAAAGGATTTATTGGATTTAAGGATTTTAGGAGCTTTCTTTCCGGTGAGTTTGGTGGAAATTATTTATATAAAAAAAAAAAACTATTGGTGTTTTGATAAAATTTATTCATTAAAATTTCGGAGTTTTTTAGATGATTGGGTGACGTATTCAACTTTATAACTCAACAGTCTTTGAACCAAGATCATTTGACTATATCACTTGCACGTAATATATCTTTTTATGAGTTCTTCTGTAACGCCTCGACCGCTCCTACCGGCGAGTTACCCATCCTTCCGTCGGGCTCGTAGGCCCGTTCCTGTCCGACGGTCGGTGCGTTATTTTTTTCGGGGCCCGACCGACTGATTTACTTGTTTCTGCAATCACCACGTGACATTTTCCCGTGTTTTGACCTCACTCACACGGTTCCGCAGAGGACTTCCCGAAAAGTCACCCATCCTAGTGCTACTCCAGCATAAGCACGCTTAACTCTAGAATTCTCTTATCTTAGGGTAAGTAACCGGAAAAAGTAAGTGCATTTTGATAACATAGGTAGGCAAATCAATCCATTTAAACTTATTCAAATGAGCCGGGGTCGGGTCGTTACATCTTCAATCTGTTCACAGGGACATCTTGCTGGAATCTTGTTGTGTTGCATGTGAAGCTAGACGTATAAAAGCCTAAGGATAATAGAAAAAACGATCGAGACTAATATCTTTTTTTTTTATGGTTTCATATTCATTAATTGTGCAAATGAACGTTTACAAACTCTAAATATCTTTTTATATAAGCCCAAATCCGTCAAATATAGAAATAGAAAATAGGGAAACATTTTTTATTCCTGACAAAAAATTGGCTTATATTTTGAATAAGAAACGGTAAATGTATTGCAATGGAGTCTTTCTCTCTTGAGTGAGCAGCGCAATATCACAACTTTACTATAAGATTGAATGATTTATAGAGCTTAATCGAATCGGGCTGTTGTGCTTTACAGGTAAAGAATTATATAAGAAAGAAGAAGACATGCATGCGTAATATATATGTTTCAACAACAACAAAAATAAATGAGTTTGGGCACACTAGTGCCTAACCCCTCGGCCTATCCTCACGAATCAGATCTAACCACTCAAACCAGTTGACATATAGCAAACTGACATCTGAACAAGGAAGGTTTGTTTTGTTTTTGTTTAAGAAAATTGCTAAAAATTAGCTTTTCTTGACCAAATCAGAATGTACTCCGAAATGCATATATTACCCCAGAACAGGCCCGGTCCATAGCACAGGCGGGCTAAGCCTGGGCTTGGGACCACCTCATTTTTTCAATTTTTATGGGCCACATATAATGTATTGGATTTGGATTTATAAACACAATTTTGAATTCCATGAGGCCACATGGTGTCAAATTATTTTATATTTTTGTTTTGGTTCTTCTTTATCACATTTAGTTTTTTTTTTCTTTTTTGTCATTAAAAAAATTGCAATTATAAAAAACAAAAAAAAAAAAGCAAGAAGCCAATGAGGGCCACATTTTTTTTTCTTGATTTGGACCACCGTTTCCGTTGGACCGGCGCTGCCCCAGAAAAAAAAAAAACATAGCAAGCTATCCACATTTTCTGTTTATTGTTTTTTTCAACATAAGCTACTTACATTTTGATCTCTAGAGAGTAGAAAGTAGAAACATTAACCAAAGTCTAGGTGGTGTCAAACTCAAACGTTTCTATATTCTTGAAATCCTACGCATCAGACATTTTCCAAGTTGCTAATCATATGTCCTAAAAAATACTGAAATCAAGGTCTCAGGACTGAATCTCTGTACACATAACGATTTCGTAAAACATATTGAATTGGAAGAAACAACGACATAATGTGCTCCACTAGATCTTCATGAAAATTTTCAATGAGTTTTATCTTCTTATGTGAAGATTCTGACATTTTTGCTATACTCATCGAAAAAGCAAAGAAATTTTCACAATAATTTTCAGTGAGCAATGATATGTATATTGTTTCATGAAAAAAACCAAAGCATTTTTGCTATCCTATCATTTTTTTTTTACTGAATGGTGTCAATGATTTGTTTAAGCAATGTAGAGTGAGTGATTAACTGATTATGACACATCCAATTTAGTTTTTAATCTTTTCACAAAATATAAAGTTGTTACTTTTTATATATTTGATTTAAACAGGCTGGCTGGTCTGTTTTTTACCTTCTAGAAATATGATAGCAGGATTTTGCTAACAATTACTCAATCCTACTACACATGTCATTGTAGTATTTGAGGATCAATCCATATGGGTTTGTTGTAACAAAAGGAATTCATAAAACTTCTTAATCTAAGCAAGTCTAGTGAAGGTTTTGATATGTGACTAGTAGCATTAAACAAGGTGAAAGATAAGCTATCTTCAAGATAAGTTAAAACAAACAAAAACAAGTGAAAGCAAAAACAGAGTTTTTAAAAGCTTTTTGTAAATTATGGAAAGATGAATCCAAGGGTATGGTATTGATTTTCAAGTGCTTAAAAGTGTAATCAATGATGTCAATCTACTCATATAAATGCTAATCCCCAAGCTTAGAACTTCAAGAATAGATTAAACCATTTTCATGGACTTAATCCTTTTATCACATTTCTAATCAAGAACAAACTTTCATTTGTGATTAAAGATGCAACAAGCATAAAGATTCAGTTCTAATCTGCTAATAAACACCTTAGACAATCACTTTCATGAGCTAAGTATGTAAATCTCTTGCTTAAATAAACCAGAAATTTTACTAATCTTTTGGATGAGAAAATTTCCTAAAAATCTAATTCAACATGATCAAGGTTGAAATTTAGCATTAAGAACATCAAACAAGAGGGGATATGGAAGAATTAACTTATAGACATCAAGATTAACACTCTAAACACCCTAGATCTAACCAACCTTGGATTCTAGAGAACTACTCACAACTCATGATCAAACCAATAAAAACTTGTAAAAACTTGATAATAAGCATTAGAAAGAGTAAAGGAAAGAGATTAGAGAAGAAGAACTCTTGAATTGAAGTTTTTGATCCAAAGGTCTTGCAGAAAAATCACCCAAAACAGAGAGAGTTTCTGGAAAAGTTTTAGAAATAAAAGTCAACTACTTAATGATGATAAACAGTGTATTTTCGTCTTAAGGAAAGGAAATCTCGGGTACCATATCGGTATGATTACACCGGTATGACAGACCGATATGCGTATCGGTGTGAACCCACCGATATGTCAGACAGATATGCGTATCGGTGTGATCACACCGATACATCATACCGATACGTAGTAAAATGACCATATCTCTTGAACGGCTTCACTGTTTGACTTGAAACTACCACCAAACGAAAGCTAACTCAAATATCTATGACTTTCATGAAGATCGCCGAGGCTAAATCGGAGTTGAAATTCTTCATCCGGCTCGATCTTTACTCATGTAGTGGTTTTGTACTTCAAGTCCATTTTGCTCAACTACTTTTGGTACACTTTAGTTCCATGCCATCCTCCAAGCAATGCTTAACCTCCATAATCTGAAAAGTCCTCCAATGTACCTAAAAACACTCCAAAATGCAACAAATATGCAATAACCTAGTCTAAGACTCAATAACTCTAAAATAGATGCAAACTAGACTATATGGACAAGTTATATACATGAAACAATGCAAATGCTTTACTAAATGAATGTTAAAATAATGTAAATATGCTAACTATCAAAATACTTTGACAGCTCATTTATTTATATTAATTAATTATTGTTCTAAAGATTATCTTCTTAAAATAGTCATACCAAAATTGTCCATCTAAAGTATCCTTATGAAGTCAGTTACAAACGTTGTTAATTTTTGGGCATGATTGGTAATATTGTAACTTTACGTTTTCGGTAGAAATATGACTGTAGGTTTTTTGGATGTGTTTGTAAATTTTATTGTTGTACTATTTTGGTTGTAGAATTTAAAATTTAAAAAGTTTAAAATTTTGTGCTTTAGAAAAAAATGGTTTGTACAACTAAAAATATATAAAAAAAGAAAATATTTTGGTGGTAAGTAAAAAAATTTAAATCAAAGCTTCTAAAGCTTGATTGGATCCATTTCAGACTATAGAATTTTATTACCAATCAAGCCCTATATTAATTTGCAAATGAGGCTAAGGTCCGAAACCTTTCAGTTACCAAAAAGCTCTTTTTTATTCTCTATATCACATGTTTTGTATTTTTGAAAACAAACTATTTCTTAGAAAATGGATATGTGATGTTAGAATTTAAAAAATGTTGTTTTATATAGAACAGAATTTTAGTCTTTCAAACAGAACGCAATCAAAGTCAAATCGGGAGCCTATTAATGAGGCAAATTCAATGAAATAACTTGTGTGCTAGGGTTGGCTGAAGCTTCTCACAGGGTGCTGATTCCCATGATGGTTGACGAACCCATGCGGGGTCGTGGACGATAGGGTGGTCCATATAACCATTGGTGATGCGCAAGAAGCATAAGGACCATAGGTGTAGGACTCTCATGTGACTGTGTGTTGTGTAAGTGCACTAGGTACTATGTTTGTGACTTGTTTTAGGTCTAGCTTTGTGAATGTTGTAATAGCAAATCGATTATGGTGAATTTATGGGTCCATAAGAGTCATCTTTACAGGGTAATACAAATTACTCATCCTTCTTTCTTCCCATCTTTTTTGTAATTTAGTAAAGTTAGAAATACCGGTTCATAACTTATTGGTGGATCAGACTAAGGGAGTAAACACGTTGTTTGGGCCTGTATAGCTTACACGGGTGTCACAGTATAAAAATAACCCAATAGCCACAGTCGTTAACTATGTGCATGAGAATATGTTGGCATAATAGTCTAGAAGCATTTTGATCTCAGAAAAAGTTCATATCTGAGATAAAAACAAAAAATAAATAGAGTTCAAAACCGGGATAATTAAAACCAAAAACCAAAAACAAGAGAGTTCAAAACTAGAAAAAGATCAAGAAAACAAACAACAAAAACTAGTAATATTTTACTCTTTTATGATGTTTCAAACACATCAAAAGAGCTATTAGAGTTCGGCACAACCTGAACTTAAACTTCGACTACTTTAATGAGACCTTTCCTCTGAGATATCATTTCTATGTATTTGATCCGTGCATGATCGTGTTCGCTTAATTTGATGTTCCTGTTTCTAGGAGTCGTCAAAATCAACTTCTCTAGAGCTTGTGCGTTCCAGACAAAGAAACTTACTATGTCAAGCTCATGCCAGTGGCCTTTGTAGCCATTGATCTCGACTTCCTTGATAGTGTCCAACTGGTAGATGGGATGAAGCTCCCAATTTAATTCAGGTTCAAATGTAAAATCATTTATCTGCATATAACAAACCAAAGTTCTAATCCACTTGGTACCAGAGAAGTAATGTTTAGAGAGAGAGAGAGAGAGAGAGAGAGAGAGAGACGTACATCGATCAAAACTCGTTCGAGGTTAGGGCACTGATCAAGGAATTCAGCAATGTTATTAAGAGTGCAAAATGTTGGAGCTCTAATAACAACTTGGAATTCTTTTAAGTTCGGAAAGCCGAAAACCCATTGTCCCATCGCCTATATATACATGTGAGAGGAAACATCAAAACTCACTCAAAACCAAGAGTGAAAAAATTTGAACAAAATAAAATGGATACTAACATGTGAAAATTGTATTACTATTCTATATATGTATGATGAACATTAATTCTTTGCCATGCTCATCTATACTAAGGGTTTGTGCAAATGATGCTCTAAAACACAACCACTTTAGTACTGAACATGTAAATAAAAAAGACGAATAACAAAACTTTTAAAGAATAAGAAACCATCTTTTTGTGAATTTTTTAAAAGTTAATTGGTAACAGCTAAGTTATAATATATATATATATATTATTGTATTGGCCAAAAAATAACATATAACCTTTAATTATAGATTTTGTTAGGTGTATATCTTCAGTGTGAAATCTCTATTGTATCGGAATAAAACTATATGACTGTTATTGTACCTAACCTATCTTTAACTTAATCTCATATTGCTGTATAGATCAAGTACTTTATAATTTTTGATGGATTCCACTACTAATTAATTCAAAATCCACTGTCAATGCAAAGACATAAAGTAATCAAAATGTCTTGGGTAGACCTTATAATGATACCCTAACTCTACCTACGTATTATAAGAGTACATCCGAAAAATATTTTAAAATGATGAATGGAAATATTTCTCACTCAGAAAAAAAACATGAACCCAAATAATATAACTAGGGCGCAAAAATAAAATTTGTAAGCTTTATAAAAGGAAAACCCGCTTAATAAAAAAAACCGTTTTTTTTTGTAAATTTTATTGGATTTTTCCAAAACTAATTGTTGTAACAACATCTTATAGCTATAGGCTCCATAATATTTCAATGAAAGGTTCCTAGTTCGTCGATTTGAAATGAGGATAAATAATACCGGCCGCTTGCACGAGAAGATAAAATTCATAAACTTTTACAAATAAAATAGGTCTTATAATCTTTTAATGTAAGGTTTCTAGTAAATCGATTCAAAATTAAAGCTAATAAGATAGCTCGCGCAAAAGTATAAATAAGCAAAATGTGCAAATCTTTTTAAAAGAAAAGTATCTTTGTTGTAAAATTTCATAGGACTTTTTCAGAACTAATTATGGTAACAACATCTTTTAATATAAGGTTCATCGATTTAAAATGACGTCAAATAATATAGATAGCGCGCGAAAAATTAAATATAAATTTTCAAATGTAACAAAAATAATCATTTTATGTAAATTTTATAGGATTTTTTTTTTAAACTAACTGTTGTAACAAAATATTTATCATTAGTTATAAACTAACTTTAGGTTCGTAGTACGTCGATTTCAAATGACGACTCCTAGTCTCCTACTATGTTTTATCTATCTTAAAAAAAAGATTTTTTTTCCTATATCAACTACATTTTACTTTTATTATCTTTAGAATCTAAGGATAATACTAAAATGAAAACTTCAGATGAATCAATTGATAATTTGAATGAAATCAACGCAAAAATACACAGCTAGAGATGAACCTCTATGTCTTAAACAAACAATAATCTTTTCTAACAACGGAGACCAAAGTTAGGTGATAGTTGCATGCTCTAAGATAAAAAAAAAGTTATGATCTAAAAATAATACCATAAACTCTAATTAATTATTATAATAAACGCGCAAACAAAACTATTTTATGAATTTAAGAAAAAACAATTACCTCTAGAAAGATGTTTGTCGTTGCGAGAACATAAACTCCTGTATAGACTCCCATGTTAGCACGCACCAATTTAAATAAATTGCAATAACACCTACTGTAACCCCGGTTATAATGGAGTTTTGCCTCTTTAAGTGCATCCACTCTTGAAAAGTCAACAATCCTAACAAATCCATCATACTTATAGCATTCGAGAGTTGGTGCATCCAAAATGATGTCCATGAGATCTGGCATAGAATACACGACCAGCGACTTGAACTTCTTATGATTTTGGGCCTTGATGCTCAATACCCCGTACATTTGGCATTCGATTAGCTCAAGTGTCTCGAGGTGGATACAGTTGCTGAAGATTGCATCTATCATCTTTTCCGTCACTTGGATCTGCATTAGCTCAAGCGTCCTCAACAACTTTAAACCTTTAGGAGATTTCTTGGGAATTTTGAATTGACACCATCGTAGCTTCAAGACTGTTAGCGTTTCGATGGCTGAGAAATTGACCGGGATCTCTACAACTTTCTTGGCTTTAGAAAAATCTAACACAAGTTCTTTGATGCCTTTACCAAGACACGTATTGATCCATGAGAGTATTTTATCCTCCACGCCGATATGATTAAGAACCAAAACAAATCGGTTGATCATTGACCCTTTGTGCTGATTAAAAACACTTACAATGATGTCTACAGCCTCTAGTTGACTGCATCTCACGAAGGATATTCCGCTGAAATCAAGATCTCGGGAACAAATCTCTGTGTCTTTGAATTTTTTGGACAAAGAACGATTTCGTAAAAGAGATTGAATTGGGAGAAACAACGACATTATGTGCTGCACCAGATCTTCAGATAAGTTTTCAGTGAATTTCATCAGCTTAGTTGAGGATTCTGACATTTTTGCTATATTCTTCGTAGGAGACTAGAAGGGTTTTGGCTATGCTTTTATGGTTTTTTTTTTCAGTGAATGGAGTCAACGACATTTGAGCAGGCAGATTATAGCTAGTGATTTTGGGTAGAGTTTTGGATATGCTTTACACATTAAAATTTAGTTTTTTTGTCCTTTTAAGAAATATAAATTTGTTAATTTCTTTTAAGAAAATTATTTTGAGAAAACAGGCTGGTTGGTACGTTTTTTTACCTTCTGTAGAAACTCATATATGTTAAAAAAAAAAAAAAAAATTAGAAGTACACATGTAATATACATATATATGTGTGAATTTTTGTGTATAGTCATATGAATTTCTGTGTAGAGTCATGTAATATACATACATACATATTAACTTTTAGGATTTTACTTATTAAAAATCCATATACATAACCTCCACATCTTTATTTATTCCATTTTTTCCAAACTTAATAGCATTTCTATTATTACATTTTTGTTTCAGCAAAAAATTTGTCACGGTAATAAACTGAGAACAGTTTTTATATATGATTAAACCATAATAATCATATATATAGTTCAGGTCATTGATATTTTTTGGAAGAAAACCGAGAAAATACCAAATTGGAGGTGGCCTAGTGGTAGTACAAGGGGTTGGTTCACTTGTGTCTCTTTGAGACGAAAGTATATTCTTTAAATCGGAATATAGAAAGGGCTAACTCCGGATATTGGGGGAAATTACGGGGCAAAAACCCATAACTTTTACAGTTAATTAAAAAAAAATTAATGGAAGCACATTTAGCTAAAATATTACAAAAATTTACATTATGAAAAATATTTAGCTAAAGTATCTAAATAAATTTATGTTAATTACATAGAAAAAAAATAGACAGAGGCACGTGAATCCGGTCGTCATAAACTGCCTCCACCACTGTCCGTCATTGTACATGCCAAAGATCAGATTTCTTAGATATCTTGTGCGCCCATGCCATATGTGTCATCAATGACATTAATCGAGATCCAGCAAATTTAAAATTTTGTAAATTTTTATAAGATTTATAACATACTTTATAAATCTTTATAAACATGTTTTATAAAATCTTATAAATTTGAGTTTTTATAAATGTTTATAAAGCAGTAATTTGAAAATATACAGAAAACTGTGATATTTTTTTTTAAAAAATAGTATCATAAAAGTGCTGTTTTTGAAATTGTCCCAAGTTCAGTTCGATTTTGGGTGATTAAATTTCTGTCAAATGGAAACCGTAATATAATTTCGGTTATTTTTATTTGTTCAATTACAGTTTTGATTTTGTCTTGTTTTTTTGTGTTATATCCTCTATATATTAATTGAGAAACATTTTTATAAAGTAGTCTTATTTTTAAAAATATTTACAGTGGTGCCATTTTGCTGATGTGTCACCACCACTTATTCTCTCATTATTTTAATATAAATTTCCTTTTTGATTGGAGTAATTACATTATATGCCTTTATCCAATTATTACTTTTAATATAACCAAAAAATTATGTTTTAATTTTTGCATTATTTAAAATCAAATTTTAAGTTATATGATGATTTATGATATACATCATATTACACAATACATTTCTTAAAAAATGAATAAAACAATAGTTTAAAAAAATATTATTTAATAAAATATAATTCATACACAATTTATGATATACACAATTTTTTTTTTGATTAGGCAGAAAATATGTTTACAATAAAAAAAACTTCGATATGTGTGATTTTAATAAATAAAAAATAAAAAAATTATAACAAATTAAAACTATAATGTAGGTTACGATAAAAAAATACTTTGATATGTGTGATTTTAATAGATATCTATATTTATAAATATATTTTTTGTTTATATGGTCTGAATAGAACCATATAAATTAACCAAATAATATAAATATTTAAACTTGAAAACAAGTTAAAAATATTATGTTAAAAAATTGAAATATTAAGTTATATTATCCACATATATAAAACTGATTAAATTATTTTTACTTTAAACAATTTCAAAATCATCTTTAATAAAATTATTTATAAATTTTTCATCATGCGCCATCACCTAGTTAATATAGTATTATGGATATTATTTCTATATCATGTCGACTGTGGAATCTCTCTTTCTCTTTCATTTTTCCAATTTATATTTGTTCTGTGCAGTACGATAATGGTTTCCCATTTCATATTTTAGCATGTGATCTCTTTAAGTAAATGGATTCACTTTTACAATTTTACTAATATATATATATATATATATATATATATATATATATATATATATATATATATATGTATTCTATAAATGATATGGTTTGAATTTTTGAAAACAATAAAAAAAATTACTCTACAAATGAATTGTGAATTTAAATGAAAATGCAGCATTCTATGCAGAACATATTAAATATACAATATGTTTATTCTTTCAAAAATTTAGAAATACATCATTTTTGTTTAAAATTTAATGGATTAGGGTTTTATGATTTATACTTTACGATTTAGGGACTAAACAAGTTCCGGGTTTATAGTTTATCATTTAGGGCTTGTATTCAGCTGTTACAATTTAGAATTTAGAATTTAGTGTTTATGTTTTATGATTTAGAATTTAGGTTTTCTTACTATGGGTTAATGAGCTGCAACGAAGCTTATGACGACGGTTAGGTTTTACTAGAATTTAGGTTTTATGATTTACAGTTTAGAGTTTAAGATTTATATCATTTTATTAAATATTTATAAGTTTTAACGAGTTTATATTATTTTATTAAATGTTTGGCTTTGCGTTCTATATGTAAATCATAAACTCTAAACTGTAAATGTCATACTAAAAACACACATCTTATAAATTCATAAACTCTAAACTGTAAATCATAAACTCATTTGATGATGAGTTTTCACTCACGATTTATTGTTCATTCATCAAATCATTTTGATCATTTTATAAATTCAACCATGGTAAATGTCATACTAAAAACAAACATCTTCTTTTTGTAGGTTCGTATATACTGAGATAAGAAAATACACTAAAGCAAAGTAGTTAATTTTCGATGGACAAAACCAGAGAAAAATCTATTTTAAATGGTTTTTTCAATGGATTTCTGAAGAACAAAAATATTTTAGTTATAAATATCAATGGTTTTGAAGACCGTCTTAGCATTTTTTTATGTCTATACGTTTTTTTTTTGATTATTAAGGGTCTCGAAACCACAACATGTGAAATAAAAATAAAAATTGTATATTAAAAATGATTTTGTAGTTGACATTAGAATAACATGAACTTCGAATTTGGTAAAACTATAACATCCCGGACTGGCCCTTCGTTTTCCAGCCATTTTTGGAGGCCTAAAGCAAATATAGAACATATGGATTTTCTCTTATTTGGTAGAGATATTTTTCTCTAAATTTGTTTTTGGATTTTTTTTTGTTATATTATTTTATGATTTTTTTTTTGTCGTTTGTTATATAGTATCATCACCAGAGATATTTGATCTAATACTATTACAAATAATGATCAATCAATCGATTTTACATATTTGCAGCACATACTATTATGATAAGCAGCTCCATTAACAAAGACTCCACGGTAAACAGTTCTCTAAAACACACGGAACCAAACCAATTGGTGGTGATCTAGTGATTCCCACTTGACCACACCACGACGAAAAGCTTTATGTGCAACACTATTATATAAACCTCCGATAAGCTTTACATTCATTAATTTGCATATAGTCACTAGGATAACAATCAAAAGACTCGATCGCGTAGCAAGCAGCAAGGCATGACAAAATTCATCTACGACTATCTGATAAGGCATTAAACGACTCAAACACGTCCCGCACATCCACACGCATAAACCCGGAGTCCGGAGACTAACCTCTTATAAAAAAACTAAAATGACTTCATAAGCTAATCTCCCTATAGTCCTATATGCATGCTAATTGACTTACATACAACCTCCCGACCCAAAATGTGATTTAATGCAATTTTCTCGAACCACGAAGACAAGTTAGGTAAGAAGCAGGTCAACAAAAACTCGAATGGATTGCTCTAAACCCGTGAACGTGCAAGCTAAAACGGTAACCCCTAATTCAGTTTCATGCTTTTAGTTCTCCGGAGTAGATCCTAACTCATCACAACAATAAGATCACACAAGATAGAGGCAATCGTGCATCGACCGTGTTGTAACCCGAGCTCCTTCTCGGCTCGGGTCGAAAGGTGGGTTTGATGCTGGAGAGAACACTTAACATGCGCTACAAAGAACAACCAAAGCATCTTAGGAAAAGCGGTACGGTGCCTCTAATAATGTAAGTTTCGATGATTGGTGAATTAGTTGCCACTTGGATTAATTACTTTGGGGGTGAGAAACTTCCTCGATCAAATCACGAATAAATGGTTTATCTAAAAGGATTCATTGGCTGCATCACAATAATTGTATCAAAAAAATTCTGATGCAGAAGATTCTCTTAGAAAGATAAAACTTCTTTTAAAGATTTTAGAATAAATAAGCTGCTCTTAAAAATTTACAAAAATCTAAACTTACCATTGGAATTAAGATGGAAACAAATAATTATAAGCAAGATTCTATCCAAAACAAAATTACTTCAACATGAGCATGATATGAGGGAAGGCAGGTATAAGAAGCAAAGCGAAGACGACGAGGAAGAGAATGATAGCGTAAAAAGTCCATTTCCTCGAGCTCTTTTGGTACTCTCTCGCAACTTGGAGCTGATCTGTCCCTCTTCTCACGAACGAGCTCGCCTTTGACACGTGGCTCTCTATGTCATTAAGTTGCTGTCCTTGTGCTTCCACCAGAGCCGCCATGTCTAAGAACACTTGGTGAAGCTCTATAAGATTCTACTCTATCTCTTTTACGGCATCGTGTCTCTCTTGAATCTCTGATATCGTGTCCAATATTTGGCCCCTCCCTTGTTCTTGTATCGCTTTCTGGAGAAAATTCTCGCTATCACCGCTCGAAATCAAGTTCTCAATCGTTTGTTCGTCCGCCTTTTCACCTGTTATCGTAAAATATCTACAAAGATTGGTACAAGAATAGGTTTAAGACATCCAAAACAAAGTGTTAAACTTGTATCCCAAGGAAATGAACAGAGCAATAACTTATCCTACAATAAACAAAGAAAACGTAGAAAAGATCTTCTTCACCTGCGTTCTACTGTTTCTTTATACTCATCATTCATCCGCGCACGCAAACCCTGAAAGCTATCCATCAAGTCCTTGAGTTTTTTCCCGAGTCCACTAACAACAGAGGTCCTGGTTCTATCGGTGGAAGAGCCAGGGCCACAACCAGGGACATTACGGCTATTAGCATTCCCCTTTTCGAGCGCCTCGAGCTTCTGCTTGATGATCTTGACTCTCTTGAGGACCTGAGAGACATCTCCATCCATCTTAGCTCGCAGATCCTTCACCTTCTTGGCATTGTGGACCGTCTTGCACTCCTCATTGGAATCCTGAAGCTTCTTGTAAAGAGTCTCTATGCCTTTCATGTCGTCTTTGACATTTTCGACATCCTCGAAGAATTTATCGAGGTTCATCGTCTCTTTACCTGCCTCAAGATCGTCCGCTTGGGCCTGTTGCTTCAGGTCCGAGTACTTCTTGAACGAACTAGAGAATAAATCATTCATTTTTTTCTTCTATTTGCTTCTAAATTTTGTTCACAACGTTTATAAATGGAAATTATTTTGGGTTCAAGAGACGAGGATCTTGATGAAGATCATCACCATCCTCTGCTTGAGGAAGAAGATGGGAAGATTTTTTTCTTTTTCCTTTTTTAGAGGAGATTTGCTTTGGTTTTGTTTGAAAGTTTGTTTTGTTTTTCTTCTGGAGGAGAGAATCTACCAGTTTTGGGAATTACCCAAAATTAGCCAATGACAGAACTTTTCTTAACCAAATTAGCAATTGTGCTATGTTTAGTCTCCTACTCTATAACCACTGAAGATAACAACGAAACAAGCCACCATACCACATCTTGACTGAATTTGATTAAAAACCCCAAAACCCTGTAAATCACAAACATTCACCAGAACTGAACATAAGATCGTTTATTCTTGTAATACCAATGTCAGAGATTGGATCTATTGGCCCGTCTTCCTCTTTCTTCACCTCAGGAAAAAAATTCTCAGCTTCTCTGCTGCAATCATCTGTTGCATAACAAGTTTAAACATTTCTCATATCTCACTCAAACAATGTGACTTATATTTAACAAAATCGAAATGAACGGTGGCTCACCAAACAAAGTGTTGAGAGAGGTTGGGGTTGAAGTAGACGTGAAGTTGAGACCAATGTAAAACGCCAAAGCTAACAACAGAGTCACCATAGAATACGTAGGCATAGCTCTGGCCCAGTACTTGCTTGGGTAGTAATAAATGCCTATAGACTCCTCCAAGAACTTATCTGGTACATACGCCCAAATCAAGAACATCACTGTGGCAACAACAATCGAAATGGATCCTACGAATCCGTAAACCTCAGAATGTTTTGGTCCGTGTGCTTTAAACGGAGATGATTTACTACTACTGTCCGAATCCCCCTGAAAACCAGATTCTTGATTCTTTCTCTTCGAGAAGCTTAAAATCTTTCTCGGATCGTTCACTAAATGAGCGTCTTCTTCTTCCATTCTTGGAAAAAGTCACTGCAAAATTGCAGATATTCAGGAACAGAGAGATTAGCGAATCTTTGAAAAATCCAAAGGTTCTAAATCACAGATGGATAGTCCGAAAATGAAAAGGGAGAGTGATCGATTTAACCTAAAAAATTTCCAAAATGATCATAATAGGTTTATGTAAAAGGAGATAAAGCCCAAAGATGAAATAGAAGCCCATTTTCATCATCTTAGATAGATGAGATTTTAGTGTCGTAAATAAATTACATGATAAGTGTGATCATAGGTTTTGGACATTCGATTTTACGGTTTGGCTTAGATAATTAGATCTTTAGGGTTTTGGATTTTGGTGTGAAAAATATCTAACTATAGTCGCATTACATCCCATTTTGTTTATGATGCCATTGTCATGTAAGACTTACCTTTTCCAATAATCTTTTTGTTTTTTTTTCTTTGTGAGTTTTCTTTAATACCTTTCTCTCTAGGTAAATTTATAAAAACTATATTTTTTATTATTATTTTGTTAGTTATAGTACAGATTTAATGCCTAGATGTTTCCATAGATCCCGTTTTTGCATATGGTGATGTTTTTCTAGTATGAGTTACAGTAATCCTCCCAAAATGAAAATCCCAATTTTACTTTTTGCGTAAAACCACCTCCATTAAATATTATTACAAACTTCATGTTTTTGGTTAAAAAAAGTTATCAGTTGAACAAGATATGTGTTTCAAAGACTTCTATCGATCTGAAAGTACTGGTATCTACTAAGAGTGATAAGAGCATCATTAACACTATGTACAATAGGGGTGTTGAAAACTCAATTTTACTGTTGAATTGATATAATGAGGATGTTGAAAATGGTGTTTAATTTGAGTGTTCACTGGCATGAGCTCTTTCATGTTGCAGTCCCTATAGCCCTTTGAGTCTGAGCAACATCGTTCTAAAACAAAAGCCAGTTAACTTCATTACCAGCAGCGACCGCATCTCTCTATGCCTGCTGAGCAGCAGCAGCTCATGATTAGCTCTTCCACCGGGGTTATGAAACTCTGGCCAGAAAAGATTTCAATTGAACCAATTCAACGCATCGTTTAGGAGTTCTCCAATCACATGACTCACGGAACCTTAACATTTCATCTGCTGTCTTCCTTTCTGGTTTAACAATCAGTACATGAACCCCGACCTCACGTAGTCGTAGCAGCAATGGTTTGTAGTCGGAATCCCCTGATATCATCATGACTGTACGGACAGCTGGAGGTTGCTTGAGGTTGACTTGTTGGGCTTGCTCGAGCAAGATTTCATATAATATGTCATTGATCCAATTCATCTAATCTGTCATTGATCCAATTGTCCAACAGTTGATCGGGAATGACAGCATTTTTCTCAGCGTCCGGAAGAAGAAGGTGATACAATATTGGGGGTTGTTGCTGGCTGAAGAAACCATGGTCAAGGCTCAAACCCCCACCTATACTCGCAGATCGTCCGCCCCTTGCCTTCGTTGACTCCTTAAGTGGAATCGCGAAGTTGCAACCACGTTTAGAACAAAATTACCCTCCATGCCAAGAGTATTCAGTAAATGTTTTTCACGAGATACCAAGCATATCAAAGTTTGCGTGTATATTATCCTTCAGATATCGCTTTGTACATACATAAAATCCTATGTATTATCTTCATTTTTGTTTTGATTCTATCTATTTACAATTATATTTATATGATAGTTGCCAGCACTTCCAAAACAATTTATAATTTCTTTAAATTTTTCAAAAAATTAAACTTGCCATATAAGAAAATTCTATAAAAAAAACATTCCAATATTAGCCTATGATATAATTCATATGAGGTAAGGCTAGTATGGAGGGACTTGAAACTCATTTGGTAAAATTAGAGTTACATGTATTTCTACATATAGGTTAAATATGTTGCTCCCGTACTCTTTAAAAAAAATTGGTATGGTTTTTAATTTAATTTTGGAACATTTTTTTGTTATTGCTTAATATCATCATTGTAACGAATCAAGCCGAATAAATTGAAAAAGAACTTTGAGTTTTCGTTTTTATTTTTAATAATTTCCATTTTCTCTCTGAGCTTTTTTGTTTGTTCGACCATGGTTTCAAGAATAGAAAAGTTTAATGCCTTTGCCGAGAAGCATGGTGATTTTACTACGTGCCTTGGAGTATACACAACTCCTGAGTATTCCACCGTGTCTACATCAGCCAAAGAGTTAGGGTTTCGTCTACTCGCCGTGATTTTGCTCTATTTCAACATGGACAAATCCATATTCAGTGTCAATCGCGCTGCTCATAGCGTTATTGGTTGGGCTGATCTCATTTTCGCTATCGTGTCTATTCTTGATGCTGCGCTTAGGCCAAAATTTAAAGGTCTTAGAATTTTTGTTGAAGTCTCCATCTTGTGTTTGTTCAGTGCGATTTTTGTACTGTTTAAAGAAACTTGTATTGCGTTCATTGGTGTTGTTGTCCTGGCTGGTCTTGTTGGAATTGTGGTTAATTAGTGTATTATGCACTGCAGTTGCGGAGGAGTCGATAAAGATGCACCACCCAAACCACACAAAGATCAAGAGAAAGTCCTCGTTGCTCTAAAGATGGAAGCTAGAGAAAATCTACAAACACTTCTCAATCTCCGATGTCTGGTCTTTATTTTGATGGCGGAAAATTCAGAAAGTCCACATACCCAAACATTAATACCACGAGCATAAAGTGTTTCAGTTAAAATTTAACCATCCTTTGAAGATTTTTTACTACTGCAAAGAGTTTCTATGAAAAAAGTTTGAAAAAACAGTTATTACAAAATAATTATTTACGATAACTTAAAAAAATAATAAAGAAAAACATTTTCAGTTGATAAATAGTTGAACTAGAAAAACACATAATAAAGAAGAAGAGTTTCAAAGCCTTCTTTGAAACCATATATGCATAAGGATGTCTCAGAGATCAGAGATGGAGAACATTTTGGTAGCGCAGAAAATTAAAATGGAATCAGATCAGTCTACGATTGTTCGACAAACCTGATCCACCGAGGGTTTGGGTGTGTGTGACTTGCGTACAAATTAAAGAAATGCTAAAAAAAAATACCTCGTACGCGTATTGACTTACCAAACACACGTTTAGTAGATATGTAGTTGGTAATTGATTCTATCTGGCCGAATATTGTCATATAATTTGGTTAAATTAATCAATTAATAAAATTGTCTTTCCTTTCTTTGTTTTAATTGATTCTAGTTAGTCAACGATTAGTATGTATCCCATTTATTATATTTGTCTCCTTACATACCGATTTATCCATTCCGCAATTTATTCACATTATCTCCGACGAAAAACTAAACGAAGAACCGAGAAGATCTAAAACCAATTTTCACGGCCTCTTAAGCGACACCTGTCGTATCTCTTTAGCTCTGGCCGGTGCACCAAGAAACGGATCTTCAGATAGATTCTCCTTAAACCGTTTTGATAAATTACCGGTTCAAGATGGCATTATCCATACTCGCGAATCCCAGCGCGTGAGCTGCAACCACAGCGTCGTTAAACGACACATGGAGTTTTTACTCTTCCGAACAATTAACCGTTCGCGACAAGGACGACGTCATCAAATACTCAAATGCGCGAATACGAGCGCGTGGATAGCAATCGCAGGGGGAGCGTTAAATATTCCGTTGGACAAAACCGACGGTTACCTATCAGTTGAAACAGTTGTCAACCTGACAGTTGAGAAACGTTGTCGTTTCGCTCCAAGACTGTGATATCATGGTTCTAATTTTTCTAGCAATTTATAAGTGATGTTTCTAGCCAAAGACTATAAACCAAATTTACCCTTATTAAAACTATCCAAGATAACAAAACAATTATATTTTGTTTAGTCTGCTTCATCCGTTGCTTGCATTACAACGAATCAAATTTTATAAATGGTATACAAAAAACGGTTTCGTTTGTAGTCTGCTCCATCCATTACATTGTTCAAATCCTATATCTATATGTATATAAGATAAATTCGACTATTTTTTATAGACAATTTAATTTGCAACACGACACTACAGTAAACAACTTAAATAGTTTCGAAAAAGGTGTATTCATACTATAAAAAAGTATTCTCTCTGTATTAGAAAAATCGATGTTTAGGATTTTTGACACATATTAAAACACAATAATTACTTGTTTTACTAATTGTTTATTTTTTACTTTTTAATTGTTTTTTATTTTCTAATACAATTATACCAATAGAATAAAAATAAAAATAATATATTACCCAAATATTTGTCATTAATTCATCTTGTAAAACGAAATGCATTAATTATAATTCAAAAACAAAAAAAAAATCTAAAACATCAATTTTTCATAAACAAAAAAAAAATCTAAAACATCAATCTTTCAAATATATAGGGACTATCGTTTAATTACTCAAGAAACTATTTTTGTGTAAAAAATCTAACAAGTTAAATGAATGAAGATTAAACTTAATGATAATTGAGCTAGCGTAATTAAAAGAGAGAAATACAGAAAGAAAGAAAAAAAGTAAATGAGTGAAGACGAAGTTTACAATTAATCTGTTGTTTGATAACCAAACATTTTCGTTCGTAAACTGTTGTGCTGCCAGCCACAGTCTATCTCAAAAATAACTTGTATATCTTACTTAAGCCTTATGATTAAATGTGATAGAAAAATGTGTATTAATTGACTAAGAATTGGATTAGAGAATGGTTTGAAATATGATAATGGATAATAGAATTGGTCTAGGTGATTTAGGAGACCGACCAATAATTTTATCTCTTTTAACAAAAACAAAGAAAAAATACCTTTTTGTAACATGAAAAAATACTTTACTTTCTTCAATTTATAGTAAAGGCAACAAAATCTACAACAAAAAAAGCATTAAAATCGGCTTTTCACGCGTTTGCACTTTTCAAATTTCCATTTAGTTTTAAAAAAAATATATATATATATATATAATGTATATATCTATTCGTTTTAAAATATGACCAAACCTTTTTGGTGTTTAATATAGCCAAATCTATTGGAAGTCCCTTTAATATTTCGATATCAAGATGTATGAGTTTCGATTAGCAGAAAATGTGATTTTTACAGATTATTAGAGACAAATAGATAAAGAAAATTTTTAGTACGATACAAGTAGAACTGTTTATTTGTTGTAAAAGTATTAATTTCTGTCTATTATTATGATGACCAAGCGCCTCTTTATATAGTAGTTACATAAGGGTAGAAAAGGAAATATCATTTTCCTACAATAAGGAAAACATCTAATAGACCGTCTAAGGTATTGGGCCTTCACGCCAATGTCTTGATGGGCCGGTTATGGAGATCGAACCTCTATGATTTATAACACTCCCCCTTGATTGACATAACCGGATCATGATGAATGGATCATAGTAATACGCTTGGGGATGCTGCCTCATTAAAACCTTACCAAGGAAAACCCAGTGGGACAAAACCTTAGTGAAGGAAAAAGAGTACAGCACGTATTACTCCCCCTTGTTTTAGGCATCACTGAAGGTCTCTAAGTCGGCGCATGCCGATCTGATACATGAGCTTCTTGAGCGTGGAGGTTGGAAGCGACTTGGTGAATAGGTCGGATGAGTTGTCGCTGGAACGAACTTGAAGCACTTTGATTTCACCGGTCTTCTGTAGATCGTGAGTGAAAAAGAACTTCGGTAAGATGTGCTTCGTACTATCTCCTTTGATGTATCCATCCTTAAGTTGAGCAATACAAGCGGCATTGTCCTCATAGAGTAAGGTAGGTTCTTCCTTCTCATCAGTCATACCACAATCTCGCCTAATGTGCTGAGTCATCGATCTCAACCAAACACATTCACGGCTGGCTTCATGAATCGCCAAAATCTCTGCGTGGTTAGACGACGTGGCCGTGAGAGTCTGCTTCATGGATCGCCATGAAATTGCTGTCCCTCCGTGAGTGAACACATATCCTGTCTGAGATCGACCATTGTGTGGATCAGATAGATAACCTGCATCAGCAAAACCAACTAAACCTTTATCGTTATGGTTAGTATAAAATAGACCCATATCTTTCGTCCCTTGCAGGTAACGAAGTAAATGTTTAATCCCGTTCCAGTGCCTTTGGGTCGGACAAGAACTAAATCTTGATAGGAGGTTCACGGCAAAACAAATATCTGCCCTAGTGTGACTAGCCAAATACAATAACGCTCCTATGGCACTAAGATATGGCATTTCGGGACCAAGGACTTCTTCATCGTCCTTCTTTGGACCGAATGGATCACTGTCCAATCCGAGGCTTCTCACCACCATTGGGCTGGTCAATGGGTGGGCCTGGTCCATATTAAATCTCTTGAGTACCTTTTCTGTATATGCCATTTGATGCACAAGGATTCCATCATTGATGTACTCAAGTTGTATTCCCAAACAGAACTTAGTTTTTCCTAAGTCTTTCATTTCAAATTCGGCCTTTAAGTATTCAACCGTTTGGGCGATTTCACCAGGGGTTCCGAGGATGTTCAAGTCATCCACGTATACTGCTATAATCACAAATCCTTTGTTTGCAAACTTCTTTATAAAAATACACGGACTAATGGGATCATTCTTGTACCCGGACTTTACTAAGTATTCACTTAACCGGTTGTACCACATACGCCCACTTTGCTTTAGTCCGTATAAGGATTTGTTCAGCCTAATGCAGTGTTCTTCTCGAGAACTTTTCTTATCTTTGAGCTCAATACCCTCTGGCAATTTCATATAAATTTCATTATCCAGTGGATCATATAAATATGCGGTTACAACATCCATTAACCGTAAATCCAATTTTTCTCTTATGGCGAGACTTATTAGGAATCGGAATGTCGTTGCATCCACCACAGGGGAGTAAGTCTCCTCATAATCGATTCCTGGTCTTTGTGAGAATCCTTGTGCAACAAGCCGTGCTTTGTGCCTAACGACCTTTCCTTGTTCGTTTCTCTTTTTCACAAAGACCCATTTATGTCCAACTGGTATAACATCACGAGGTGTCCGTAATATGGGACCAAAAACCTCCCTCTTCTTTAAAGAGTTTAACTCCACGTTTATAGCGTCTTTCCAGTTAATCCAATCTGGGCGCTGAGTGCACTCATATATTGACGTGGGTTCTAGATCCTCGTTTATAACATCAAGTGCTACATTGCATGCAAATACATTATCAATGTCGACATTCTTTCTGTTCCATTGGATTCCAGACGAGACATAATTGATCGCGATCTCTTTGTTATCAAGAACTTCAGGCCCATGAAGCTTGGCGTCCCAAGCAACATTTTCCGGCACCTTAGGTTCATTTATGTCTGGAATATCCACTATCTCCTCGGTCTGAATTTCAGCACCTTTCTTTAATTTCCGAGGAGTCTTATCTTTGGAACCAATAGGTCTTCCACGTTTCAATTGTGGTTTAGACTCTGTAACCACTTGCGGTCCATCTTGGACATCAATTCGTACTGGTGCATTCACGGCTGGAATGTACGATTTAGTTACCCTCTTTGGGTCTGCAAAGGAATCTGGCAATTGTATAGCTAACTTTTGCAAAAGTATAATCTTTATGACTTCTAAGTCACTCTCTTGAGTTCGAGGATCTTGCCATTTTAAGGATGTTTGATTCCATGCAATTTCTTTCAACAGCCGGTTATCTCCACCTAATGTTGGAAAAACGGATTCATCGAAATGACAGTCCGCGTATCTGGCCTTAAATAAATCTCCGGTGGTTGGCTCAAGATACTTTATGATCGTGGGTGAATCATATCCAACATATATCCCCATCCTCCTTTGAGGTCCCATCTTAGTTCTCTGTGGTGGTGCAATAGGCACATAGACTGAACATCCAAATGTCTTTGGATGGGAGATGTCTGGCTCTTTTCCCGTTATTAATTGGGATGGGGAATACTTATGATCACTAGATGGCCTGATGCGGATTAGTTCAGCAGCGTGTAAGACAGCATGTCCCCAAGCGGATACAGGGAGCTTTGACCTCATGAGTAATGGTCTAGCTATCAGCTGTATGCGTTTTATAAATGACTCGGCTAAGCCGTTCTGTGTATGTACATGTGCCACGGAGTATTCAACACTTACCCCCATGGACATACAGTAGTCATTAAACGCTTGGGAAGTAAATTCACCAGCATTATCCATTCGTATGGTCTTTAAAGGAAAGTCTGGAAAGTGAGCCCTTAGGCGTATTATCTGAGCAAGGAGTCTTGCAAATGCCATATTCCGTGATGACAATAAGCATACATGTGACCATCTTGTAGATGCGTCAATGAGGACCATAAAATATCGGAATGTCCCACAAGGTGGGTGAATTGGTCCGCATATGTCTCCTTGAATTCTTTCCAGAAAGTTTATCGTTTCCTTAGTTACTTTTACTGGTGATGGCCTTACAATCAATTTCCCTTGTGAACACGAGGTACACATTATATTCTTGGGGATTACTCTCCTTTCTTTCAAGGCGTGCCCATTACTGTTGGCAATCAATTTCCGCATCATACTTGACCCGGGATGTCCCAGACGGTCGTGCCATAAAGTATACATATCCGTAAAGGCTTTATTTATGGCGGCATTGGCTTCTATCATACTGATCTTAGTACAGTATATGCCCGTACCTATAGCAGGTATAGTCTCTAAGACTTCTTTCTTATGGCCTTGGGCGATTTTAACAATCTGGAGAAATTCTCTATTTCCTCCGCCCATTGTTTCCACATGAAGACCATTCTTTCGAATGTCTTTAAAACTCAATAAATTACGATTTGAGGTTGGTGAAAACAATGCATCCGAAATTTCTAGATGCGTGCCTTTAGGCATTAAAATATTGGCCTGGCCGTGGCCTTCTATTAGGCCGGCCGGTCCTGCTATAGTACTTATGTTTGCCCTTTTAAGTATAAGATTTATGAAGTATCTTTTATCTTTTAAGATCGTGTGGCTTGACCCACTATCCACCACGAAATCGTCCATACTTCATAAAACAAGGATTATGTCTTTAAAAAAAACTTAAATCATTCATTGAAATCAAGGAAATAAATCCACACAAAATCCAAAGACATAAACCAAATCAAAGCAAACATAAAAGCAACAAAGCAATTTAGAACTCTAAGTCTAAAATCAGTTTAATAAATCGGAAGTCTCATACTTAGTGAGATCATCATTATCCATAAGATCATCCTTTTCATGATCAAAATCACCCTCATCGTCATGCTCATGTTCATGTAACATTTGAGCTGCCTTCACAGTCTGAGGCTTCCTCCTCATCATTTATTTGAGGAGTTTCCATCTCACTATATCTTTTCATCAGTTCATCACATCTACTGATAATCTCTTTAGTCCTCTGTCCTCTTCTTAGGTAATAATATAGGTCATGATAGTTGGTGAAACTTTTGGCCTTAAGTGATAACAACAAATCCTTTGAATGGAATGTAGAGATGGTCTTATGTAAAAGATCATCATCTGTTACCACTTCGCCACATAGCTTGAGGCCATGGACGATTTTCATGAGGACAGAGTGGTATTCATCCACGGATTCAAAATCCTGGTAACCGAGAGTCTCCCATCCTTCCATGGAGTTTTGCCACAGTACCATTGAATACCTTTCACCCAAGTTTGTCCAAAGAACAAAAGGGTCCTTAACATCTTGGTACTGTTCTCTCAGTTCTTCAGTGAGATGGAAGCGCATAATTGTTATGGCTCTTTGCCTTTGGCTTTCAATTTCATTATTGCCATCAACGATGCATTCACCGAGCCCTTTTGATTTCAGTATGATCTTTGCATCATAAGCCCATTGCAAGTAATTATCTCCCGAGAGATTAAGGGCTGCGAAGTCCATGATGACTCTCGCCTATCTGAAATCAAGCATCGGTTTTCTCTTAGGGTTTTTAATAAAATCAAGACCTTAGCAAGATGGCTGATTTATATTTCCGATTTTATGCCATTAAGTTTCCAATTTTTATTTTAATCCTAACAAGGAATTCTATGTGATAAAGGAAACAAGAAAATCCAAATTCTAAATAAGGAAACTTCCTATACGATTTTCTATGTGATCAAGCAAAGAGGAAATTTTCCAAATTCAATCCTAAAAAGGAAACTATGGTTTCGGTTTCTACCAACAAATTCTAATGGTCCGAAATATTTTCTTCTTTATGCAATTCCTAGTTCAATTAGGATTAGGCAATAGAACACGCAATACACAAAAACGTTTTAAGGTTTTCCTATTTGGAATAGGATTAGGGTTTTAACAAAATCGATTTTATGCTTTGATCATGCAACAAGAACAATCAATCTAGCAACCTAAAACTTAAAACTAATGTCCGATTTTCATGATTAAACAACCTTAGTATGCGCTTTCTATATGGTATCAAATTCGATTTTAACAAGTAATGCTATCATGCGATTTTAAGCATTAAACAAGCAAGCTAAGGAATCGGTTTCAATCATGCAAGCAAGTTCAACAAGCGATTTCAATGTTTAAAAACAATCCATGTGATTTTAACAAAGCAAGCAATCAATCCTTTACAAGCACATGAATCGGTTTTAGGGTTCATGTATGTTTAATGTTCTAATTCGATTCTAACAAATAATCTTATCATGCGGTTTTTAAAACATTAAAACAAGCTAAGGGAAAACGGTTTTAAACATGCAAGCAAAATCAAGCAATCCGAGTTTTAGGGTTTTATATTTTCTTAGATTCAATTCGGTTTTAGATTTTAAGAAATCAAACAAGTTTAATCAATCAAACCGAATTTTAGGTCTTATCTTTATCTTAGATTCAATTCAATTCAAGTTCTCAAAAAGATCAAACAAGTTTAGATAAGAGAATCGGTTTTAGGGTTTTATGATCATTAGGTCAAATTTCGATTTTTATGTTCTAGGGTTTTTAGAAATTTGTTTATACCTTTGATCCTTCTTTTGGGTTGAATGGAATGGACCGGGAGCTAATAGACCTCGGTAAAACTCACGCTTGGATTGCACAGCTACGGACGGATCACGCGGCTGCTTCTTGGTGGCTAACAGCGGATGGCGGTTTTAGGGTTTTTTATTTTTTTTCGGTGGCTAGGGTTTAGAACAAGCTCGTGCTGATAACGTGTTGTAAAAGTATTAATTTCTGTCTATTATTATGATGGCCAAGCGCCTCTTTATATAGTAGTTACATAAGGGTAGAAAAGGAAATATCATTTTCCTACATGAATAAGGAAAACATCTAATACACCGTCTAAGGTATTGGGCCTTCACGCCAATGTCTTGATGGGCCGGTTATGGAGATCGAAACTCTATGATTTATAACATTATTGTAAATCTGCATATATATTATGTATTTTTGAAAATTAAATAAATTATTCGTAAAAAGATTATCTTTATAATTATTCTTATAATTTATCATTAAAATAATATTTCAGATGTTAAAAAAAATTGTAGCCAAATCTCCAAAACATTAATTTCAAGAAAACAAAATTTAGAAAAGTATGGTGGATTTAATAATTAGTAAATGATATAATTTCCTTTTATTTTTCTTCAACACACGGGATAATCCGATAACGATGTCTTTAGGATCAGGGCCACGTATCATATCGAGCTAATGCTTTGGTCTATCGTAATTAATATGTGAAGTGAAGGCTTGAATCCAATAACATTCACTGGATCAATAGAAAAGGTTTTCACAAATATTGTTATATCTTATTATATAAAGTAGGATGCGTCAAAATTACTAATTAACATAATCGTGACGCATATCAAGTTAATCGATCGGATTTTGACACGTGTCATAAGTATATATCTAAAAAAAAGGAAAATAAAACAAAAGTTAAGTATATATCTAAAAAAAATGAAAATAAAACGAAAATATCTATTTCAATTTAAAAAAAAAGAAAATAAAAAAGTATCTATTTCACTTTAAGAAAAGGAAAATAAAAATAAAGTAAATAAGATTGTTAATTAACTTGATCGCGACACGAGATTCTGACACGGTAAATTAACTATGAAAAGGATCTATTAGAATTTAAGAAAATAAAAATAAAAAATGCAAATAAGATCTTATTAAATAAAGTAGGATGCGTCAAAATTACTAATTAACACGATCGTGACAAGTGTCAAGTTAATCGATAAGATTTCGACACGTGTATAAAATTCAACTAAATAGATTTTAACATAATGTTTACAAATTGATTAATGATACAAAAAGGAAAATAAAAAAATAGGGAAGGTAAATAAAAAAATTAAGAAAATCTTATTATATAAAGTAGGATGCGTCCAAGTTACTAATTAACATGATCGCGACACATATCAAGTTAATCGATTGGATTTTGACATGTGTCATAAGTATATATCTAAAAAAAGGAAAATAAAACAAAAGTATCTATTTCAATTTAAGAAAAGAAAAATAAAAAAGTACCTATTTCAATTTAAGAAAAGGAAAATAAAAAATAAAATAAATAAGATTGCTAATTAACTTGATCGCGACACGAGATTCTGACACGATAAATTAATTATGAAAATAATCTATTAGAATTTAAGAAAATAAAAATAAAAAATGTAAATAAGATCTTATTATATAAAGTAGGATGCGTCAAAGTTGCTAATTAACACGATCGTGACACGTGTCAAGTTAATCGATAAGATTTCAACACGTGTATAAAATTCAACTAATTAGATTTTAACATAATGTTTACAAATTGTTTAATAATACAAAAGGGAAAATAAAAAAATCGGAAAGGTAAATAAGAAAATTAAGAAAAAGAAAATAAGTTTCTTTTATGTTTTTCATTTAAATTAAGGAAATTGTATGATCAATTATTAAATTAAGGAAATTGTATAATAAATTACTAATAATAAAAGGAAAATCAAAAAATTAGTATTAAAAATAGAAAAGGAAAATAAGTTTCTTTTTTGATTAAAGAAAAATAAAAAATTGAAACAGTTAATAAGAAAATTAAGAGAAAAAAAAATAAGTTTCTTTTATGTTTTTCATTTATATTAAGGAAATTGAATGATCAATTACTAATACTGAAAGGAAAATCAAAAAATCAAAAAGGTAAATAATAAGTTTCTTTTATGTTATTCATTTAAGTTTTTTTTTTTTATGTTTTTCATTGTTAAAAAGGATTTAACCATTTCGATTATTTGTTTGGTTAGCTACGGTTTAAAAAAAAATAAAAACGTCAAATTTATCGATTTAGATTATAAAAGTAAAATAAAATTAACTATAATATATTTCAATTTTGTTTTAAAAAGTATATATTTCAATTTAAGAAAAAGAAAACAAAAACAAAAAAAATATGACATTAGACGATTATGAGATCAATGAGGAGGAGGATATCAAAAATCATGTAAATAGGTTTTTGATGCGAGGCTTAAGAAGCATAACATAGAGAGATCATATAAGAGAGATGAATGTGAAGAAAATAGAGACTTTATTTGCTTGAAGAGGGTTAATGGAAAGATCGTTAACATACTCGAATGACTCAAATTAAATACCCAAGGTTTTAACGCAGCGGAACATAAAAAGATAGTTGATAAAGTGTGTGAACTATATGAAAAGTATGGTTAATGTTGCTTATTATCCGCAACAGATTCTGTGTTTTAAATATTTTAATTGAAAATAAATGAGAATTAAAATAAATAAATAACTTTTAGGTTTTCATTTTGTGTTTTTCATATATTTTTTTAGTAGTGATCAGATTATGCTTTCTATTTTCTTTAAAAAGTATTTTAACGGGTTTTAAATTTTATTATTTTCTTAAATTTTGTTATTCATTTAATTTTTTTTTATTACTAATACAAAAACAAAAATATTCGATTATTCGTTTTTCTTTACAAATTATTTGATTTTGTTTTTAATTTATTTTTACGGATTTAAAATATTTTATTAAAAATTCGCATATATGCGGATACTATTCTAGTACAGTATATAGTTCAAAAACAAAATATATGTATAGCCGACTAGTAATTAGCCACTTTCAAAGACACTTGGCTGATTAAAAAGATTAAACTAAAAACTGCGTGCATAATGTATTTTTTTTAATATATAGAAACTTGGTGAAAATAAATAGCAATAAAAAGGTGTAAAGTTATTTGGGGCCACTTGCGAAGTAAAAAACTTTGGAGTTGGATCACTGAGCACTACAGCTGGACACGAGCAGTGTGTGGGGCTTCACTGCCGACCCAAATGGGGAAGAAACTTCCCTCATATAACGGTCCAATATATGACCGTTGTAACTCGCTAGCACCATCTCTCTCTCGCTCTCCCTTTCTTCAAATATTTAATATCTAATAGTATGTGTTTTTTTTTTTGAATTAACCGTGGAAATTTTGGACTTTAGATCCTTAATCTACTCGAGTATCCGGAGTTAGCTATTTTTATATTTTGATTTAAAGAATACATCTCCGTCCTAAAAAGGATTTGAATCTGGGACACAAAAGAACCAACCTCTTACACTACCACTAGATCACCTCTTTGGTTAATATTATGTGTTTCTCATCTCATTAGATAAACTATTCTTTTTCCATTACCCAAGAGAAAAAGAACCTTCGATTTACCTGAAATTCGAACGCTTCAAAACCGAAACTTTTGTTTTGATAACCAAACAATTTTTCGTCATAACTATACCGTTCTATGAGTGTTTTTTTTTTGTCAGTTGCAGTTTTCAATACTTTTTTATGTAATTGTTGGAGATAATTTGAAAAACAAACTGTGTATCTTAAGGATCAACTACTTTAAATATAAAAATTTGGCTACAAAGTAAAATCCGTAAAAACATATATCAAGATCTAGAAAAAAATTCTTTCGAATTCACGAAATTCATTTCATCTACGAATTTTTATAACACAAGGTATACATAAAATACATATTTTACTTCTCAAATTTCTAATAGTAATATAACAATAATGAAACTAAAATTCTATTACTTGTAAAATATAAGTCTGCATATCATTCACAAAAACAGATAAATTGTCTTAGGATAATTTTTTGAAATGGAAGTTATCAAAAATACATACCATATTTTGTATGTCTTATTTTTTTGAAATCACCAACATTCGATTGTAAAGAAATACTATCACCAATTTTGATTTATAAAAGAAATATGAAAATCATCTACAAATTACGGTATTTTTTTATTTTTAAAACACTTGTGTTATTTTTGAAATAATTTTGTTTTTTTATGGTATCTAATATATCTCGTTAAAAATGGTTATGTCTTAAGACTGCCATTTAATATTTTTTAAAGAAGTGTTCTTGGTCAAAATAATACAGAAAAATATATGCCATCAACATACTTAGTCCATAAGCTATATTTGCACTTTTTCCTCGACAAGACCCTTGTCCATTAAACACTACAATCAAAATGCGTTGTTTAATTTTATACTGTATATAGTAAGTATATACTTTGCCCCCACACTCATGTCATTAATATACACCACTTTATTGGTCTCTAGACTAATCTGGTTATATGCGCCCATCACTAATTCAACAACTTACCTAAGGATATCACCCAATTAATATCAATAATTAGTTGACAAAAAAAAATATCAATAGTTAATTGTGAAAAATATCAATAATACTTAAATTTAATCTAGTCTCGATGCCATTGCAATTGCTTTACAGTCGAAAAAGCCTATTGCTTTACTAGATTGATTTGCCAGAATGCGAGTGAATAGATTATCTGATTTGGTGTTGGTATATCAAATGGTCGTTGCTTGAATATCAAGTTATCAAGATATTTTAATAAAAAAAAATTAGATTCATAAGTAATCTATAAGGATTGAAGAAATTTTATACCAGTATATTTGGCCTTTTTAGAACAATTATCATCAAACACATTTTAAGAATTGTATGTGGATAATTAACAAAAAAAAAGACAAAATTGTATATGGATTAAAGAAACTCAAATTTGTTCATGCTCATGTTTGATGTTCTATTTTCTTCAACACAAATACTATACACAGTATATGTACACATAAATGTAAATGATGATGCGTAAGACAAGCGGGAATCAACACTTCTTGGAAAGCAAAGTAAATTAGATATTTAACTAACAAAATCTAATCTAGAATTCTTTGATTGACTTTCGTAGCTAGTTCTTGTATAAACAATAAATATTTTTATAGTGTATTTTTTTTTGGGAAAATTGGAAATAAAGGATGTTTTTAGGTCATTTTTGTCCATTTACACTTTTATTTTAGTAGATACAATTGTATCTAAACTATCCCTACAATCATATATTTTAATTTTTTTTTTATTTGTAAAATTTGTTTTTAATATTAATTTAAATATTTAAAAGGAAAAAAGAAATATTTATGGAAACATAATTTTTTATTTTTCCAAAAACGTAATAAAAAAATATTTACAAATCTTTTTTGATTTGTTCTGCGAAATTCAGAAGGTGTATTCTGCACATTCTCTATGATCTGCGAATTGTAGAATGTGTCTTCTGCAGTTTCTATATGTTCTGCGAATCCGTAGAATATACATTCTGCATAATGTACATGTTCTGCGATTTCGTAGAATTTACATTCTGCAGAATGTACGTGTTCTACGATTTCGTAGAATTTACATTCTGCATAATATATGTGTTCTGCGATTTCGTAGAATATATATTCTGCATAATGTATGTGTTCTGCGAAATTCAAAAGGTGTCTTCTGCGAGTTTTAAAATTAAGAGTTTAAGAACATCTCTTCTCTTCATCTTCACGCCCTTCTTATATTTATGATTTATTCCGATTTCTGCAAAAATCAATTGTCTAAACCAAAAAGGATTGGATAGATTTCACATAAATCTGGTGAGTTTATTGAATATATGTGACAATTCTATTTGTGAGAATTGATTAAAATTTGAGAAGAATTGAACAAGAGAAGTTGAAAGGATCGATTTAGTTGAGGAAGAAGAAAGTTGTCAATTTTGGTGAGGAAGTATAAATTTTATTTTTCCAAAAAATTTCTGATCTAACAAAGTGGGATTTACAAAATTTTGAAGCCCAATTTTTTCATTTGATTTTTGAAAATAATAAAAAGAGGGTATTATGCATTTATAATTTTATATTAGAAATAATTAACTAATTAAGAGGATATAATTAGATTTCAATTAATATAAAGAAGTCACCAACAATTGCTTAAAAAGTTGTAGATGGACAAGAGTGGCCTAAAAACATCATTTATTTCCAATTTTCTCTTTTGGATTATCAAGATGTTGTGGATCGAAATCTCATCCTATAATTTCTAAATTTGGTTTAGGATATTTTGCCAGTCAAACTAACGTATTACAGTGGAGATATATGATATATTTAGATTAAAGTAGTTACATATTATCAGCTATATCTATAGAAGACATCATACCAAAACACTAGTATAACATTAGAATATACTTTAAAAATTCCACCAGTAACTTTCAATAAAAGAGTGATACATCAATCAATATTTATTACACATATTACACGTAAGAGATAGTTAGTTTTATGTTCATCGTTAAATTGTCGCACGATAATGTAACTTAAAATCTTTAGCAAATAAAATAAATAATGTAAATTAAAATCCTGTGATCTACCCGGACACATATTGCCATCGTTCTCCATAAATCCTAACCGTCCATCTAATCAAGCGTATAGATTTAACGGTGGATATCAAATCAGAGGCTACTTCACATAACTTCCCTCCTCCCTATATAAACTAGAAAACCCTCCTGAGCGTGTACCGTACACACATCCCCATACGAACACTCACAATCGTGAAAGAGAGATAGAAGAAAGAGAGAGAAGAAAGAGGGAGAAGAAAGAGAGAGAGAGAGCTGAAATCGGAGAAAATGGTCTCGTGGTTGATGACTATCAAGGCGGTGCTAATCTCCAGCTGCGTCGCCTCCGTGGCACTGTTTCTTAAGATCTCCGTTCCGGCGGCTGTCGATTTCTCCGTGTCGCGAGCTCCGATCATGTGGAGCTCTCTGCTATCGTGGCTGAAACCGCCGTATCTCTACTTCATCACCAACGGAATCATCATCACTATCGTCGCTTCTTCCAAGTATTACCGGAGCACGAGCCACCATGACCAGGAAGAAGACGACGGGATCGTATACGGCGGCGGCGGCGATTACAAGATCCAGACGGAGCCGATTGTCCATGATCAAGCTTCTCCGCGGATGCTGGTGGTGAAGGATTTGGATCCGGATTCGCAATTCGGTTTCGTTACGGCGACACCGCACGTTGAGGATTTGGTGGAGTTTGAACCGGAGGCCGTTACGGCGGTTGTGTATGATGAGGCGGAGGAAGAGATAATAACAGATCCGGTGGCGATGGTGGAGGATGAGAATGAAATTGAAGAGGAGGTTAAGAGCGTGATTATGGCGGAGAGTTCCGATCTGGCTGAATCCGGTGGAGATGAAGAGTTTATATTGCCGCCGACGCCGATATCAAATTGGAATAATCTGCCGCCGAGGATGACTGAATCGAAGAATCTCCCTCCGACGGAGAAACCTCTAGTTTCTTCAAGGTTCGGCCACCGGAAATCGGTGAAAACCAATCCAGAAGGTACTGGTTTGTCCCTTTCTTCAAATTTTAATTTGATTTTTAAAAAGTTCAAAAAAAAAAAGAACAGAGGAAGAAGATGACGTTATGTTAATAAAACGGTTAGGTAGATTTTTAATTTTTTTTAAAATTCAAATTTGGCGTCGATAACACGCGTCGGTGAGTTTTGAAAGTCAATATTCCGGACGGGCAAATATGTAATTATATATGATTTTGTTTTGTTTTCCGGCAGGTGGAAGAGCGCTGAGAGTGACGAAGCCGAAGGGGAACGAGACACTGGAGAATACTTGGAAGATGATAACGGAAGGGAAGTCAACGCCGTTGACCAGACAGTTATACCGGAGATCCGATACGTTTAGCCGTGGAGAGTCCGGCGGCTCCGACGAGGCGAAACCGGTTTACAAGAAATCGGAGACGTTTAGGGACAGGACTAACTATTACCAGCAGTCTCAGGAGGAGACGGCGGGGGCGAAGGGGAAGATGAGGAAAGAGCCGTCGCTGAGTCAGGACGAGTTGAATCGGCGAGTTGAGGCGTTTATTAATAAGTTTAATGAGGAGATGAAGTTGCAGAGAATGGAGTCACTGAGACAGTACAAAGAGATAACCAGTCGTGGAGTTTAGCCTTTTTCTGATATATATATTTTTTTTCCTGTTTCTTTATATAATTATTTTTTTGTTTTTTTATACACAAGAAAATAGAAAAACAAGGTTAGATGGGTAACATAAATTAGTCACAGTGGATTTTAACCCAAAAAAGAAGAAAAAAACAAGTTACAGTGGAAAAAAAAATCTGTTAATTAGTTTGTGAAGCTTGAAGTTTTTTGTTTTTTTTTGTTTTTGTCAAAGCTTTGTATATAGGTTTTTTTGGTGTGTGTAAAACTATGTTTTTTTTGCAGTATCTGTAACATAAGATGAATATACACACCTATTTGTTATTCTCTCTATTTCACAAAGAATGTCATTCTGACATTTTTCACACAAATTAAGAAAAATTTATAAATCTCTTTTATACCCTTTATTAATACATTAAATTAGTTTCTTTCTCTAATTAATAGGTTAAAATAGTAGAGATAAAATTGAGATTTAATTTAAAAAATTGCATTGAAAACATAAAGTAACACTCTTTGTGAAACAAAAATCAAGAGTCAAAATGACACTCTTTCAAAGAAATGGAGGGAGTATTATATTATGTCAAACCAAGTTTTGTATGATCGGTAACATTAGTCACTACTTATTTTAAGGTGTGTAAATATTTCAATTCATATTGAACGTGAATAAGTTTTTTTTATATAACTTTAACGTAAAAGGTAAATCGATGGTCTGTTTTTTTTTTTTAAGTTCAAATTATATTTAATTAGTGAGAAAACGAGCATTTAAATACTAAACTTACTGGATTTTGCTAAAAAAAATACAAACTTCTGTTTAACCCAAACAACATACAAACTTGTGTTGACTGAGATAAATTAGATATACTTTTGGTCAACATAAATTATACTTAAAAACACGTTAATTGCCGTTTACTCTAAGGATTACGAAGAACGACACCGTTTCTCAAACATAACAAAACCCCCAAATTTATATAGAAAGCTTGATTGACTTCAATCAAAACAAAACAAAGTTACATAAAACATTATAAGACCTTATGTATGACTTCAATCGAACTTTGTAAGACTTCTATCGCACTTTGTAAAACTTCAATATGATTCCCATTTTTTTATTACTCATTCGTATCATTACCAAAACAACAAAACAAAACAAAACAAAGTTACATAAAACAAAAAAAATGCAAAGCATCATCGAGAGATTTTGAAGCTACATAGTTTAAGTACATAGAACATTTAAAAGCATCAAAGGGAATGAAGTTATACATAGAACAACAAAACTAAACAAAGTTTGATAGAATTAAAGTTCAAAAAGACATAAAAGGAACAACGCATCATCTCGAGATTTTGGGGCCGAATTAGAATTGTCATCCTCTTTGTGATTCTCTTTGTCATCCAACTTGTGCTCCAGCTTGTGATCCTCCCTGTGATTCTCCTTCCTATATACCAAGTAAAGTATAATATTTAAAAAATCATGCAAAGAAACTCTATAACTCAAACGAAACATAATGTTAAAACTAACACTCTAACCTTATCTTTTCTTGGTCGTCCCCTTCATCTTTTAGCTTCAGGTTCAACAGTCGGTTTAGAACAAGATAATTTATTGTGCCCTTCTTCTCTACAGTTTGAGCATGTTATGATACGCTTCTCACGGCTTAACTTGGTCTTTCTAGAGGAAGAGGCAGATTCATTAAGACTTTTACGTCTAGCATAGTTACTTTCCCTACCAGGTTTACTTAATCTATTTGGTGGTGGCAAGACGGGTAGTCTATTCATCCTCGGCCACAACTTCATACCTTCCACAGGCTTAATACTATGCTCATATGTTTTCCTCCACATTTGAGTTGTGTAATATTCGGACACATAATCATCGACCTTCTCTTTCTTTGCTAGAATAACACACGCGGCATGGATACAAAGAATACCATTCAACTGCCACATCCCGCAGCCACAAGTTTTGGGACCCATTTTGACACTATAAGCACAGCCGTGATAGTCTATTTCATGCTCATTATCACATGACATGTATCTGATGCAATCCCGAGACTTTTCTATAGCCAATTCAATTGTTGTATGTGCCCTTTTTGTGAATCTAGTCTTCAACTTATTTGCAATGATAGACCTCTTTGCAGTACGCACCATACATTGCCTTCTAATATCCTCTAACAAATCAAGTAATGGTTTTCTCCTAGCCTCGCGAATGGTTTTATTGAAAGATTCATTCAGATTGTTCAAGTTATCATTGCAGCATGAACCAACCTTAAAGAAAGCCCGAGACCATGTAGGAGGATTGGTGACTTGTAGAGAATCATGTGCACATTGACTATAACGCTTCAACTCTTCCATATTATCAGTATAATCTCCTTTGGTGTAACTTCGGGCTATTCTCCAAAACAGCCGCTCTAGCTCTGGATCGTGGCTGTCTCTTTTCCAGTTTCCTAGAATGTGACGAGCACACATGCGATGTTCAGCTTGTGGAAGATCATCGCGAACAGCTTTTACCAAACCCTTCAAAAGAAACCAAAGACAATTAGACTGTGTCTTTTCGATCTAACCAAAACAAGTAGAGTAAACACCAATCAAATTTACCTTTTGTTTATCTGATATGATTGTTATATTGCTTCCATCACCAATTCCTAAATCCCGTTTCAGATGATTTACAAACCAAGCCCAATTAACATCATTTTCTATCTCAACTACTGCCCATGCAATAGGAACAATCCTATTATCTCCATCTCTTCCTATCGCAGCTAATAACTGGCCTTTGACATCCCACTTAAGAAACGCACCATCTAGTCCTATGATAGGTCTACATGTAGACTTCCAAGCCACTCGCTGAGTATCAAAGCAAACATACAAACGATCAAACCTTTGCTTGCTTCCTGGTGTTGGTCCTGGAATAGATTGAATCTCCATAATGGTGTCTTTATTAGTCAAAAGTATCTCTGCTTCATAATCCCGAATCCGTGAAAAATGGGCTTCGTGGCTAGCTCTTCTTTCCCTTGTAATTTTCGTCTTTGCTTTCCGGCATTGCTCCTCAGTAACAGTCAAGTTGTAAGTCCTCTTGATCTCATCAGAAATATCCTTTGCCGTAAGCTTAGGATTCACTCTCAACCTTTCCGCAAACAATTGAGCAATTGATGAAGTCTTCAACATCTTCGAGTAACCCGACCTAACACATATGTGTTCATTCACGAAAACTTTTATCTGCAGCTTGTGTTTGCGCCTCTCATAGGAGCAATAAACTCTCCACGGACAGTCATACTCCGTGTCAGAGCAAATAGCACCAAGCTTTCTTTGTGTGGACATGTATAGCTTAATGTCGTATCTATTTTTCAGAGAGTACCTAAGAAGAGCTTGTTTGAACTCTGAAGCAGAACTAAACGTCTTACCTAATGATAGAATGTCATCGGCTGATGATGCATCCTCACGAGATTCCCTTCGTGCTTCATCTTCCTCATCGTCGGATGACAGAGGATCTGGTATATTATTCTCGTTCCATAAATCGTCGTCTCCACTATCATCGCTTTCTACTATGTCGTGGCTTGCAATATCTCCAAAGTGAGTTGCCAAAACTTCGGCAACAACTTCTTCTTCAACAGGTACTTCACAGTCTTCCTCGACATCATTCCGCTCATTCTCACCTACTAACTCATCAGTAGGATCATCAACAATAGCCTCACAGTCATCATCGGGTGTAACCTCACGCTCATCTCCCGATAGTCCTTCATCTTCAACATTATTTTTTTTGCATCGACGTGGTGTTAGCTTCTTTCTACTCGTCATATTTGGATTCACGGGTTGGTTTTTGGAGATGCAAGAGACGAGAAAAGATATCGAAACTGAAGCGGGGAAGGAGAGGAGAGAATAACTCACACTGAAGCGATGAAGAATTAGGGCTTTGGAAAATAAATTTGGGGAAATTATGATTTTTCTTGTGTTTTCAATATGCTGTCGTTTTAATCACCGTCAAGAATAAACAGCTCTCAAACGACAAATAAAGTTGACCAAAAATTTATCTAATTTATCTCGGTCAACACAAGTTTATATGTTTTTTTGGTTAATGAGAAGTATGTGTTTTTTTTGGCTAAATCCAGTGAGTTTAGCATTTAAATGCCCGTTTTCTCTTTAATTAGTTGTATAACAGTTCGAGTTAAATTATGTGATAAGTTTTCTTGTATTTTCTTGTAAACTAGTAAGACACTCAAATCAAAGACATACAGTAGCACACATCATATGCAATGTGTTTGGATTTGGAGGAAGGTGATAACCGGCGCGCCATACATACGATAAAAAATTTATAAATAATTTTATTAAAGATGAATTTGAAATTGTTTAAACTAAACATAATTTAATCAGTTTTATACATATGTGAATAATATAATTTAATATTTCAATTTTTTGACATAATATTTATAACTTGTTTTCAAGTTTAAATATTATATTATTTGGTTAATTTATATGGTTCTATTAACAAAGCAAATAAACAAAACAAATATTTATAAATATAGATATCTATTAAAATCACACATATCGAAGTATTTTTTATTGTAACCAAAATTATAGTTTTAATTTATTATAATTTTTTTTATTTATTAAAATCACACATATCCAAATCTTTTTTATTGTAAACATATTTTTTGCCTAATCAAAAAAAGTATTGTGTATATAATAAATCTTATTATATAAAGTAGAATGCGTCAAAGTTGCTAATTAACATGATCGTTACATGTGGCAAGTTAATCGATGAGATTTTGACACGTGTTAAAAAAATTCAACCAATTAGATTTTAACATGTTATTTACATAAATCTAAAAATTATTTTTAAAAATAAAAAAAGAAAATAAGTTTCCTTTTTGATTACTAATAGAAAAAATAAATAATAAAATCAAAAAGGTAAATAAGAAAAAGGAAAATAAGTTTTTTTTTATATTTTTCATTTAAATTAAGGAAATTGTATGATCAATTACTAATACTAAAAGGAAAATAAAAAAAAATCAAAAAGGTAAATAATAAGTTTCTTTTACGTTTTTCATAGTTTTTTATTGTTAGAAAAGATTTAACTATTTTGGTTATCCGTTTGGTTAGCTCCGGTTTAAAAAAAATAAAAACGTCAAAGTTATTGATTTAGATTACAAATGTAAAATAAAATTAACTAGGATATATTTTAAATTAAGAAAATAAAATAAAATAAAAAGATCTATTTCAATTTAAGACAAAGAAAATGAAAACCAAAATAAATTATATTAAATAGGATATTTTTCAATTAAAAAAAAGAAATTCTAGATGCTAATAATATGACATTAGAGGATGATTAGATCAATGAAGAAGAGAATATCAAGAATCATGTATAGGATTTTCAATGCGAGTTAATACGGAGATTGTTAACATATTCAAAAGACTCGAATTGTATATACAAATTTTTAACGCAGCGGAACAGAAAAAGATAGTTGATAAAGTGTGTGAACTATATGAGAAGTAAGTAGGGTTAATATTGCTTATGACCTGCAACAGATTCTGTGTTTTGAATATTTTAATTGAAAATAACTGAGAATTAAAATAAATAAATAATTCTTAGGTTTCAAAATTTTGTTTTTCATATTTTTTTCCAGTAGTGATCAGATTTTTTTTTCTATTTTTTTTTAAAACGACTTTTAAATTTTATTATTATAAATCTGCGTATATACGGATCCTAATCTAGATTTTAATTATGTTAAATATAATTATGGTAAAAGAAGAATGCGTCAAAATTTTAGAATAAATAAATAAATCTATATCTATAGATAAAGTATTAGAAATAAACATAATTCATATAAGAGTATTAAAACATATATATATATATATGAAAATATTAATAAAAGTAAAAAATTTTGTACAGATTATTCATTTTTGTTTTTAATTTATTTTTACGGGTTTTAAAATATTTTATTAAAAATCCGCATATATGCGAATCTTATTCTAGTTGTGTATAAATTAGATAACATTAGTCACTACTTATTTTAAGGTGTGTAAATATTTCAATTCATATTGAACGTGAATAAGTTTTTTTTTTATATAACTTTAGCGTAAAAGGTAAATCAATGCTCTGTTTTTTTTTTCTTAAGTTCAATTTATATTTAATTAGTTGTATAACAGTTCGAATTAAATTATGTGATAAGTTTTCTTGTATTTTCTTGTAAAGTAGTAAAGACACTCAAATCACACATCATATGCAATGTGTTTGGACTTGGAGAAGATTAGGATTTTTAGTCGTCTCATTAAAGTATCAGATTATCACTAAACTGATTTTTTTTTTTTTTTTTGACATCATATACTTAATCAGTATAATGTGTTTTATGCAAAATCACCGTATGATTGATTATATGAGATTTCACACCAAATATCAATAACTATAGCAATTCAGTTCGACATTTCGAGGAATGATAGTCATTTCTTGCAATATTTAAACGATAGCAGAAGATAAATGTCGTGGATAAATATAATGTCTCAATAGCCAATGAAACCATTTTATCCTTAATAATTAGATACCATGTCATTTCAATTATGCCACATGATCTCTTCGTATTACACACAATAAAAGATCTGAAACTTGACATAAGTTACTTGTTACTCATTTCCAAAGCATTCGATTCTTCTGCTTCATATTTCGAAATTTTGGTCTACCCTTGAATCTTTTTATTTCGATTTCCTTTCGGAAACATGTCATATTTTCTCTCGAAAATGATTTTTTTTCATCTTCTTTCTCTTAGGTAATGAAACAACATAATTGCAGTGCACTACTTTTTAGTCTGGTTCAAAACTAATCTCTCATCATCTCCTAAATTCCTTACCAGTCATGTAGTTTTATTCTGAACTGAGCTTAGAATAATCTTAAGAAAAAAGAACATTATGATATTATTATCCTAACAATTAGTACTTATTAGTCGTGCAAGTTACGTTTACTTCCTAAGATTGTAAAAGCAATGCTACTCAATTCTAATAATACTTTGCAAGGCATAAAGATAAGTTTAACATAGATCCGTCCATGAACCCTACATATTGACCTATTTAGTTTTTTATTTTTATTTTGGTAGATCTCTTGTACCATAGATATTCAAATATTTGTACTTGTTTATAACTCGACGATATTCTTCAATGTGTATTTTAAGCGCCTAGTCGCCGACTTGGCCGATTTTTTGAACACTAATATTTTTCTTAACAAAATGGGTTTTTTAGATTAATAACAATATTGAGAAACAAAATTAAGTATATAGCCATAGGGATTTGAAAATTAATTTCATAACCATAGCACTATTTCGTTGGACGAAAATGCTCATACTTCAGGTTATACAATTTGTCTATTCTATACCGTATAAAGATAATAGTATAACATGTGAAACAAAGACGGATGAACGAGAGACAAAGAGACGAGACGTTTCAAAACAAATCGATCAAACTATACTATACGAACATAAAAAATAGTATAGACTTGTTACCGTTTGGAAATATATAAAAGGAGACGAGACGTTTCAAAACAAATCGATCAAACTATACTATACGAACATAAAAAATAGTATAGACTTGTTACCGTTTGGAAATATAAAAAAGGATAGAATCGGTATTATGCATAATATATAAAGAATATCATAGCACCCTTTTTGATATGGTTATATTGTTAATTTCAATATCTAATATGGCTACTCAGCCAAAATTTTCTAACAAAATACTGAGTTATCTTATCATTTTTTTTTAAAAAAAACACTGAATTATATAAGCATTTTAACGACCAATTAAAAAAAAATACGAAAAGTGTATATGAAAAATCATTTTCATGGAATACGGTTGTTGAACCAAATACACTTAGTAGACAGGTGGGGTTTTCTTGTGAATGAATTTTCTTTTTCAATTAGACTTTTCTTAGAAAAAAAACAGAAAAAGGTTCCCAACCAGTATGTATATCGTTGAAATAAAACTCAACTCTCACACAAATATTAACAACAATTAGTGTTATTAAAAAATAAGATGTTAAATAGTGTGTATCCTCTACAAAAATACCCAACCACTGGATTATCAAAAAAAAAGAAAAGTATCCAACCACTAAACTACTCAATTATGGAAAAATTAGTTGGAAGTATCATAAATAAACTAAATGGTTTTTTTTTTGTTATACTTAGAAATATTATGGATTGAAAATCCAGATATTTATAAATAAAAAATCAATATTTGTTTAAGAATGAAAAAGTAGATGATAGTTGAGGAACTTAATGGTACTTTCTCTTCTGCTACGTGAAGTGGGAAATTATCTGTCGACGCATCTATTTTGTCTGGCAATAAAGTCATTTTTGGGTTTGTATTTGCCAATTTGCAATAAGACCATCATGAGAATGGACCGACCAGATTCGGATTACTATGAGACTTTGTGACAGAGACATTGAGTCTATTTTTCTTTTCCTTTTCATATTTTTTGTTAAAACTTATTTCTTTTCATATTTTCTATTTTAAAAGTATTTCATATTTTCGCTCTATTTACTCTCTCTAAAATTCTGGAATGGTAACCATGTACTATTTCTGTTTGTAAACCGATTGAGTCATTAATTTAATTCTATAAATACGGAACCGAATTCGAATTCGAACTAAAATTGTACTTAGTGCAACTAAAGCAATCTCTTCCGAATAAATCAAAATTATTAAAACCGACAAACATAAATATAATATATATAATATTATAATTGTTGTTTTCATATTTCAAATTAAAAAACGAATCCAGACCGAACTAATTCAAAACTTTATTAAACCAAATCAAATATTCCCAAATTACTAAAACTGATTAAAAAATAGATATAATTATATCATAAATAACATCATTTAAATCATTGTTTTCTTACATATATTTACTTAAAACCAAACCAAATCCAAACCGAACTAATCCAAAATTCCATCAAACCACACTGTAACCAAACCCAATTACAATATTTGGTTTACGGTTTGATTCGTAAACTCGATCGTCCACCAATGGACAACAAAATCAAACACAATTTTTACTTATTCGACAAACTCGAAATCGTATATGGCATGTGGCTTTGTTTTTACATTTCAACTATCACCAACTTCTCCTCCAAATCAATTAAATGCTCTTTGTAATCACATATTTTCTTTTTAATCAACCAGATGCTTTCACACTATCTACAAACATTCTCTATAAATGAAAACTATTCTCTTTTCTTCATCAACCCACTGAATATAAACTTCCCCCTCCCCCCAAAAAAAAAAAATGACTACAAAACTCAATCTCCTCTTGACGATTTTGCTTCTCACATTTACACTCTCCCAGTCACGCCCCACCCGACCCGAACCCATCTCGGATCAGCTCAAGAAAAACTCCAAAGGTAATGATAACAACAATGACAATGGCTATGGATCACCAGGAGGATATTTTGGGCTCGGACCTGGAATAGCATGCGGTGTTGGCGTCGGAAACGGTGGTAGTTATGCCGTAGAAAACGGTTGCGGTTTACCGGGTAGCGGACCCGGTGGTAGTTATGCCGTAGCAAACGACCGATACAGCAAAGGAGGTGTGTAAAGAGAAAGGTCATTGTTACATGAAGAAGCTAACGTGTCCGGCGAAATGCTTCACGTCTATTAGCTTCTCAGGCAAAGGATACGGTGGTGGTGGAGGAGGCGGTGGTTGCACCATCGACTGTAAGAAATGTGTGGCTTATTGTTGAAATGTGATTGTCGAGGGAAAATGCTTATTATTATATAATATATAGTAATAAAACTTAATACATGAAATATTAATAATAATAATAATAATTGGTGTTTTAAGCAGCTGTCTAACGATCTAATGGCTTTCTCAATCCTCTAATGCTCTTTTTTGTTGAACAATATAAATACATCAATGGTTACAACTTACAACATTCTTCATTTTTACTGTTCAGAACCGAAAGATTCCAGGCTAAGCGCAATAGAAAATTATCTGAAAATGTTTGTGAACTGCTATTTTCTTAAATGCAATGTTAAATAACCATCAGAGTATTATAGTAATATAGAAACACAAATGCAAAAATAATAATAGTGTGGATGTAAGATGGGTCCTTATATAAAGATCGAAAATGGTATGAATATGAACTCTCGACTTTTGAACAAACAGATTTACATGAGATTAAAGGTACAAACAAAAATTGAATCTTTTTTTGCTTACAGAGCATAGAGAGAGAGGGAGATGTGAAAACAAAATCTGAACAACAAACAAAGAAACAGTGAAGATTACATACAAACCAGAATGTAACAGGGAGCTCTCTCATACGGCGGCTCTCAGGGCTCCTCTCGCCGCATCTCGTCTCAGCTCATCTTGTTTCCCGCTGCCTCGGAAGTACATATACACTTGCTGCTCAAACAAATCAAAACCCATCCCAACATCAAAATGTCAGAGAAAGATTTGAAATTATAAACACTATGTTCAAAGGGAGTTGAAGAGAGAGACCTGAATAACCCAGATGCTGACCACTGATTCTAGGCAGAAAAACGCAAACCCAATGAAGTAGAATATCTGTAAAACAGAACAAAATATGCTCAATGATCCATATGATCGATAACTATAAAGATCAAGATTCAGGCTTTTTTTAATCTTAGAATTGTTTTGATCATCAAAGTGTGAGAGAGCTTACCCCAACCAATGTATTACCGCTTATGACATCTATTGCAGGTAAGATCCCACTGTTACACGAAGACAAAAACAATTCTTTTGTCAAGAACAATGGCTAACAACTGATTATGCAACTATGGTATCTACATGCCAGTGTATTTTGGAGTTTGCTATAAAGAATACAAACAAAAAACTTGTCTTTGCTTTGAAGTAGATCAAATTCAAATGGTATCTCCACACTCAGACTTACCAAAAGCAGTGACAAGATCAACTTCGAATATGTTATAAGAAAAACCGAAAAACTTACGCTAGAGATTTTCCTTTGAAGACAACAGGTGGAGCAACCGCAGCAAAGACAGAGAAAAGAATGTGGAGCTGCAGCGCAAGAATAAGGCTTCAGAATTGGTTATCATACCGAGTAAAAATGTCAAAATCATAAAAGCTACATCTTCGCTCACCATATAGAACAAGAAAAACCATCCAAAGCTCAATGCACTATCAGTTCTGCAGACATTCAACAAAAAATTTAAAAAACTCAGTGACGTGATAAACACAATCCAGACTTTTGAGAGTGGAAACTCCAAACCTGAAGGCACGGTAGAGGGGCCGATACCATAACACATAGCCTCCTGGGACACCCGCTATGAAGTAAATCAGGGCAAGAAGCCATATCGTCACTCCTGAACAAAAATAAACCAAGTGCACAAGTCTGTTAAAATATGCAGTAGAAGAATGATCAGATTTTGGAATAGACTTAAGAAACAAACCTTCTCCTTTGATCCAAGCTGTAGTAACGGCAATGATATTCCAGAAAAGACAAAGAACCAACCCTGCCGAACAATAAGTATTGTATCAATCAAATGAACAAGAAGCAACGGACAGAAATCTCATGCTTGAAAAAAGTATGATCACTTAACTTCGAATACAAATGCAGGAAGGAGAATTATTTGTAACATATGAAAACTGATAAATTAGGACAACAAAATACGTACCCAAATACGTTGCAAAGGTAACATACTGTAGCCTTTGGAGATGAACCGGGATTTCGTTTGCAATGTCATGGTGGATAAGTGGGAAGAACGGCGGCCAGTTTTTCACTTCGATAACAATTCCAGCTGCGTACAGAGAACCACACAATTAATGATTAAAAATCAATCTATCATTTGAGACACATCTAAGAGAAAACAGTTAGATTAACAATTCAAAACCCTCTAGGAGACAGCTTGGAAACAAGTGTTTGAAAAGAGTAAATTGTCGCCTAAACTTTATAAAGCAAAATACCTCGTGCAGCAGCATCTTCTCTCCGTTTGACGTCCTACATAGAACCAAAATGAATAAGAAAAACATTCAGAAAAACAACAACATTTTAGAGATTTGATCATGGAACCACGAAAACAAAAATAAATAATCATGTCTACGCATAACCATTACGAAAGCCATTTAAAAAAAATGTAAATTTTCAAAACAAGAGTCAGAGACTCTAGTCCTTTAACTCGTAAAAGCTTACAAATAATCGAAAACTGAGGAAAATCCAACCCGAAGATAGAAGGAAACCACCATGAAAAGCAAATCAAGAAAAGAGCAAATGATGGAGAAGGGCAAAAATCCATAAGATTTTCAATACCTGCTCCCGCCGTCTTAGCTCAGCTTCTTTGGCTTGGAGTTCCTTCTCTTTCTTCTTCAAATCCTAGATTCCAAAACAATTAAAACAAGACAAAAAGCCATCATAATTAACTCCAAGATCCACCTAATCACAATCTAAATAATAAAAAATCTACTCCATTATCAACTAACCAACCTTTGTACCGGATCTTTCCGTGTCAAGAGGAATGTCCACGGTTCGACCATAATCGAAACCAACAGGCTCTGGAGGCAAAGGCGAAAGTCTTGAATTCGATGCTGGTGGAATACTCCCGGGATTCTATATAATGTAAATTGGATACACAATCATTACGAATCAGATGACAAAAAAACAAACTTGGTAGAAACATCTATCAGTTTAAATTGAATGATGATAAATAGCAGAGAAAAGCATCACAACCCCCAAGAACAACCCTGAGTAATCAAATGAAAGCTAGAAACTTTATCAACACTTGAACTACAATCTCTCATAATTTTTTCAATTCCATTAACCCATTTTCAGGTTCTAAGCAGCAAACCAGTGGATAAATAAAACCAACAACAAAAAAACTAAACGTACACAGGAAAAGAGATTTCCCCCAAATAAACCCTAAAGTAAAACTCTATGATTTCTAACAGTCAATTAATCCATCAAAAATTCGAAGACCCATTTCCGAGAAGCAAGATTCGAGAGCGATTAAATCCCTAAATTTTTAACGAGTTAATCCAAAGTGAGAAAAGCTTACAGCGAAAGGATTGACTTCTTCTTCCTCAGCGAAAGGATTCGGATCATAGCGATTACGATTAGCCATGGCTAAAGAAGATTACAGCTTCCGAATATTGAAAGAGCTTAATATCAGAAGAAGAAGAAGAAGAAGAAGACTTAAAATCGATCTAAGATCTTAGCACGGACCGAGAAATAGCCGAACGTTGAAGAGAAGCTTTATTATATACACATATATAATATAGTCTAATTTTATATAATTTTTGTTTATATTGTTAAATACCACTTATCTAACCAAATTTTATTCTTAATCCTCTTTAGTACTACTTTTACACTTATTTATTAGTTGTAAAATCAGTCGATTCATTCAAATATAATGTCATCACAATGCTAAGCTAAAAAAGATTAAGCTAAAATTATATATTAGCCTCCTCTTTTATTAAATATATTCAACGACTCTAGTTTTCAAATAATTTGAATTTTCTAAAGAGAGAGAGAAAGAGGTAGAAAGGAACAAATTGAAATGGTCCTTTGGTCAATGATCTTGTCTGCTTCGAAGAACGTTTGAAAAGTACCCCCATGCCATACGGCACAGTTTCAAAAGATTTAAATATTCTTACAATTTTCAAGAAAAAAATGGAAAAATTGCTCAAGTTTGATTAGCAATTCAATCAGAAATAAATATTACAAAACCATTATATATTTTTCTATGTTTTCTTAAGATTCATATCAATGCTCAACTTATAATTATCAATTTAATGAAAGACTACGGCTTTGAATGGAGAGACAGATTTAATGGAACAAACACAAATCATTATATGTATTCACTGCCGTGCGAAGGTTTTTAGGAGCTTGAGGCGAGTTTAAATTTTTTTCTATAAAATTAATAATAATCTAAATTAGAGATAATAAATTTTTAAAAAATAATAAATAAAATCTAAAACATTTTAAAAAATGTTTTTAACTTTTTTATAGATAAAACCTATAAACTTATTAGATTTTCTTATCAATCGTTTTTAAATCATGGATCAAAATATCAGTAATAGGCTAGACTCTTAAGAACAAAAATAATTAGAAATGTTGAGATTTTAATTTAAAACTAATAAAACTACATTTGTCAAAAAGAACTAATAAAACTAACCAACAAAAAAAAACTATTTTTTACCAATAGTTTATACTCGAACTTAGACAAAGGTTCAACAAAAACTACATCAACCACTGTACTAAACCTAATATTTGAAAATTGAGAACTTTTTAAACTTAATATTATTTAACTACATGAGGCAAATGCCTTTTCCACTACACTATAATAGGCCTGGACGCGGATCGAATATCCAGAAAATTTCATGTATTTGTGATTTGCTCCGTTTATACCGGATATCTAATTTTATGATTTGATTTGCTCCAAAAAAATACGGATATCCGGATTTCCGGATATTCAAAAATTTTACAGATATTTGCGGATATTTACGGATATTTGCGGATATTCAGTTTGATCTTTTTAATACAAAAAAATACTGAAAATACATACATTTATATGAAAAAATATTCTTTTTTTAACTAAACTATCAATTAAAATACTAAAATAATTATAAAAAATCAAAAATTAACTTATAAATGAAAAAATTCATATAAAAACAAATTTATTTTTAATTTGTTAAACTTCAGTATTAAAATAACTAATATAAAAATAGAAATTCAAAAAAAACTTATATATACATATAATAATTATATAATATATATGTAATTATTTATACACTTATACATATATATACAGCTATCAGAGCGGATCGGATATCCGTCTCTTAAAATTTTAATATTTGTGATTTGCTCCGTTTTCAACGGATACTGATTTATAGTATTTGCTTTGCTCCGTATAATTACGGATATCCGGATTTTTCGAATCGAATCGAAGCAAATAACGGATCGAATCAAATATAATGGATTTTTTGCCCAGCCCTACACTATAGGCACGGCTCTGTCTGTATTTTTGCAAAACCAAATATAAAAAATAAAATAAAATAAAGATATGTATATATATCAAATTTCTCTTGTCTTTAGAGGCAAAAACAGAACAAATTCATCATCCACTTATTTATAGCAGATCAATGTAAATTTATTGATCTGCATCTGTTATACTTTATCTATAAAAAAAATTTGATCTGTATTTTTATATCTGCATTACTAATCAAAGCCTACATTTTTTAATCTTAAAACAAGAAGTTACAAGGGTTTTTTTCCCAAATATATGGCAAAGTGGAGAAAACATGTTGATGTTACTTGATTACTTCACCTTTCTATATCTACAAACCAAAGAAAATATAGTAGAACCTCTATAAATTAATACTCGATAAATTAATAATCATTATAAATTAATAAATTTTGTCGGTCCCGAATCGGACCAGTGTAAAAATTAGCAAATTTCGATAAGATAATAAGATAATAGTTTTTTGAAACTCCTATGTACAAATTTGGTCCCAATAATTATATAAATTAATATTTATACATTTAGATATATATAAATAATATAATATAGTAAATGTGATTATATTTTTATTTCAAGTTTATAAATGTTGTTTGTCATATCTTTCAAATTTATTGATATGATATTTTTTGAATGAAGATTACATTGTTGAAAATATTTTTTTTTGTATTTTGATGAACATTAAGAATTCGAACCGAAAAATATCTCTATAAATTAATATTTTATTAATTTATCGATTAATTAATAACTATAAATTAATAAAATACTGAAGTCCAACATTATTATTTTATAGAGATTTTACTGTATTGTCTTACAATTTTTAAGTAAAAAATGCGAAAAACATGCTCAAGTTTCTTTAACAATTCAGACAAAATTATTCCAAAACCATTATAGATCTTTTTCTATTGATTTCTTAATATTCATATCAACGTTTAACTTATAATTATCAATTTAATGAAACACTACGTTTTTAATCTAAAAAACAAGAAGTTACAAGTCTTTTTCCCATCTTATGGAAAGGGTGGAGAAAACCTTATTTCGAAGTGAAGTTGATGTTACTTCAGCTTTCTATATCTACAAACCAAAGTAGTGTTCTTTTTTAACCCATAAGAAAAAGAGTGTTTTATAGAGAAAAGGAAAAGAAAAAAACCTTAAAACTTTATGTCTAAATTTAATTAAAAAAAAAAATTTAATATGAACCCATGCTTTCTTTTTAAAAAACTTTATATGCTCAAACAAGTGGAACTAATCAAAGATGAAGAGAGACCGAACCATATCTAAAGAAGAGAATAAAAACTAAACTAATCAAAGAGAGGGAATGATTAAACTGATTAAAACTATATTAACTTATATTTAACAATGAGAAAAAAGCGTTTTTCTATATTTAAACTGATTAAAACTGTATGTGTTTATGTTGTAGTCTCTTCAGCTTTCCTCTGCACTAAACTTGAAATCACACTACTCCGCTTTAATCTCCGGTTATTGCCAACTCGGTTCCGAGTCGACGAAGACCGGTCGACCCAGTTCTTGTCTTCCGCAACCGCTCGGTTCCATCGTTCTTTAAAAGTTTGAAGCTCCCATGTTGATTGCCTCCGTATCTGCTCACAAAACACACAAGTTAACAGAGACGAAAGCAACTCCTAAAAGCAAGATTCATCGCGTAATAATAATAACTCACCTCTGTTCTTGAATCAAAAGTCGCAGAACCGCGTTTCTGTATAACAAAGAAAAGTGACCAAAGTTGTGAAATTTCTGTTTCTGACAATCAAGAAATGACGGATTTGGATGGTAAAAACAGCTTACCCTATTGACTACGCTGCGAGCTGAGCTCTGTGGAACAATGGAGATTAGGAAAAGATCATTCGTTTATCGGAGTTTTCGTCTATACAACGAAAAATAAGTGGGAAGTAGAGGATCTTACCTTCTTCTCGGGATAACCACTTCCACCTAGAGTTTGAATGCCTTGATGGAAGATATATTCGCTGTCGACAATGCCAACTTTCTTGCTACGGTCACCCTATAACGACGTTTTCAAAACCGGTTCATAAAGAGAATGCAATTGGCGAATGAAACTGGATTTTACCTGAGCACAGTAACCAAGCTTCATATCCATTCCCCAACCATGAACCAGATCATTCTACAAACCACAAACAAAAAAAATCAAGAAGTTGGATGCAATTTCACTAAAAGTAAGTAGTGAGTAGTGACAAAGAGTTAGCTTAAGTAGAAGTTGAAGAACAGCTCATCTCGTAAAAGTTACTTACTTGTATTAGATTCCAAGTGCAAAACCAGGCAGATCTCGAAAACACTGGAGCCATTCCTTCAACAAATCTGGAAAAACAGAGTAACGATATGAGCAACAAACCAAAAACTCAGTCTACTTGTATATATAGAAGTCTTAAATCTCTATGTTACCCGGTGCATGGAGGCCCTTCGCTCGCATTTGAGCACTTCATATTGCCTCTACTGTCGTAAACTCGTCTGCGGTTTTGTAACCATTTTGTGTCAAGTAAGTTTTGTAACCATTTTGTGTTAAGTAGTACAAGTTATCAAGAGAGCTCGTTAAACAAGCGGTTCACATGAACTCACCTATGAAATATCTTCGTTCTAGACCGGACTGTAATTCGATGATGAACTTCGGTTGAGTTTGGATGCAAGGCCGGTTGAGATATCTCGAGTCCTGCTGATTTGACTATCCTCAGGTATCTGAAGAGACAGACTGTTTAGGAACCAAGATTTTTTACCTTTACGGGTTGTAAATTCACAAAGTGAAAGGGGTAAATGGAATCTTTACTTTTTCGGGTTGAAATTCTCCACGCCAAGATCTTCGTCCCATAGGAAAACATAATCGTAAATGGAGACGATATCCGGATGGAGAAACCGTTTCGCAAACCACCTGAGTAAAAACCAAAATTTTGTAACAACAAACCATTGTTACAATACACAAGATTCTACCATTACTTAAACCGAGCTATACAATCCCATGGCTATTACTTGATCTTACTAGCTTTTATATAGATAGAACACATCAGTATATACCATTTTGTCTGGTTATGTGCAACTATGTGAATGGCTTTTGAGCTCCACTCAAGATCCCACCATTGGTCCATGTTTCCGTCGTAATGAAATAGAATAACAGTGAAATTCGCTGGAAGAAACTGAAATACAACAAAAAAAACTAAGAGAAGCTTTTCTCGAGCATCGATGATCTCACTAATTCACTGACACAGACAAACTACACTACCTTCTTTACAATAGCATCGACGTTATCCTTTTGCTTGAGTCCTACAGGCATTGCCAACAAGTTACGGTTGGTCAATTCGCCTCCCTGATTTCAGACAGTAACAGACATGAGAAATTCCTCTAGCAACAAATATATTTGATTCCTCTTTGAAGCTTACAGAAAAAATCTAACCTTTGACCTCAAACTACTACTTGACCAAAGTGGCTTTAACTCCAAATCTGATCTAGGCTGTATGATACCAAAAGGTAAGCCTTTCAATTTTGCACTGACCGGTTCAGATTCCTGAACAAGATCGCAACGGATTAAGAAACCATCAACATTGCAAGAAACAAAGAGAAGGGCTGTTCTTTTTACCTTTGCCATCTCAAATGGATAATCTGTTTCTTCTATCTGAGCAATGCGTGTATCATACAAAAAGAGAGTTACTTATCAATAATCACTTCGTCATAGCAAAGGTAAAAGAAATCAAAATGATCTCTTCTCACCATACCTCTGTCTGTTCATACTGGATATTCGTGGTCTTATACCAAAAGATCAAAAGCACTGTACACATGAGCGCCACAACAGGTTTCATCTTCCACGACGATTTACCCTGAAGATTATTTCCAGCATTCACACATCAAATCAAAAGTCTAAAGCAGCACCTAAACCCGTGAAACATCACAAAACCAAGACCTACAAAGAAAGAAGAAAGAGAAGCCTTTACCCCTTCTTGAGCGTTATTTCTTCTCTTAACAAGTGATTTCCATGATTTAATAGACGGTAAATCATGTTCCATAATCTATTCACCGAGCTACAAAAAAGCATCAAATAGAAAGGAAATATCATCAATTTCAATTCCATTTAAAAAAAAAAACAAAGACATTTCAAAGTTTCAGCTATTAGAAAACTCACCAGAGCCACCGTTCTTGAGTTTCCTTCACAAGGAGAAGAAAAATCAAAAGCTTCGGACACCAAATCTCAGTTCTCTATAGGTTGATCTAGGCACATGCAAGCTGTCTGATAATCTACACAAGAACCCACACATTACAAAAGGGAACGAAACACAAAAATCAGAATCAAGAGACTCCAAGATACCTAATAAGCTTCCTACACAGAGTAAAAGCACATAAAAATCGAAACTTTTTTAGCATGTAAGCCAATAATCTTTTATTCGAAAAGCATAAATGGGAGATATTTTTTCAAGATTATCGAGTAGATAACAGCTTAAGAAACAAACAGAGACATCCCATTTTCAAAGTTTACTCACTCTTCCAGAAACTGACGAACAATCTGGGCCACTACGAAAGCGAAACGGCCAAGGAATCGAATAGAAACAAAGAGTTTTTCAATGAATTATTATAATTTTCTTGGGAATTTTTTTTTTTCCAGATCTAAGGGAAGTAAATAAACATAAAACTGATTGGTATGGGCAAAGAGAAAAAATTATTTAATAAATGTTGCGTTGGTTACACATTAACTATCAGTTAATAAACATCAAAAAAATTAGCCATCAAAGATTCTATTTATGAAGAAATCTGCTCACGAACTCTTCAACAAATCACAAAAAAAAAAAATTGAAAATTAAAGGCGGTGCATTTAATTTCAAAGATGGGATCTTTAATTACAGGAGACAACAACATTAGGACAAAACAAAGAAACAGAACAGAAGAAAAAGAAGAAAACAAAAAACAGAGAATCGTCGAAATTTAAGAACAAAAAAAGGAATCGGAAGAGAAATCTGAAGCTTGCAGATTGCTTAATCACTGTAATGAAGCAAACCCAGCTGGTAATAGCACCAAGAAGATCGCTTTAGAGAGCGAGAGAGAAAGAGAGAGAGTCTTCACTTTTAAACTGGGATTTTTGGACAGAACAAATTTCTAGAATCGATCAAAACCAAACCCAACAACAATTTTCTAAGCGGGATCGAAAAGAAGACAAAAAAAAAAAGAAAAAAGCTTTAGTGGTGGAGTGACTCGTGTCATCTGATGAATCTCTTTATCTCTCTCTGTCCTCTAATTATTTATAAGAAAAATAAATTAATTAATTAATCATATTTTGAGAGTTGGATTCTGGGACCGAACATGAGATTTGGAGGAATATATTGTTATTATACACTAATGTATTTAATAATTTAACAAAATGAAATGTATTTTCCATGTTTTGCGTTTCCTCAATTATTTAAACAGCAACAACTTCAATAATAAGTGAAGACAGAACATATATAAGCAACTCCAAACCAAAAGCACCAAAAAGCTTTCTCTACTCCTCGAGTTGTTCAACTAGAACATGACTTATTTGGCCTAACTGCATTTCCATTGGCTTTGTTTTCGGTTTTGTCAAAAAGATTGTTAATTAACTCAAAGATGCTAAACCCTTAACCGGAGTAAACCATCTTTGGCTTTTTACATTGGATTGAAATATAATTTTGGCTATGGAGATGCATTTGCAGTCCACAAGGAGACCGAGGTCGTGGAAATCGAGGTCGACGCGGCTAGAAGCATTCTTATCGTAGCACTAAAGTCAATTGTAGCGTAAGATGCGATTGTTTCTGGATTATTATATGTTTCTCTTTTTTTTTTCTCTACTTGTAATTGTAATTGTTTGTTAAAACTGTACTGTCATGCCGTATCCGGTTTTTTAAATAAAATTATATATTTAAAAAAAAAACAATGAAAGTAAGAAAAACAATTCAACCAAAGTGGCTGTGCTCCATTGGTTTTAGTTATTGGTTAAAGAGGGAGATCACCTTTCATATATTAATTAGGCCCCTACAATTGTTAAAAAACAAAAAAAATTAGGCCCCTACAAAATTTAAATGCCCCATGCAAATCTATATCTATATTTGCGAAGTGATTTTGGCGAATGGAGCTCTCCCATTCATTCTCACTAAATATTACATAATTACCCTTAATGAAAAGCTCTAATTATTTTTTTAGTCTGATTTTAATACAATGGTGTTAAAAATCGGCTAAACCTAATTGATTTGGGCCGCGCAAGTAAAACCCTAAACGCCTTGATCTCTTCAACTCTTTATATATTAGAGCATAGTTCTTCCAACAATCTAAATCGCTGGCCGCACGTTTCTCTCTCTTTCACCTCCTCTTAAATCTTTATGCTCTTTTTGAGAAACTGATCGTAGAAGATTCCAAGTTAGGGTTTTATGCTTTGTTGGAGACTAGAGCGTAAGAAGAAGACAATGTTGGTGTTACTAGCTCTTCTTAGGAGATTAACGATGTGAACGGACGAGTAACCTTTGATATCGTCGACGATCGCTATTTTGCCGGTTTGTATACAAAACCCATCCTCAATTTCCGAGAACTGTTGTAGTGAACGTAGGATTTTTGGCGGAAGCAAGTTTTTGGGTCACCGTCGTGAAAGGCAAGGTTACTGAGAATGCAAACTGTTCGGCGTGCAGACGCTGCGACAAGCGGCGGTGGTTAAAATATATAAGGCGTGACTGAAGAATTTTTTCTGGGTTTAGTCGCAGCGTTCATTTTTATTTTAGACGAAGACAAACTTTGAGTCGCCGGAAATAACAGCGGCATCACTTCGGCATTCCGGAATCAATTTTGAATTACCGCGGCTGTTTTTTTCGTATACACTAAAAGAAAAAGTATACGAACAAATTATTATGAAGTCATCACAGGGGATTTTTCGTATACACTAAAAGAAAAAGTATACGAAAAATAACAGCGGCATCACTTTCGTATACACTAAAAGAAAAAGTATACGAAACCCTTATGTATTATGAAGCTATATATATTGAACCTTGATTATTCTGTGTCTTTCAACTAGCAGCTTTAGTAGTTTATGCAACATAAAGCTTTTATATATTGAACCTTAATTATTCTGTGTCTTTCAATTAGCAGCTTTGATTTTTATTTATTTCGTCTCTGTCTAGGCTTTAGTTTAGTTTATGCATAATCAGGATATCATATATATGATTCGCAGGAAGTCCCCTCGACGACACTTCCACAACCTCAACTTCTTCCTCCTCTTTCTGTTGTGAGAAAATTGATTTTTTTTTTAGTTAGATTATCTTAGAGCATCTCCAATGCATAGAACCTCTTATGGGTTCTTATGAATATTTTAATCATAAATTTTGAAAATTTTGAAGTTAAGAACCTTATTAAGAAAAATTAAATTGAATGGGTCCAATGGTAGAATCCATATGAGGTTCTTAAGAATAAAAAAAATATTATTTTAAAAATTTGAATATTATAAGTAGAAATTATTTTGTTTAAATTATTGATCTATTAATATCTTAAAAATTATTTCATTTCATAAAATTTTAAACAAACATTACATAAAAGCATATAAAAAAGGAAGTACAAAACATAAAAGGAAAATATTAATTTTCCATTTTTACTAAAAAAATATTGACCAATAGAAAGAAGACACCTTGTTGAGCATGTTAGTAATGGCTCCCTTGAAGATGACGATGGTGATGATAAAAGAAAAGAGTTTGAATAGAAAGTGCAATTAAGATGATGAAGAAAAAGAACGTAAAACGAATGAAGAGTGCAAGATTAGATGAGTAAGAAGAATTGGAAAGGAAAAAACTGTGTCAAGAAAGAATAAAAATAGAAAAAGTTGAGAGTGTGAGGAAATTTATTTTATGTAAATTCCAAATAATTCTTTTTTTTTAATATCTTAATCGCTGATTTTTTTTTTTGAATATCTCTAAATTCACCGAAACATAAGCATGTTAAATTAGAAAACAAAAATTAGAATCTCAATACTATCATTACTTAATATTCTTAATTTCCTAATTTTTTATCCAAATTTATACTATCTTTTAAATGGAAAATACATTAAATGGAAAAAATAAAATGAAAAAAGACATTGATAAAGATGTCACTGAAAATGTAGTTTTGAAGGTGTTCTTAAAGGATAGTATAAATTTGGATAAAAAAATTAGGAAATGAATAAATAAAATTTGTTATGGGCTATATACATTCTAATTTCTCTATCTTTTTGTTCGCCACTAAGAAAAAGAGAAAGAAGAAGAAAACGAAGCCGATGATGAATGAAAAGAATGAGAAGACGAGGATGCAGAAAAGTCAAAAGATAAAGAAGAGAAATTATAAGAAGAAGAAGCTGATGAAGAAGAACTCTGAAAAGACGAGGAAGACCACGCATACAAAGACAAATAAAACCAGTAAAGAAGACAGATGATGAAGAAGAAAAAAAAAGAACATGAAAAAGTTGGAATATAATAAGAAAAACGGGAAGAAGAAAAAAAAGAACAAGAAAATTGGAGCACGAAGAAGACAAAAATAGAAGAAGGAGAAGACGAGAAAAAACCAGGTAAGTAAAATATTGGAGAAAACAAATGAAATAAAGAAGGAGAGGGAATAAGAAGAGAAAGAAAAAAAAAAAAAAAAAACAAGAAGAAATTAGAGAAGATGAAGATGATGAAGAAGAATAAGGATAATGAATCTCTTCTTTTCTCAACCCATTTTCTTGGACTCTTGTCCATATTTATCATAAGTTAGTTTAATTGATTTTCTCTTATTATGTTTGATGGACAAATTATATATAGCTACAACTCATTGCCACCATATGCATTGATCACTCCTTAAAAAAGTTCATCCAAGCTTTTGACTATTAATAATTTCTTCTTATAGGATAATAGATTATTTTATTTGTTTGATTCCTAGATAAAAAAAACAATAAAAACTATAAAACGGTTCTGATACCTTCGAGGATAATATACATGATTATATATTTTAATCTAGACATCTTAAGGGGGGTTTATTGGATCAAAAAATTTGAGAGACTTCAATTTTTTTCTAAAATTCACTGTTATTGGATGTGAAATTCTTAAATGTCTTTTAAAATCTCATGTTATTAGATATAGAATTCTTCCCAAGTTATTCAAAATAATTCACAATCCACCATTATTCAATTGATAATTTCACAAAATCATAACAAATCTGGGGTTATTGAATCATTTTCAATATTAAAACAAATTAAATCTGAAAAGATTTCAAAGTATTTAACTACAAGTTTTTAGTTATAAAACTAGATCAACAAATCTCATCTACATAGGTGATAATTTCAAAAGATTTTTTTTTTTTTATGATTTATCTCATTTTTGGTTGAAGTAGGTTTAGATACGTTTATTTATATATATGCATATCATGTGAAAACATAAAAAAACTAAAAAAAAAAAACCAGGTACGACTGCCATTAAATTTTAAAATTTTCTTTGTTAATATTGCTGCTAATATGTGGGCACATGCTAATGACGATGGGTATCAGCCATGAGACAAGTGGAAAGTGATGTTTTACCATGCTAGTTTATTCATCTACGATTTTGTTTTTCAAGTTGGAGAAAGCTATTATTGGCTTGTCTCAACACAAACATTTTATTTTCCATGGTGATGAACTTTTTTTTTTTAATGGTGATGAAAGTGATGACCATGAATGTGAGCATCACTAAAATCACGTTTATGCTATTTTTTTGTTTCTATTTTTTTTGTCATACAAAATACATTGAAATTTCTCTTAAAAGTCTTTCCAAATCTTAGTTTTAGATTTTTTAATTACTTTTAAGAAATTACTAAAGTCACACAAAATCTATAAATTCTATCAAAATCCAACCAAATCTAAAATCATTAACAATAAATTCAAATCCATAATCCAATAAGCCCCCTAAGTGACTTTTTTATAAGTTGATTTTCTCAATTGAATTGAATGTATGAATTATTATTTGTAATGTTAAGTAGATAGCTATGACTTGTTATTCTTTAACATTTATTTATTAATCTATTATAAATTACGAGAATTTAGCTATGAATTGTTAGGAGATAATATAAAACAATATTTCATATGTTTCATAAAAGTGACAATTTACTATTTTTCATATATATTAAGAAAACTATTCAAAATTATATTCTACCTTTTACATAAGTTGATGACACTAAAATAACAAAATTAAAACTGAATTTTTATTAACAAAAGCATTAGAAATACAAAGTAATACTCTTGGTAAAATAAAAACAAAACATTAAAATAAAACTTTTTGGAGTATTAAATAACAAGATATAAACAATAAATAATTTGCTCATGAAATGTTTTCATTATAAATATATTAATCTTAATTTCCAATAAAACCATATTATAAAACCAGACTTTTCCACTTCCAAAATTAATGTTATCAATTAAAAAAAATGTATTAAACCTCTCGCATGGCGCGTAGAAACCACCTAGTCCACGTACATTTAAGGAATGGTTTACATAACTTGAATTGATTATACTTTCTCCGTTTTTAGTTGAGTGTTTAAATTTCTTTCTTTAACCCTTTTTATGTAAATTTATTATTTCATTTCCTAATTTATTCATATAAAGAAAATTAATAGAATGTTAATTTTAATTAAAGTGTTAATGAGTCAATAGATCTGAGAGAGCTAGGTTTTGATTATGTATTTCAACTAACTTTCAACGTATGTAAGAAATTCTAAAACATGCAATTTCAAGAAACGGAAACGGATGAAGTAATGTTATGATTAGATTGTCTAGAACTAAACATAATCGTCTTAAAGAATTGGTAATTCGAATTAGTATGCAAGCAAGTCACTAGCTACTTCAGTTTGACCAAGTTACATGTATAATTAAAAAAAAAAAAAAAGAGGATGATGTTTTCTTCTGAGGATAAGAAGGAGAGTAGATATATTTGGTGTGGAACAACGGAGGAGCTTCTGAAAGAAATCGATCTGAATGATCATGTTGAGAAGAGTTTTTTTGGTAGAGTTATTAAGAGAAATATATAAAAAAGGTTATTACAAACATTTAGAAGGAGGAGTAGTTGCTTAAACTTTTTTAAAAATAGCTATTGCATAATCAATTCAAGAGGGCATAAGAGATTAGAAGGTGATCACTCGGTGAAGGGCACAACATGGACCCCAAGTTGATTAATCATGTTACTTGATTTTCCATGGAATCCAACAATTTTGTGGCCTTCTTTATAGAGTACAAAGCTTGAGGTAGATTCAAATCCAACGGGTCTAGATGTTCGTTTGTTCGTCTTAAACCTAAGCATAGTTATAACTTCGACTTCACTTCCAATTACTTTGTCATAACAACCATCCACGCCCGTAATGTATTCACTTGGATATTCAAGCTCAAACTGCCAAAAAAATAAAAAATCAATGTAAAATGTAAACAAAATTAACCCAACCACAGCACAACCTTTGCTCTCCAACACAAATTTGGTACCAGACACAATTCCAAATGTCGGAGAGGTTCTCCCTTTAGATGATATGAAAATCAATGATGTAACCCTCGTCTTGCCAGGCCCAAGTCTTTTGAAAGTCCCGTCTACACATGTGATCACTTCATTTGGATAGTCGAGCTCAAACTGTAATATAATCAGACTTCTCATTAGAGACTGATAAACCAATATATATATCTATAGAATGAACGTGATGATTACAGTGATGATTTTGGTAGATCACTACAGTGATGATTTAATTGGCAAAAAGAAACACGGTGATAATTTGCAACTAAATGGTGTATTTTATCGTTAAAATAATATAATATAATTTTATGCTTTCGAAAACATCATCCTCTTTCGAAACCGTGAACATGCGTGATAAAATGCATTATATATTTATGAAAATCATTTTCGCGAATTTGCAAATAGAAAACCAAAGTATGATCTAACTTAGTGATATATATATATAGTCGATGAAACTATTTATTTGCAGGGTCTATATAACCTCTTGTTCTTCTTCTCCATCTTGTTGTATACTCTCCCAACGCCACCCATGTTGACGCTCTACAATTGTGCGGTTATGGTAGTGAAACGTGATACAGTTTACGTTAGTGGTATTATAACCAACATATACTGTTTTTATGCTTTCGTAAACACCATCATCCCAATATATGCCTTCAAAACCACCATGGCATGGGGATTTGATAAGAGAAACCGTTGTGAAGTACGCTCCAAGAGAGTTGAGATTTTTGTCAGCATATCCATGAAAGCCAATGATTTTTTGACCCTTGCTTGCAAGTGAAAACTTCTTACCCTTTTCATATCCCAAAACCTCTGAAGTCTTGATGTTAGTTTTGAACTGAAGTGCTTGAATAACACCAGATACATCGTCATAGTAACCCTCTACATATACAAGATGTTCATCGTTGAGATGGTTAATCTCAAACTGAAAGAAAACAAAAAAAAAAGGAATTGGTGAACACAGTACAAAAGGAAATGAAATTTATAGGAATCGACCATTTTTAGAGGAATTTACCATTTTTCCATTTATTATGTGGGTTTCAATTAAAATTTAGGGGAATGTAAATTCAAATTAAATGATAAGTTTGTCAATTAAAGAATCTAAATGAATGGTTAATTTTATTTATTTTGTTCTTTATAAGTATCATCCATTTTCATTCGTAATGGAAAAAAGGGAATTACCGTCTGCGTGAAACCACTACCCGAGAGACCATGGATTGATCCATCTTGGTGTTTTCCACTCTTGACATAATCAAATTTGATGTATTGAATGCCTTCAAAACCACCTCGTACATGAATCTTTGTTATACCGTCATGGTCAGCTCCATCATCCCACTGATGGCCTCCCTTGCTGCCTTTGGCTTCTAATCTATTAGGATGAACGGAAGTGAAATATGCTCCAAGGGAGATGATGTTTCTGTTGCTCATATATCCATGAAAGCCAATGATATTCTTTCCCTTGACTTCAAGTGTAAACTTGTTACCCTTGTCATATCCAATCAATTCTGAAATCCTGAAATTGGTTTTGAATTGAAGTCCTTGAATGTAACCGGATTCGTGGTCGTAGTAACCCTCTACAGATTCGAGATATTCATTTTTGAGATGGTTAATCTCAAACTGAAAAAGGGTTGAAAACAAAGATTATAAAACAAATTAAAAGGAGTGTTGGCTTCCAATTCAAAACCAATTTCCATAAATGGGTAAACTCATCTCACTTATATATTAGTCTAGGTCTTATCTAACTTTTGACGTGGGATTCATAACATGGAGTTTAGTTTAGTTTACTTCAAAGACATACCGTCTCCGTGAAACCTCTATGCCGACGACCAACAAGTACTCCAAATTTCAGTTGTCCATTTTTCACATATTCAAATTCCATGTAATGAATGCCTTTAAGACCACCACCAACAAATATCTTGGAAACACCGTCATGGTCAGATCCATCATCGAATGTAAATCCTTCTGTGCTGCCTATTGCCTCCAATCTTTGTGCCATCGCCAAATGAATCTGAATCTTCATTTCATACATGGAGGAAGAGAGTATTGTATTAGTTCTAAAAATCTTTTGAATTTGCATCATCTCCCACAAGGATCCAATAAGTTCAAAGTTAAAGGATCAAGGAGATCATTGGTGATACAGGAGAGAGGTTTAATCATATCAGCAATGTTTGGAGGTATTTCATCTTGTACAAACTCTTAAAAAAATGCTCATTGCGTTTTTACATTAAACAAGTTGGACCAGAAGTCTTGTAAAATGCTCATTACTTCAGAGTTTATAAGATTTTTAGAGGTAAAACAATAAAGAAAGTCTTGTAATATTGGGGAAAAAGAGAGAGGGAGAAAGAAATATAACCTTGGTGGCCGAGGAGAGAAGAAGACTTGATGATCGGAGACTACTGTGATGAACAATTGAACATGGTAAACCATAAAGGGAGGCATGATCATGTCTTTATAAATTATATACAACTACAAGTATATTAATTGTTGACTGGGTCACAAGTCTATATATATTTCTGCCAACGACCAAGTGTATAGTTTTTTTATTCCCAGGAAAAATATTATTATAGAAGCATGTTAAATACTTAAAAATATATTATAAATTGGTTACCGAACTTGTAAAGTAATACTGTAATAGTTTGTGCTATTTTCAACAAGGTAGAAGAATGCTTTTGTGAATTATCGACAAAAAATCTATTTCATTTAAAAAAGGTCAGTTCTTGGCTTTTTGGCCGCTACGCTCGTCCTATTATTGACAAAAAAATTATTATCTTCATTTATAAATTTCTCTTAGATGAAATTTGAGATTATTACTGTTGGTGTTGGATTTGTCACAAATCCGGCTCATAGTCGAAACCCACTACGTGGAGTAGTCAAAGTCTGAAGTCTGAAGTTCATCTTCGTCAAAAATCGAGCTCTTACCTAAACACAGCTCGACGTCCGCTCAGCTCGACCAAAAACTTGCGAGCTCGGTGAAGAATCTGTCAACAAAAATTATGCGATCTTATCCAAGAAACGGTCAGCTCCGAGATCTCTGCAAAGTAGTTGAGTTCACCCAAAAAGCTGTCAGCTCCGAGATCTCCGCAAAGTAGTTGAGTCAAGATATACCGAGATGCGCGGTGAGGTGGAGCTCGAGACGGAGTATAAAAGAAGATGAGAGCATTCAGATAGAAGGAGAGTTTTACACAGTTTTCACACACTTTAACTCGTCTTACACGTTCTTAGAGCTCCTTTCAATTCGCATTCGTTGTAAACCCAAAAATACATCTCTTTCGAGATCTCTTGTAATCGTTCATTGATCATTCAATACAAAGTCCAGTTCTTTATATCAATTTTACATTTCAACTTTGACTCATAGAAGATCTAGCCCTCTTTTTTCTTACTTAAATCACTACAAAACCTTAGTGTGAGTTTCGGATCTCACATTTGGCGCCGTCTGTGGGGAAGATTATAGATTTTTCTGTCTAAAGAGTCAGATCAAAGATTCGTTAAACGAAATGGATCCAATCACAAACACTACCTCGTCTACCGTTGAACGCAAAAGCGCGATCGTCGAGTGTCCATCGGGAAACGAGGGAACAACCACACAGCCCATGGGTCAGACTGAGACCGCTGGATCGAGTCCAATCTCGACTCCCGCAACCTCGACACCAATCGGCTCGAGCACCACCGTCGCAGGGACAAGCTCTATGCTCGCGAGTCTGACCGCGTTGACTGGAAATCGAGTCTGGATTAGATACAATCGCCTCGCCACCACTTAACTCCAGCACGCCAAGGCGCGATGGAGATGATCTCGCGAAATTTCGGGCAATACTCAATGTTCTGGTTGGACGCTCCCAAAATCAGGAGGTGGCCAATCGGAACCACGAAATCGCTAATCAAAATCTCGCTGCGCGACTCGCCGAGCAAGAAAGACGTCTTAACGTCCCCCTTGACGAGCTCGCTGTACCCGGGATTCGAACGCAGCACCCAGACGGGAGAAGGATCTTTTTAAGTCCACCTCCACGAACACGTCTGGACTTCACGCTCGTGATCTTTCCACCAGGAACAACGGGAACATTTGTCACACCACTGAATACTGACACTATTTCAGCAACGACCTCTGTGACAACTTCAGCTCCCTCCAGCTCGACTATACTAAATTCGAGCATAACAGGAGACCAAAACCCTTACATCGTAAACTTACCTCCCCCTCCTCCAGGAGGCGAGAACAGAGGAAGATGGCTCGGTTCTACAACATTCGCGTCGAGCTCCCAACCCCGCGAACACGCTCAGGGAACAAGCTCGAACCCGAATAACCACGCTCCGTTCGATCGTGAAACGCAATCGTATGCGCTCACACAACCACAGTACGACCCGACATGTGTCGAGCGTCAAACTACAGTTTATCAACCAACTCTGGTCGGCCCTCACGGGATTGATAACGATTTCCTACGGAGATACGTCGAACATGCCAACGCGCAATTCATGCAGTTGAACTCTCGAGTTCACATGCAACTAGCTCGGCACCAGATATTGACTGTGTCATCGAAGAAACACGTCGCACTGCCTTCACCGATAGGATAGCTAACGCTAGGCTACGCGATACTGGGAAGATAAAGTTCTCAGAATTCTCTGGAACATCAGACCCGAAAGCTCAAATCAGAGCATTCCAGCTCGCAATAGCTCGAGCTCACCTGAACGACGAGGAGAAAGAACCTGCTTTCTGGAGGCTCTGATAATCATGGTTATTACCGGTTTTTGGACATGATATAAGTGTTTTTATAGAGTCTTTTGGTATTTTTAGAGTCCTATTAGAGTCTTTGCAGGTTCAGGTACAATTGAAGTTCAATTGGAGATTTGGATGCATTTTGGAGCTTAATGGAATGAAGTCGCGAAGTGTTGAAGTCGGATTGAAGATGCACGACAGGTGTCGATCGACACCGCCTGTTGGTGTCGATCGACACCAGGATTTCCAATTTCCAAAGGCGTGAAGTTTCCAATTTTTGAAGAAAAGGAAATCTCTAAGACTTTTCATAATCTTTCAAGGAATTGAAGATTTGAACCTAGGCCTATAAATAGAGTATTGCCGCAGAATGTACACAATATTTTAGAGAGAGATTTTAGAGAGCTTTTGGGGAGATAGATCCTATACTCTGTTTTTGAGAGATTTTGAACCCCTTTATTTCTTCTATTGATTTCTTTCATGCTTTCTATTCAAATTATGATTTCTGTTTCATTAATAATGTCTGAGTAGTTTGCTTGTTAGGTTTAGGGTTTTTCAAAGGTGATTGATGAATTGTTACGTCAAATTAAATTGTTAGGATAAAATCATTAGAGTTCTTCATCTGGATTTGTGTTTAATGCTGATTTTAGCTTCATGACCGAAAATCTGATCTTAGGTTAATTGGTAGACACGAGAGTGTTATTGATTGCCCGAACTAATGTTAGATGAGCAAAATACCCATTCGCAAAGAGATTTGGTTTAGGATTTTGTGAACAATCGAACCTGAACTTTAATGCTTGTTTGAATTGATAGGATTTGCAAAGAGATTTGGAATTCTAGGGTTTAGACATAGATAATCTTCGCGGCGAGAGTTGGTTGATTTTACATTAGTGTTTCGAGTTCAAGAACAATTCTTCATAATTCCTAACATTCTGTCTAGACCTGCAATTTAGATCACCTGAGAATTTCTCTGAACCTAGCGTTTCGTCTCCTGAATTTACATCGTTTTTATTTATCTGTTGTCTTTTACTTTTAATTATCTTTTCCTAGCTTAATTCGAACCTAGAATTTATAGTGTAGCATCTAATTCTTTTGGGATTCGATAACCCCTTATACTTCAACTGCATTGCTGTGCACTTGCAGTGTTGATTTATTTGGGTAAAACTTTGATCCTATCAAGTTTTTGGCGATGTTGCCGGGGAAGGAGATTAGGTACCTACAGATTTTTAGTATTAGAATTTTGTCTAGGTTTATATTTTTGTTTTTGGTCACTAATTTTTAGTTTCTTATTCTTGGTTTCAAGTGTATGCATAATCGCAATACCAGGAGCAACAAGGATCAGAAGCTAATCAAACTTGACAACCAGGCGCTAGCACATCTAAAACGAACCAACCGAAAAGCTGCGAGAGCGTCGATCGACACCATATTGAGCATCGATCGACACCCTTCGCAGATAGAGATGCCATGACGTGGAAGAACATTGGGCGATTACAACATACCATGCCAGTTCTATGCTAATAGAGCTGCAATCCGTCCTCCTGCATTCCAGAGGAATGACTTCGAGCTGAAGCCTGCTTACTACACTTTAGTGGCTCAACATCCTTTGCATGGTCTTCCTAATGAACATCCGATGGACCACATAGAAATATTTGAGGATTTGGCATCAAGCATTAAGGCTAATGGAGTGTCCTATGATTATCTCTTCTGCAAGCTTTTCCCCTACTCGCTTGCTGGAGATGCATCGTACTGGCTGAAGCAATTGCCATCAGGATCTTTGACCACATGGGAAGATACAAATAATGCATTCTTATGCAATTTATTTGATGATGCAAGATCTGAGGATGAAGATCAATACATTCTCTCAAGAACCAACTGAAGCATTCAAGGCTTCTTGGGTGAGGTTTAGAGCTTACCAGAGAGACTGCCCACATCAAGGTTTCAGCGAGTCGCAACTTCTCGGAATCTTCTACCGAGGGATCGATTGGAGGTACCAGATGGCTTTAGATGCTGCAAGCAATGGCAACTTCAACACCAGATATCCAGATGACGCGATGGTGCTTATAGAGAATTTGGCCTCTTGCAACAGCACCAAGAATGCATACTTTGAAAGGAAACAACATGCTGGAGCGAATGGAGGAAGCCAAATAGCTGAGGTTAACAGGAAGCTGGACATCTTGGTGGGCAAAAAGCAAGTTCACTTTGCTAATGAGGTGGAGACATTCGAGCCTGAGGAAGAAGAAGTCAATTACATCAATGGTGCTGGTTTTCAAGGACAGAGATTCAGCAATCAGCAAGGCTATGGTTCCTCTTACCAAAAGCCTTTTCAGAGCAACAACTTCACAAGAACTTATGGTTTTTCTTCCTACCATCAACCTCCTGCACAAGATAATGAGATGAAGTCTATGCTGGAACAGCTCTTGGAAGGTCAACAGAAGATGACTGCAGATTTCAATGGGAAGATTGATGCCATGTACACTGGTTTGAATGGGAAGATTGAGTCTCTAGGTACTCATGTCAATCATTTGGATGTTCAAGTTGCTCAAACTGCTAGAGCTTTGAAAGGACAAGAGGGATGCCTTCATGGAAAGACAGACGTGAATCCAGGACACCATGTGAATGCTATCACGATTCAGAGTGGAAGAAACTTTCAAATAGAGCTGAAAAAGGGTCTGAGTGCTGAAAAGATCGAAGAGCTAGATGAAGAACACGATGTTACAGTTGCAGAGCAGGTGTCGATCGACACTCAGCAGTGGTGTCGATCGACACCAGTAGGAAATCATGATTTTTTTAGCTGTGACGGACCGAAATCGAGCTCGATCGACAAAACATCCTCGACACGAAATGTCAGTGTCGATCGACACCACTCCCAGACGTCACGTGAAGCTTCACAAGTTGCTGAGGAAAGAGTGCACAAGCCTAAGGTTCCATATCCTCCTCTATCCAAGCACCTAAGGCCGCCCATTAGTGCAGAGAAATTGGCTGCTTCCAACAAGAGGGTGGAAATGATTCCTAAGGAGATCTCCTTTGATAAAGCTTATGAGAGGTATCCCTTATGTGCTTTCTTTCAGAATAACAGAGAAAGTTTTGAAGAGATGGAAGAACTTTTTCACAAGGCTAGAGATACACCACCACCAATGAAGCAGCTGCTTAAGGTTGAAGATCCAGTGATGTTTGTTGTTCCATGCTCCATTGGTGGAGTTAAGTTTAAACAATCCCTCTGTGATTCAGGTGCTAGAGTGAACCTCATGTCAAAAGATATTGCAGAGAGGCTAGGAATTGCTGACATTCACCCTTCAAACATGACTCTTGAATTCGCCAATTCTTCCACCACAGTCTCATATGGTACAATTTCAAACTTACTTGTCAAAGTTGGGAATTGCTTAGTTCCAACTGATTTTCAGGTGGTGGAAGTAAGCAAGAATTATGTCATGCCATTCATCCTTGGAAGACCATTCATGGCCACAGTGGGAGCAGTTGTAGACATGCCGAATAAGAGAATATCTTTCTCTAATGTTGACAGAGGAGTCTTCTACAAAGCTATTCCTACTACTGGAACATCCAAACACATCTCTTGCATTGCTGTGATCGCTGGAGAAGAGCTGGATTCTAAAGAGCAAGTGAAGAAACTGGTTGTTCAAGAGACATTGGATTTGAATTCTGAGAAAGCTGTGGAGCTTGAAGATTGGAGTGGAAACAATCATCTCTTCAGGACTACGGGCGAAGATGAAGGCCTAATCACTGGCAAGTTGATGGAGGATGACGTTTTTGTCATGGAAGCAAGGATTGCAGAGCTGAATTGGAGAAAAAGTGCAGAGATTCGAGCTACTGGTTTGGTGTCGATCGACACCACTACTAGTGTCGATCGACACCCTACGAAGATCACGCTAGAAACTGTTTCCAATACTGCGATTCCATCACATGTTGTCAAACAGACGACTTCACATCCTTCTACCCAGAAACCTTCAAGAAAGCAAAGGTATGTACTTCCTGGAATCAATTCCAAACCTCCTGATCATCTCAATAAGAATTTTAAATGTTCAAAAGGTGCTTTACACTTATGCAAGCCACGAGATTCTCGTAGAAGGCTTGGTATTTCTTTTGATGATTCTGCAGGAAAAAGAAGTGTCCCACCCGAACTCAAATCCCACCCTGCTGTTGTTCCTCACTTTTTTGGGCGATCTCATGCATCTACTGCTTATACACCACCATGGATGAAGAGACATTTTTCTAGGAAGCATTCGATGCCACCCTCTGATCCACCAGACGTCTGAACCCAGACACAGTCAAGCTAATGACTGAAAACGAGCGCTGAGTGGGAGGCAACCCACTGTTAGGTACGTTTTCTTTTATATTTCATTTTGGTTTTACTAAGTGCTAACTTCAGTCAGTTGAAAAAAGGCGACATTGGACTCGACACAGACCAGTGTCGATCGACACCATTTGTGGGTGTCGATCGACACCACGCGCAGACGAAGGTAAGTCTTCTAACTGGTTTTTTATGTTGTTTCTAATCTTTCTTTTAGCCAACTTCGGGCTTGATAACACTGGGTAGGCCTGGGCATTCGGGTACACGTTCGGGTTCGCTTCGGTTCTTTTCGGGTTCAGGTATTTCGGTTTTAGAAAATAGAACCCATTCGGGTATTTTGCTTTTTTGTTCGGGTTTGGTTCGGTTCCGTTCGAGTCCGGATCAGCTCCGGATATCCAAATTATCTAAAATTTATCTAAAAAATAATTAAAATTTGAAAAATATAACTAAAGATTTTCATATATATTGAGTATTTTAGTTATTTTTTTCTAAACATAACTAATATATTTGGTTTATAATTGCAATTTTGAGTATTTAAATTATTTAAATTGTAAATACAACAAATATTTTGGATATATACTTATATTTTGGGTATTTCACGTACCCATTCGGTTCCCGATTCGGTTCTGGTTCGGTTCCGGATTTTCGGATGTAGAAGTATAGGACCCATTCGGATATTTAGGTTGGTTCCGATTCGGTTCGGTTCCGATTCGTTTCGGTTCTGATTCAGTTCGGTTCCGATTCGGTTCGGTTCCATCTAATTCGGTTCGGTTCTTCGGGTCCGGTTTTTATGCCCAGGCCTAACACTGGGGACAGTGTTGTTTAAGTCTGGGGGAGGTGATTACTGACTTTGTGTTTTGTTTTGAGAGTCAGTTGAGTCAGTCAAAAACTTTGTTTTATTGAGTCAAATTCAGTTGAAATTTTCAGTTTTTCTTGGAACTAACCGCAGAATATTGACACTTGAAGGACCATTGCTTTAGTAGTTGATTACATGTGTTACTAAGTAGAAAGCTGCAAGTGGATCAATCTAACAGAGAGAGTTCAAATCCCCTTATAGAGCTAGGTATGCATTGAACTTAATTCCTCTTTCAGCTCTGAACAAGATAGGCAAGTTGCAGTCTCTCCTTGATTTTCCCTTGAGAAAAGAAAAGCAAAAAGAAGTCTGATCAAGAAATAGTGCAAAGATCCTCATGAGCTTGTCTCCTCACAAGGAACAATATTAGTGAGAGCTCATGAACTTGTCTCCTCACAAGGAACACAAGTAAGAGTAGCACTATTCCAGACTTCAAAAGAATAAGAAAGAGTCAATGAAAAGATCTTAGAACACCCTGAAAATGGGCAGCAGTTGACTAAGGGAAGAGAAAATAGGAGAGCTGTATAAGGAATGTCTTGTTCAAAGCACTAAGGAAGTGAAAGAATCTGGAAAGTTCTTTGGTCATACCATTGTTAGAGTTCAAAAATTTACTAAGAAAAGGGATCTGGATTTGATTGGAGAGATTGCTAAGCTTGTGGTAAGTATACTGAAATACTACATGTGGTTGGCTCTATGGTATGTGGATTCAAGAAGTGTTGGTTCAATGTGGCGTTCTGAAGGTTAGCTGAAGGTTTCTGTTTTCAAACATCGACTCTATACTTGGTTTATGTTTTGCTTGTGGGCAAGCAAAAACCAAGTCTGAGAGAGTTGATATATCATGGTTTTTGCCGGTTTTTGGACATGATATAAGTGTTTTTATAGAGTCTTTTGGTATTTTTAGAGTCCTATTAGAGTCTTTGCAGGTTCAGGTACAATTGAAGATAAATTGGAGATTTGGATGCATTGTAGAGCTTAATGGAATGAAGTCACAAAGTATTGAAGTCGGATTGAAGATGCACGACAGGTGTCGATCGACACCAGGATTTCCAATTTCCAAAGGCGTGAAGTTTCCAATTTTTGAAGAAAAGAAAATCTCTAAGACTTTTTGTAATCTTTCAAGGAATTGAAGATTCGAACCTAGACCTATAAATAGAGTTTTTCAGCCATTGTTTAGGCAGAACATACACAATATTTTAGAGAGAGATTTTAGAGAGCTTTTGGGGAGATAGATCCTATACTCTGTTTTTGAGAGATTTTGAACCCCTTTATTTCTTCTATTGATTTCTTTCATGCTTTCTATTCAAATTATGATTTCTGTTTCATTAATCATGTCTGAGTAGTTTGCTAGTTAGGTTTAGGGTTTTTCAAAGGTGATTGATGAATTGTTAGGTCGAATTAAATTGTTAGGATAAAATCATTAGAGTTCTTCATCTGGATTTGTGTTTAATGCTTATTCTAGCTTCATGACCTAGAATCTGATCTTAGGTTAATTAATAGATGCGAGAGTATTATTGATTGCCTGAACTAATGTTAGATGAGCAAAATACCTATTCGCAAAGAGATTTGGTTTAGGATTTTGTGAACAATCGAACCTGAACTTTAATGCTTGTTTGAATTGATAGGATTTGCAAAGAGATTTAGAATTCTAGGGTTTAGACATAGATAATCTTCGCGGCGAGAGTTGGTTGATTTTACATTAGTGTTTCGAGTTCAAGAACAGTTCTTCATAATTCCTAACATTCTGCCTAGACCTGCAATTTAGATCACCTGAGAATTTCTCTGAACCTAGCGTTTCGTCTTCTGAATTTGCATCGTTTTTATTTATCTGCTGTCTTTTACTTTTAATTATCTTTTCCTAGCTTAATTCGAACCTAGAATTCATAGTGTAGCAACTACTTCCTTTGGGATTCGATAACCCCTTATACTTCAACTGCCTTGTTGTGCACTTGTAGTGTTGATTTATTTGGGTAAAACTTTGACCCTATCAGGCTCTTCGCTGAAAACCTCGCAGGATCGGCTTTAGAATGGTTCGCTGGACTGGAAGGAAATTCCATAGACTATTTCACCCAGCTCATAATAGCTTTCCTAAAGCAATACTCAGTTTTCATGGGAGCTAAGACCACTGAGGCCGCTCTGTTTGACATTAAGCAAGGACCAACTGAGACATTGCGCTCGTACATCGACCAGTTCAAAGAAACAAAGTCAAGAATTGCGAACCCAAATGACGACGTAGCCCTAGCTGCGCTCAGAAGAGGGCTATGGTTCAAAGCTAAATTCCGTGAGGAACTCACGGTCCGCGAACCAATATCCCTTAACGACGCACTACATCGCTCGTCCGCTTTCACAATTCTCGAAGAGGAAACCGTTCAGCTAGAGCTCGAATTCCAACAGGAACAAGCACAAGCTAGCTCGTCCGCTCCAAATAAAAGAGAGCGGCATGTCGAGGAAGAAGCCCCAGAGTCTCCTCCTCAAGCACGTCGAAAAAGATTCGACCTCACCTCAGAGAGCTCGCCATCTGCAGCGGCTCGATGAAATCAGTTATAACGCCATCTCCCGCACCGAGAAAAACCTTGAGCTCTTGCTTAAGCAGACCTCGCCCTTTTGGGGGGATGGTAGGGGTCACTACCCCACAAAAAATCGAACTACGTAAAGGCTTGATCCCTTAAAACAGGTACGTAGGTAACTCGACCTCGAGCACAGCCGCCCCCCTCAAAATTTCAAACGAGCTCTTGCCCGTCCAAGAGTCCGAGAATCTCATACGAGCTCTTGCCCGTCCAAGCCTCTGAGAACCTCTTACGTGCTCTTGTGCACCCAAGATTCTAAGAGTTCCAGTCCACTTCGTCAACGACCTCTAAACGGTCCAATTAAATACGACCACCAATCGGTCAATCTTTCAATTCGTTTGCGACCTCTAAACGGTCCAACAAAGTGCGACCTCCAAACGGTCCACTTCTCATTTCGTTAGCGACCTCTAAACGGTCCAACGAAGTGTGACCTCTAAACGGTCCCAAAAAGTGCGACCTCAAAACGGTCCACTCTTCATTTTATTAGCGACCTCTAAACGGTCCAACGAAGTGTGACCTCTAAACGGTCCAAAAAGTGCGACCTCAAAACGGTCCACTCTTCAATTCGTTAGCGACCTCTAAACGGTCTAACGAAGTGTGACCTCTAAACGGTCCAACAAAGTGCGACCTCAAAACGGTCCACTCTTCATTTCGTTTGCGACCTCTAAACGGTCTAACGAAGTGTGATCTCTAAACGGTCCAAAAAGTGCGACCTCAAAACGGTCCACTCTTCATTTCGTTAGCGACCTCTAAACGGTCCAACAAAATGCGACCTCCAATCGGTCCATCTTTCACTTTATTAGCGACCTCTAAACGGTCCAACCAAGTGCGATCTCAAAACGGTCTACTTTTCATTTCAAGCGACCTTAGAACGGTCCGCATAACCAACCATTAGCAACATGCTTAAGGTTCACAATACACAAACTACTCGAACAAACTCTTGATCACCGCCCGTTAAGTTCGACTCATTTCACTTAACGAGCTGGGGGGCAATTGTTGGTGTTGGATTTGTCACAAATCCGACCCATAGTCGAAGCCCACTAAGTGGAGTAGTCAAAGCCTGAAGCCTGAAGCCCATCTTCGTCAAGAGTCGAGCTTTTACCTAAACGCAGCTCGACGTCTGCTCAACTCGACCAAAAACCTGCGAGCTCGGTGAAGAATCTGCCAACGAAATTATGCGATCTTATCCAAGAAACGGTCAGCTCCGAGATCTCCGCAAAGTAGTTGAGTTCACCCAAAAAGCGGTCAGCTCCGAGATCTCCGCAAAGTAGTTGAGTTTACCCAAAAAGCGGTCAGCTCCGAGATCTCCGCAAAGTAGTTGAGTCAAAATATGCCGAGATGCGCGGTGAGGTGGAGCTCGAGACGGAGTATAAAAGAAGATGGGAGCATTCAGATAGAAGGAGAGTTTCACACAGTTTTCACACACTTTAGCTCGTCTTACACGTTCTTAGAGCTCCTTTCAGTTCGCATTCGTTGTAAACCCAAAAATACATCTCTTTCGAGATCTCTTGTAATCGTTCATTGATCATTCAATACAAAGTCCAGTTCATTATATCAATTTTACATTTCATCTTTGACTTATAGAAAATCTAGTCTTCTTTTCTCTACTTAAATCACTACAAAACCTTGGTGTGAGTTTCAGATTTCACAATTACTACTTCATGCTTTTTTTTCCAACAGTTTTAACGATAAGATTAAGGGATGTACATTTTATAAACAGTTAGTTAATTAAGGGATGCTTGCAGATTAAATTGACCCAAAATATGAACTTCACTGATCAAATAAGGCTTTCTCTGCCTAAAACTACACATACACTTCAAATCATCTCACCCGATTCCGCTTTCTCCCAGTCAATGCCGGAGAATCGAGTCCTCGGTTGCCTTGTCTACCGTCCTTTCTTCTCTCTACCGCCGTTCCTTTCTTACCCGCCGCCGCCGAGGATTTCACAGGTGAATCCGTTAAAAACCTTTTCTTACCACCGCTTGAAGTCTTCACTACCGCATCCTGCACAACCGTCTTAGGAGGGTGCGACCCTGTTCTCGGTTTTTTAGCTGCCAAGCTCGATCGGACAGCAGGAGGTTTCGATTTCGAAGGGGGGAGAACCGGAACCTTGGTGCTTGTAGTAGTAGTAACGCTGCTGCTTCGACGTGGATGATGATCTTCTGTCAGATACTGTCTCAGAGACTTGGTGACAATGTCTCTAAGGCACACAGCTGATTTGTGCTCACGAGTGTTCTTAGAGTAAAATATTGCCGCATTGTTCGCCACCAGAAGAAAGTCCATAAAAACCTCTTTCGCTGAAGTTACCAAACAACCGTTGATTCTTGATTTTATTGTGTCTAAATCCATATGCCTCCTGACTAGTTTCTTGTATCTTCCTCTTTTCTGTTTAGTACAATCAAACGCCTAAGTATTAGGCGAGAAAAGACGGTTTCAAGATTAGCAAGAAGACTAAAGGATCACCTGGCTATCAAGCCTTCTACGGAAGACGAGTGCACATTCGTTCTGTCCAATAGAGTTGTATATCTTCGTAAGCTCCTCGGGTAAAGCCAATCCGTGACCTCGGCTTTGACTGCTGCTAGTAGAAGCAGCTTCTTTACTCCTAGAAAAGCTAGCAATATCAACAGAAGAATCCAACAAATTACTTTCCTCCACAGCGCTAACTTCCGTCGCTTCTTTACCGCCGCTGCAATCTTTTCGTTTTCTCTTCCCTCGTTTCTTCCTCATAAAAGGAAGCACCTGTCCTCCTCCTCCTACTCCGTACACAGATTCGAAAATGTCGCCGTGTAAAAGGTTTGTCTTCTTCTCTTGCTCCGTTATAGCTGGAGCTTCTGGTGACCAGTTAGTTGTGGCCAGCTCTTGCTGAGTGAAACTACCAGCTGATGACAAATCTTTGGATGTGTCTTTGCTCGTGCATTCTCCTCCGCCTTCGGATTTTGGGGAGGGTTCGAGTGATACCGTTCGGCTAGAGTCATAATTGTTCTGATGACAATCATCATTGCTTTCTGATTTCAGACTCTGAAGCTTTGATTCCAACGACCTGTAAAACAGAATATTATAGCACCAAATTGAAAACCTTTAAGACAGTAGCAAGAATTTGGTGATTAGAAACAAAGTTCTAACCCAATGGAGTCTTCGGATTTAAGTAAAGCTGCCTTAAGCTCAGCTACTCGTTTCTTCTTAAGCTCGTCAAACCAAGCTCTACAAGAACATTAACACAATAGAAAAGATGGTAAATAGCTATCACAAGAGTCTTGTAACAGGCAAGAAAAGGTTAAGACAAATCAAAATCTTTTACTTGCATCCCAAATAACGTTCTCGCAAGTCCTTGTACTTGGCTTTACATATCTGCGCAATAAGAGCATGATTTAGCAGACAAGACGAGAGACAATGTCTGAGTTATTGAGCTGACTCAGTCTGCAATTTCACAATTCAGACAACTGAAAAAAAGCTATTGAGAGGAACCTCGAAATCAGTGTGGTTATGTCTCAATTCGAGATTGAGAAGCAGAAGAGTGTATCTTCAGGTGTTTAACAAGAACAAGAGATGCATTTTTTTTTAACTTTGACACTAAACCTTTCTTGACACACAAGTGATGAATCTAAAGCTTCTAAATCCACCGACAACAAACACTGTTTTTTACACCCTAAAGCCAAACTCGTCTTTAATTTTTAAATTCCAGAGTTTCTTTTGCTTAATTCAACTAAACAAAATCGACCCTAAGAAATTGCTCCTCCCGATTCTGAAACTAATCTGATCGAAATTTCGAAAATGGATTCTGAAATTAAAGGAAATGAGGAAGAGATTGAGAGATGAAAACCTCAGGTGTGAAAATCTCGGGAAGAGAATGAGAACGGAGCTCGTCGGCGACGACGGTCCAGTCGCCGGTACCGTGACGGAGAACAGCGCCGCCGAGAAGAAGCTCCTCCCATGTCCCCCAATCACTCGCCATCTTCGTCGTCGTCATCATCATCATAACCATCAAATCAAATCCGCGTGTGCGTTACGCGCTCCTCGATTTTGAAAAAAAAAAAAAACCAAATTAAAACTACGCACCCCACGGCGCACGTTATCGCGTCTAAACACCTAACCTTTCCTTTTCCTCCGACCCACTCAATTCCCCAAAAAAAAAAAAATAAAAAAAAAAAACAGAGACAGAGACGACAACACAAGGAATAAAAATGAAAAACAAAATAAAATTATCTGGTATGAGATAAGACAAAGAAATTTGAAAAAAAAAAACAAAACAAAGCCGTATCGAGTGGGTTGGTGTCGGAGGTAATTTACACGAAAAGCGGTTTTCCGACCAGAAATTGGGGGAAAAAAATAAATTAAAATCAAAATTAGAAAGAATGAGAAAATAAAATCTGAGGCGGGAGAGAAAGGGTTGACGAAGGTTCTGTCTTTGTTTCGACGACGCTTGTAAATTAGAAATTGATGGTTATGGTTTTTTTATTTGTTTTTGTTTTCAAAAGGCGAAGAGGGATAGTCTGTTTTTGAACGAAGACTTGGACTAGATTTGTGTGCCTTTGTTTTTTGTTTTGTTTTTCCTAAATAAAGTAATTTTATTTAACAGAATTTTTCTATCTTTTCTTTTATTTATTCGATTTTTTCGTCATTACCACAACTTGTAGAATATTTATTATCTCTTGTTATCCCAATATTATAGTATTAATTTTCATTTTTAGACAATAGTGTTTTCTATACCGGAATCTAAACTAATTTATTTATCATAATTTTTTTTAGACAATGGTGAATAATAATAATGAACATCAACATAACATAATCATATCAATAGATTCAAATACATCATTCCATTTGCTTCCATCTTAAAACAAAAATTAATATTTTCTATCCATTCGGTGGTAATCTATGGCCTAACTGGGAAATTCCAAACTATATTCAATAACCAAACTAATAATTATTATTATTATTTTTAAGAATTTAAGAATACAATTTATTAAAAAAAGTCTTCTGATCATAATACTATCCAAATTTGCTACTTTTATCTATCCCATTATTTTAAAAAGACAAGAAGTTTCTTCGCAGATTCGTTAATCTATTTCATAATTTGGGTAAGACGACTACACCATTCAATAACTCACAAACACTAGTAATAGTATCATGAGTTCTAATTACTATATAAGACAATGTCACAATCAAATTAGGTAGATAAACAAATATTTTGGTAAATCCATTTTCTTGACCTCCATATATGACTATGCCAAGAATTAGATATAAGTCAGGGGACAAACGTAGATTGCCAAATGATAAATTCTATACCGACGTATCTTCTCATTAGACATTATACATACACATGGGGAGAGATTTTACAACTCTACTTTGTTGTTCTTGTAACTTAGAAATCCTCTGCCGAAAGCTATAGGACAACAGCTTTAGAAATGATGGATGTTTCTACTTATAGAAGTGTGAGAAGCTTTGCAGCTTGGTGAACAGTCGAGATTCCCACAAAACACGCAATATCTCTCGACGCGTCTGAAAGAGATGCAGGGATAGTACAAGAGCATGAGCAACTCCCGCAATGATGAACAAGCCACACAACTCTTGGATGGTTAGGCGCTTAGATGCATCCTCGTCGTTTTCAGACGAGTCAGTGTTTGAAATTACAGTAAAAGAAACCATCTTCTGAGACCATCTTTTCTCCATGTCTTTCAGCATTCCTGATGACCTTAGCTTTTCGATTTTTCGAGACACGTTCGGAACCAAACCGGAACATCTCTGGAACATCTGAAATCAAAACTAATTAGTAAGAAGGAAACCAATGGGGGGTTGAGGAACCGAGGATATCGAGGAGAGGCACATACAAACCCAAAGCCGTTGCTAGAACTCTCTCTAGCTATCATTTCGAAGACACCCGGATAGTTTCCAAGAAGGACACTGAGATACGGTATTTCAGCGACAACATGACTGCTAGTTCCATTCCTTAAAGCTTGAGCGATGTCCTCAAAGTTATGCAAGATGTTGGTTCTATAAACTCCAATCGCCGCAGGCCTAATAAACAACTGACTTGATTGTATGCGAGAAACGGTATTTGTTGATGTCAAATTTGCGCTGTAACTCGAAGTCAATATCAGCACCACAAAAGTCCAAACTATGATTAAAAATCTTGAAGACATTTTGTGAAGCTTCTCTCCTGTCAAAGCAGACCTCATACTTCTTATAATACAACAGAGTATAAAAAGAGGACGTAAGTAAAGGCTAGCAGTAATACACTTACCTTGAGCAAACACAAGAGTAGAAAACCCAAACCAAAGCATCATACCAAGCTGATGCCCCCAAGTGCCTTGGAATTCAGGATTAGCCGCCCGTTCAACCAACCAAACAACAACGCCGGTCAAGACGAAGAAAGCTCCACTTACTAGCCACAAGGATTTGTCAAGAGGGTCAAAGAAAGTCCACATGCTCTCTCTCTTCTTCTTTAGTACCAAGCCTCCAACACATATGTCAGTGTAAGGCAAGGTAAAATCAACATACGTAGATCTGTTGGAAGTGATGGAGATGTCACCAACAGCTGCATCATATTTGTCTCTCTGTATTACAAAACAAAAGCAAAAAGCTGTATTAGAAACACTATCAGACTGTAAAGAAGATCCACACTCACCAAGGTAAAAATGCATATGAACCTGAGAAGATAACTCATAAGCAAGATCGTCATAGTTATCTCCGTCATAAGGTATGAATTCCAGCTCATAGTTAAAAGGAGCAACACAAGTCTTGAAAACCTCTATGCAGAATCCTGTGGCGGTATTAAGACCTGTTTCAGGATCATGACGCACCGCCACCAGATGTGGAAACCTGTTTCTTGAGGTGACCAAGACCCTGAGTCGCTTCTTTCCACCGTCCTCCTCGGCTAAAAACCGGCGTCCCGGGATTCTACTAGACCCGCCAGGCCAGATGATGGTCTCGAGCTCATTAGTAGAAGAAGCCACGATGTGTTTTCTCCCGACGAAATGGTCACAACTCCATAATCCTATTCTTCTCTCCCCTGTTCCTACCCTATTCACAATCTCAAATGTTCCTGAGAGAAATTTGTTGCCAAGTATTTGGATGTTCCCATGACTCAAACCTTTACAACTACCATGTTTAATTGTCTCAAGAAGATCTGATGATACATTTGCAGATGCTCTTAGCCTTAACTGCTCTATTGCAGTTGCTAGAATACAAGCAATATCGTGTGCCCATACACCGACGACTACACTAGGATGCTCTGCTTCCATCTCCGCATTTTCGTGGTTAACCATTAATTTTCTCAGTCTTGAAGCGAAATTGGTAAATTCTTGAGAATCTGGGATATAAGATCTGAAACCAATCACTCCTTGCATCGACCTAGTTGCAAAATGATCTGTGTATTGAAATCGATTCATGGTTCTCGCGGTGAGGATCCAAGCGTATCCTCCTTCCATCATTGCTAACTTCTCCGCACATCGAAAGAGAAGAGAAACAAGAATCTCAGACATATGCACCACGAAGACAGCTGCTCTTCTTGAGGACTTGAGCTTCCGTAGCTGATTCATCACCATATAATCATCTTCTCCTGGTTCCGCGAAAGAAGCAGTGCGATCGATGTGGATTCCTTCGTCTTGGAAGTGATCCACAAGTATTTGCAAACCCTCTCTCCAATCATCAGCATCCTCGTACAAAACCACAATAGATTCCCAATCGAAATCATGTATGAGTCTCGCAATGCCTTTAGCCTCTGATGTCGAATCGTGCGTTAGCTGAAGAAAGTGACTGTATTTGTTCAAAGACAAAGAAGTTGGCACGAGAGAAGATATCAGTGGAACTTCAGCTTTCTCGCTAACAGCCGCCAAAAGCTTTGCTTCAAGTAGTGATTGTGCACCAACAAGGGCTTCCACTTTTGCTTTTTCGACAAGATCTGTAGCTGTTTCATTCAGTAAAATTACAACGAATGAGAATGTCAATGGAAGTCAAATAATCACAAAAGATTTATAAATTAATGTTGCTTTTATTCAACGAAATCATTTTCTTCAAAAACAGAAGACCTTAAAAAAGTGGTATACCATTCCTCATGTTAATATAAAAAAGATTAAAAAAAAAAGTATATGATTTCTAAAAATCTCCTATTCTTGTCTATGGAAATTATAATATTTTGGTTTCCCAAAACACACACAATAAAGAAAAATGAAACGAACCGGCAGCGAGAGCAATGAGAGGGTCTCCTTGGGAGTCTCTTGTTAAAACAGAGACTCTGGTTCGGTAGCCATTGTTTATGCGATAGAAATCTGAGAGCGCTAAGGAAAAAGAATTTTCGAGAATCTTTCCTTCGATAGAACCCAACTCCACAACCATTCCAACACTAACATCTTCATATACGTTGTCTTTTGGTTCAGCTCCTTCGGATTTGATCGTGAAAAAGAGAATAATAAGAAAGAAAACAGAAACCATAGTCTCCATTAACGTCTTCTCTAGCTGTTTCTATAAATCATTTCTAGTCAATTTAGCCATTTTTATATATAAAAAAAAAAGAAAGATACAGTCAAAGGAAAAGAAAAAGGGTATGTTCTTTGAAATTCACCTTAGCTAATGTCGCATCACATTAAGACGAAACTTCAAACACGATTCTAAAGAAATATGAACAGAAAACAAAAGACTTTATTGACCTCCACATCACATGAGGTAGATAAATCCATTTTCTTGACCTTCACATGACCATACCATACCAAAAAAAAAAAAAGTATGAGATAGAAATGAAATTGGCTCTCATTTGAGAACTTTTAAGATATTTATAAGAATCCCATATCACATTTATCAGTCATTCATTGTTTCAAATTTTATTTTAAGTTAAAATTTAAATATAAAATTTAATTACATTAACAGAATATTTTTTTTAGAACCTTTTTGGAGTTTTCATGGATGGGATTATTCTTACAGTTAATTACTAAGCTTATACGATGCATATACGGTGTTTATATGGCACATACAATAGAACCTCTATAAATTAATACTCAATAAATTAATAATCAGAATAAATTAATAAATTTTACCGGTCGCGAGTCGATCCAATGTAAAAATTAACAAAATTCGATGATAATAAAATAATATTTTTTTTAAACTCCTATGTAAATATATGGTTTCATTAATATTATAAATTAATAATTTGTATATATTTCTTTCATTTTACAATAAGTAATGTTTGAGGGAGAAAATATGTTTTCAAATTATATTATGTTTTTAACTTTCAATAAACAAATTATTTCTTTTAGTGTTTTTAACAATTTGTATTCGAAAAATTGTTTTATCATTAGTTGAATTGTGTTTTATAGTGCTTTTAAAACAATGATTATGAATTTATTGTTAAAAAGTTATTTTGATGCTATTTTAAAGATATTTTTTTTGTGAATTAATAACTCTATTAAATTAATAAAATATCATAATCCTAACATTATTAATTTATAGAGGTTTTAATGTATACATTATATATACTGTGATTTTATGGCGCATATTCAATGTTTATATGGCGTTTATACGGATGTAACATGCATGCTAACCTTATCGCAAAGTTGTAATATATAGTTTGTTACTTAACTTTGCCATAATTGTTTTTGGTTAACATAGCCATAAGTATTATTACAACTAATTGGATGGTCAATTAGGAGTTTGGAGGATAGGACGGTGGAATTTAGAGTGAAAGGCTCCCTCTAGAGAGTAAAAAAACATCTATGGCTTGGGCCAGGTAAATATGTCAACTATATAATAAACCCTAGTTGAAACAATAAGAAATTAAGATTAAAAGCCCAAGCCCAACTTAATTTCTTATTTTTGTTAACTAGGGCATTCTATAAATAAATATATATTTATCATCCTTCTCAAACATCGAAGAACAACAACTTGCAGAGTAGGATTTCATCTCTCCGTTTACTTTTTCCTTCTAATTTAGTTTCCTCTGATTCGATTTGGGTTTGTTTAAGATTATGGCTCAAATTTTTTTTTGTTTTTGTTTTCTCATTGCAGATGGACAAGCTTATTGAAGAAATTAACAAGATGCCACTTACCGAAGGCATCAAGGCTCTTCAAGACGGTAATTTGTTTATATCTTAAATCTAAAAAATATTTTCTTCTTGTGGTATAAATTTGTTTATTTCTTTGCAGCCATCGCCACCCTTCGTCTTCTTGCTCATGAGAAGAAGCAGAATCTCTCAGATGCGCAGGTGGCTCAGCTAGAAGCAATGGCTTCACTCCTTGCAATCAAGAATTAATTGCAATCCAAATTTGCTACTTCAAATTTTTATTTTTATTTTCTTCGCAGATTCGTTAAACTATTTCCTAATTTTAATTTTGGGAAGAGACGACTCCTCTAATTACCATATAAGACAATGTCACACTATCTACGTTAGGTAGATGAGCAAATCTTTGTTAGATCCATTTTCTTGACCTCCATATGACCGACCATGCCACAAAAGTGGATTGCGAAATGAAAATTTCATGTATCGATGTATCTTCTCATCAGATTGCACATTACATTCACATGGCGAGAGAGAGAGAGACGTTGTAATTTCCATTTCAAACAATTCACTGAATCAAGATTCAGATCGATTTTACAGCATATACCTATTTTTTTGGAGTGTTTCCCGTCTTCTTCCCAGCCGATTCTATCGCATAATCCGCCACAAGAAACTGGAAGCAACAGGTGCAAAATCGCCGGAAGGCACATGCAGAGACGGTTCTTGATAATATACAGATTGCAAAAACTCAGGGAGAGGTTACGGTTTTGTAAGTGATTCTGAGCGGTCTTGGATCTGAACATGGAGCTATGGTGTCTGAAGAACTAGGTTTAGTTCTTGAGCCTTTCTTGCTATGAGACCGCCTCTTCTGTATTTCGATGAAAAATATTACACAACCGAAGCAAATACCGATCTACAGCTCCGATACTCTCCATTTAAGAACTTGACATTGATGATTCAGAACTAAGTTTTCGATGTTTATTTTTACCTCGTGAGTAGTGGAAGAATCTTCTGAACCTTTTGCAATTCCGCAGAACAACTTTGGCAGATTTGTAACCTGCATTTTCTCAACTTGTTTTACTTTCCCATAAAGGAGAATAAGTGTGGGAGAAGGTATCGCATGAAGCGGAAATTACCTTTCTTCTGCATGAAGATCAACGCCAACACTTCTTCGTGCTGAAACAGTTGATTGTACAACTGTACCAAACACTGCTACAAGCTTCAAGAGCATTTCCAAGGAGACACTTACAGGCCTATACAAAAAAAATTGAAATCACATGTGATTTTTAGCTGATAAGAGACACTGTTGATTTCCTCCGTGGAATGAAATTATATCTCAATCCTCAAAGCATATACCATAGTATAAATGACGAACAGAATAAGATAATTTTACCTTTCAGTCCTGCTGCCCAATAAGCCTGTGAGGACAGGTGCCAATTGGGAAAACAGATCCAATGTTAGAATCTCTGTTCTGTCTGTTAGAATACTGATCACGTCTGCTTGAACCTGCTCCAGTTTAAGCGAGTCAGCTTTTTCTAAACATCTAAGTACAAAAAAGACAGGCAAAAGTAATCTACTGGGATACTTACAGAGTGATCTGACAGCTTTCTCAAGGCCATGATCGCGCCTTTAATATCGCTACGCTCCCAAAAATGTCTTACAATCTGCAGGTTTGTTATATACCAACCACTCAATCAAAACCAAAATAAAATAACAAGAAGAGGAAAAGAGAACAAGAGGAAAGATGAAAAAAAAAGAATAGCAGAGCTAAATTTACCTGTAATTTTGTCAACCTTGATTGAAGAGTGTTCAAGACCTCATTATGAGTTTGCATTAAAGTCTCACTGATGTCACCGTCATCCTCCCTCCCAGATATCTGAGGCTCTTCCTTCTGCTTGAGGCCAAACAAATCAAAATACTTGTTATGTTTACAGACCTCTTCCAACTTTGTTATACTTTTTTTGGAGAAACTAATACATCTATTTGTTGCCCCAAACTTATCATTTGAAGCTTACCTGGGTCGGTATATAAAATTCTGGCTGAGTTTGTGTTATATGTGCCTCATCCAGTGTCATATCAGTCACCTGATCAATTAGCGCAGGCGTTGCCATCGTTTGAGTTGGGCTAAATCGTTGCCTGGATCTTATTTGAGATGCATCAGATGTCACATTATTTTCTTGATTGAGTTTCACAGGAATTACACGAGCAGGAGAGTTTCTAGCTGATCGTGCTAATGCAACTGGATGCTCATAAGATGGCATATCATCTGCTTGGTTGAGTTTCATAGGCAGTACACGTGCTGGGGAAGTCCTAGCTGATCGTGTTGATGGTACAGGACGCTCATCATGCGTGTTAGTTGCTTGATTGAGTACCACAGGCATTACTCGCGCTGAAGAAGTTCTAAGAGGTCTTCTTGTTATTACACGAGCCTCATCAGATTTCATGTTAGTTGATCGACTCCGATTGAGTATCATAGGCGTAACTGGGGATGGTGAAGCCGCTTGTCGTATTGATGTTACATGAGATTCGTCAGATGTCAAATTAGTAGCCGAAGTCCTATCAGGTCGTGTTGATGTTGCAGGAGGCTCATCAGATTTCATGTTAGCTGATCGACTCCGATTGAGTATCATAGCGGTAACTGGGGCTGGAGAAGCCGCTTGTCGTATTGATGTTACATGAGACTCATCAGATGTCAAATTAGAAACCGAAGTCCTATCAGGTCGTGTTGATGTTACAGGAGGCTCATCAGATTTCATTTTTGTTGTCTGATTGAGTATCACAGGCATAACTGGGGCTTGAGAAGACCTAGCTTGCCGTGTTGATGTTACACCAGACTCATCAGATGTTGAATTAGTAGCCGAAATCCTATCATGCCGGGTTGATGTTACAGGAGGCGCATCAGTTGTCATGTTTGTGTCCCGACCGAGTACCACAGGCATTACTCTGGCTGGAATACTCCTAGGTCGTCGTGTTGATACCACAGGAGCTTCAACTTTCGTCAAGTTAGTTGCCTGATCAAGCTCAGGTGCTTTCGTCAAGTTAGTTGCCTGATCAAGCTCAGGTGGCATCACCTGGGTAGGCGTCGTGCTAACTGCTCGTATCGATGTTGTTGTCTGGGGCTCTTCGTCCACAGCATCGGTGCTATGAACTATTGTTGCACTGGCTGCTTTTTCTTCAGAATGAGTAATTTTTTCTCCTCTCTCAAACCTCTCAACCAATGACCGTGTCCTCCCTGAAACAACTTTTACTGCAAAAAAAACAGTTCTTAATGAGTCAATAACCAGATGACTTATAAGCTACCAAAGTAAAACAAAGACAGGAAACTTTGAATGGCTAACCTCCTCTAACAACCTTCACAGAGTCCGATTCTTTGCTACCTCCAGGGGATTCAGCGCCTACACAGCAGAATATTTATATCAATCACTTGCAAACTGATAGTAGCCTCAAAACCAAGTAACTTGACCCAACCGACAAAGAAAAATGTGAAGCACTTCAGTCCTAAAAGTAGCTATAAAATTGTATGTAGTAAGCTACAAGCTAATGCTATGACTTCCCAGCGGGCTTATTCATCCTTTTTCAAGATTACATTATCTAGTAACTTCAAACCATAAAGTAGCTCTTCTAGATTGAGTTCATTGTGTTGTGCTATCTTTTATTTAGAAACTCACTCATATTAAACAGTTTGCAAAGACAAGTGAACCCAAACACATAAAAGTTGCATAAGTTTTAGCATTTACTTCATAAGCGGAAATGTCCATAAATTAGTCAAATCTGATTTCGAATTAAGTAATTAATACTCACTTTTTAGTTCATCGCCAGCTTTCTTTGGTGATAAAACTCTTTCCGGCTTGCTTGAAATGATCTTGTTATCGAAATCCTCCTCACTTGGGTTACTATCTCTGTCATCTACAAGCCCTTTTGGCAAGACTATATCTCTTGAGTTCTCTAAACCACTTTTTATACTGTCTAAAGTTTCAGAATCAACAGAAACAGCCCCTCTTGTCTCACTGTGGTTAGTATTTGGTGATCTCTGTACACGAGGCGGTTTCAGCAGCATAGCTAAGAAAAAATTGTACGAGATTTCCAATAAGATAGGATTAGATAATCTGAAAGCTCAAATCTGATGAAACTAAAGTGTGAACTGGGAGAACTTACATTTCGCTTCATCAGTTGGTGATTCTGGAAATAAAGCTTTTTCAAACTTGTTGGTTATACTCTTGATGATAGAATCATTGGCATCAAATGGTTTTCTACCACCCTGTTCTAAATCAAACGTAGTCTTAGCACCCAGCTCTTTCTCACCGTCCGGTCCAGTTTGCTTTGGAGTACCAGACTGAACAGCCACTGACTGCTTTGTTGGCGTTTTTCTTACATTAGCTGGTCTCAGCAGCATGCCCGGCTTCGTTTTTGAGAAAGTGATAGATTCCCTTCCGGAATCAGGAGAGTCTTTCCCAATATCACTATGCACGATTAAAGACCTATCCCCTGCTTGTCCAGTAGATGTTGCATTGACTTTAGGAGTACTTAGTGATCCTGGCTTATGGGCAACAGTTGAATTTCCACCTGTTGCTTTGAAGAGAAGAGAGAATATTAGACCATATATAAACAATAAGAATACAGAAGTTAGAAACGTATATAATTATGTTGATGCAGAACACAAACAGCCATTAAAGACTGAAAGTCACAATCCTGCTCACAATGGTTATCGCTATGAATATTTATTTTATACAGAAAAGAAGACCACCATTTCAAACTAAATCAGTTTCAATAGCTAGAAAACTAGGAATAAACACAGCATGTACGAGAAAATATATGAGTAGAGCTGGCCTAAGCTTAAGATAGCTTCCTATCAATAGAGCAAGCCAAATGGAGTTAGTAATCTCCGTTAATAGTCCACCGCAATTAAACATTTTAGTGTTAATTCGACAGGTGACATGACCACAACTAGTAAGCTATCCTACAGGAATGTGACTGATTCTGAGAAATGAAAACAAAATTAACATTCACTCACAGTCGATGTATATGTTTTTGATTTCTTTTGTCTCATAATCTGGAGACGAGCTGCGCCGGGGGCTACTCCTTATTCGCTCGGAAGACGGATCGTCCAGAACACCGAGTATTTTCTCCATGTATTCCTTTTTATCCGCAGATCCAATGCCATATGGTTCAATTTGCTGCTTAAAATGAAGGATTACAGACAAAAAGAGAGCCTTCAAAACTTTATCAGCTTCACAAAACTTTCGAAAGGTATGGAAAATCAGAATAGCTGACATACTGATATATCTGAGACCCAAATTCCTACGGAATTTTGGTAGTGTGAACAACCCATGAGCTTCCCTTCGCTGATGCACAAGTCACCAAGCGTTGACCATCCCATATCAACACTATCATGGCAAACCACTGGCTCCCAGGAGTAAACCTGAATTATAAACATCAGCTTATGATATCAATGTACTAATTCTGGAGATCTCTAAATATGGTATAGCATATCAAAAGACAAATCAAAACCTTTAAGCCATCATCCAAACCACAGAAAAGGGTTCGCCCATCCGGATGAAATTTGATTGAACGAACTCCTGTAGCCTGTGAGACAAGGAAAAAGCACATGCTAAGAAAAAGATTGTAAATAAAAAGTTCCAAGACAAGACTACAAAGCCAGCTCAATGCCAAAACATTGTATTTCATAAGATGCTACTTTGTGGACGCTAGTTACTTTTATTTACTTCTTCTGATATCTTTAAGAAGAGCTAAACTATCACTTGGCATTTCTCTAACACGCTCTTTAGAGCAAGACCGAGAATAAAGAAATTTCTGATAATTTGTGAGGTTTCCCTTCAAGGTGATCATACTTAAAATTAAAGGTATAACGGCTTTGTGATAGGTTCTCTTGGAAAACAGTATCTAGTGACAGTTAAACTCTCATAACAAGTTAGTACCTCTGGTCGGGTAGATCCAATCAATTCAAATGTTTCCAAATCCCAGAACTTTACAGTCCTGTCAGCTGAACCTGAATAATGAATAGGAAGTGTATGAAACCACAAGACCTCAATATAAAACTTGTGAATAGAAAAAAAATGAATCACAGACAAACCTGTGGCTAGGAGAAACTCAAGTGGGTGGAAGTCTAGAGAACGAATAGGTCCTTCATGAAACTTAAAATCATGTATAATCTTTCCAGCAGTCAAATCCCATACCTATTAGATACGATCAATAGTATCTTGTTAGAAGAACATAGGTTCGGAAAGAAGACAATGCACAAGATCCATTTATAGACAAAGCAGTTCTTACCTTTACAACATTGTCAAGTCCTCCAGTCACAACCCAACGACCATCAGGAGTAAATTTGATAGTGTTGATGCCACGAGTATGACCCTTGTACGTCTGTATGCATCCCTTCTTTCTGATATCCCAAATCTTGAGATTCGCGTCATTTGATCCAGATGCCAAAAATTCACCAAACGGATGAAATTCAACAGCAGAACAATTGGATCTATGTCCAGTAAAAGCTCGAACCACTACACTTCAAGAACAATAGTGAAAATGTTAGACCTCATAATTCTAAACTAAACGGTAGATATAATCTGGTACATTGCTCAAATGGCAGGACTTATAATCCACACGGACAATAACTCAAATCGGTAATAATTAACATGTTTCCATTTGATGAAACTATATAAGGAGCAACAAATCATATAAAGGACAGAAGAAAATCAATCAACTAACTCTTTGCTTCTTCTAAATCCCACAGCTTTATCACACCCGAAGAAGCTCCAGCAAGCACCAAAACTTCTGCCGAATCAAAAGCTACTGAATCAACTGCACTAGTATGTCCACATAAACTCTGCAAACAAGACAAGAAAAGAATATAGCATCATTCTTAAACAAAACACATACTGGTCAAACTATTGCTATCAAATCAAATTTTGATAGATTAAGTTAGAGGAACAATTTTAGAGAAGAGAGAAAATGAGAAACAGACCATTAAAGAAGTAGGCTTGCCGATCGCCCAAAGGTTGACCTTGTAATCATCACCGCCGGTTATAAGGAGCCGTGACGACTTCTTTCCGATACTTAGGCAATTTACATTTTCGGAATGTGCCAAAAACTCCTCTAAGTTTCCAAATCAAGTCAAGGTTTTAAACAAACCACAGACAATAACAGATCATCAACAAATGAACAGACTTTCGAAGCAACCCGAACAAAGATCCTAAGAATTTCACAGACAAATCATATCCAGACAATATATTCAGATAAACACATTTAATAAACTAATTTTGCAGTCTCCTGCCCACCATATGCATTAAGTTTTGGTTGAGCAGACAAGGATAGAAACATTTGACCCGGAATAAAAAAGTATCTGCTAAAATCTTGAAATGCTAATGAAATTTGAAGCTCATCGATAGCATTTTTCACCCACAGACATAAACTACAATTAGCTCTTGGGAGTTTATAAGATAAAAACCCAAGCGATTCAGTGATTAAAACGCTAAAAATTTCTCAGGATGGAGCTAAAAATCCAGAGTATGTTCGATTTTATTCAGCTTAAGAATCAACAAAATCGCCAGAAAAATTGTAAGGATACGCAGCTTATATCCACGCTTCGCCATTTTTCTACTCGATTCCCCAGCAAATCCGTGTGGGACAAATTGAAATCTGAATCCGGAATCGAATCTCCAGCTTCCGCAATCGATCGAAAAAAATCGGTGAATCGGAGCTGCGAAAAAATCCCAATTGTCACTACACGACAGAGCTCGAGATTTTTGTGAGATTCAAAGGGAGAAACATGGAGAAGAGGTTGCTTCCCGTTGGGATTTCAAATCTAAAACGTGAGGAAAGAATCAGATTCTGGGGAAATTAATTTGAAGGAAACGAGATAATCAGATTCAAATAGTGTGACACGGGGAGCAGAAAGAAGAAGAAGAAGAAGAATAATGGTAAAGCTAAGGAAGTTTTTTTTTCTCTCTTTTCTTCAGAGAGTTTCACGTTTATTTATATATATTATTTACTTGTTTTTATTTATCGGTCGGTCGTTTTAATTTTTTAATTTCAAAAATTTAAGCATTTTTCTTGGACAGTGGACCTGGTTTCTTCGTCGTTCGTTCTTCTCGGTTCTGACGGAAATACCCCTTTTTCTCCAGGCATTGAAACAAAAATGAAGTTACGAAAACACCCTTCGCTTTAAATTGACTCTATTGGTCACAGTTTTTTTCTCCAACTCCATCATAATTTAAACCTTTGTTTTTTAATTATTATTGGATAGGTGAGGAAACACGTCATCATCTCTCTTGGGTTTGTTTGTTTCCCTAAAGACATTGTCAACCTTATAAATAAATAAGGTAAATTATACGTATTTTCGTTTGGTAAGACGTATATTATTTCCATAATACGTCTATAGAGATGTAGAGAGCCTTCAATGATTTTTAGATAATTAGAATCAATATGTTTAAAAAAGTTTATCAAAATTTTGTGAGTGAAGTAATTTAAACGAGAATTGTTTTTATCGTTTTCCACATTATCTCGAAACTCGAAAATGGACTAGAATATGTAGAAAATAAAGAATCCACGACCGAGAGCGCTAACACGTCTTAAAACACGCCCTCACCAGTCACCACACGAATCTCGGCATGACTTAAAAATTTAAAATGCACAACTTGAAGTCCAAATGTGAGCTTTTGTTTTTAGAAACTAGAATAATTGATGCACGATTGGTTACATCAGAAAATGAAAACGTTTAAGCAAGGTCTCGAACATCTTTAATATCATGTTTTTATTTTTGACCCATGTCAATGGTATTCACTTTTAAAGATTAGAATATCAAGATTTGAGTATTTTTACTATAATCATGGTTGAACATTATAGATGCGTTAAATGATAAAATATTCGATTTTTCACAAAGTCCAAACCTATGTTACTTGAAAACGGAAACGGGTAAATGAAAACGGAATGTTACGAAACGTGAAAACGTCAATTTTTAAAAATATAGAAATGGAAACATTTTGAAAATATATATATATATATATATATATATATATATATATATATATATTAATCATTAAACATCTAAATTATATTATAAGTAAAATATTTAAATCAACAAAATCTAATATATAATTATTAAGTAATAAAAATTAAAATTTGTAAATTCAAAAATTTAGAAGATTTTCTTAATTATTAATTTCATTAGTTACATTAATCAAAATTATCTCCAATTCTAATTTATCGAGAGAAAGATTTTCAAACTCAATAATACTAAAAATATTCCTATTTACCAAATCAAAATAATTATTAGCAAATTAATTATTAACGTAAAGAATTAAATTAATCATTTAATCTTATTTTTATAATTATTTATTTGTTACAAAAAACAAAAAAAATTAGTTTTTATCTTGTTTTCAAAATTGAAACGTGTGTTTCTAGACTAGAATTTTTAGAAAACGCAATTTTTCGTGTTTCCGACGAGCTTCCGAGAGTTTCGGTTTCGGAAACAGGAAACGCACCTCAAACGGAGTTTCCATGCAACCTAGGTCCAAACTAGGCTTCGATTCAAAAAAAAAATTTGATTATCATTTTTTCTTTTTTTGCAAAAATCGTTTCTAAGCTTTTTTGTTCTTCTGTTTGTTAAATTGAACATATATCGTAGAAACATATGTTAGAATTCTACATGGAAAGTCCACCTTCCGGTTGTAAATTATGCAACTACTATGTTTTAAGACTTAAAAGGAGGGAAAAGTCATTTACATCTCCAACCTTTCATGGTTTGACCATTTATATCCTCAACTTTATAAGATGTTTTAGATTCCAGATTTTTAGTCAATAATAACTTCGGTTTAATCCCAATTATCACTTTTACCACTCCGTTTAATTCTTTAGCTTACGGTATCGGATTTATAAAAAACAAATTCGAAACCAAAATCTCAAAATCCCCAAAAGAAACTAAACCCTAAAAGCCTCGATTTCTCTCTTCTCCATGGGTGGTCTTCACCAACGATCACATGTATTCGCCGTCATCTGCAATCATCATTCTGAGAAATGCTTGGCAAAAGTGAGAAAGACGAGCTCGTGCAAGAAAGAAGATCATGAGTTTACCAAAATGCTCAACAAGATTGATCCCAATAGCCTCACAGAGAGTTTGTTTCTTTCTGGACACGCAGCTAACGGTAAAAGCATAAAACTGTTGATTGTGTAAATATGTGTAGTTTGAGAAGGACGCAATCCACCTTAAGTTATACAATATGATAAATGGAAAACAGAATCCAAAGTGAACAACAAAACACACTGCAGAGAGATAAGAATGCAAAGGAAAAATAAATAATACAATCCAAATGAACAACACATCACACTTCAAGAATAAAGAGAAAGCAGAAGAAGAAGAAGAAGAAGAAGAAGCGTAGATTCTGGTTTCTGACAGTGACAAATCCCAATCCAGAGTAAAAGACGTTTAGACCTTATTCTTAAAGCCGCTACAGAAAAAGAACAAAAACAAAAAACAACGTTCATATTCCGTAAAATCTTTTTCACCCAAAACACATAACCTATCTTCTAGAAAATATTTCTTGCTGAACAAATTTGGAAGTGAAAAATAGAAACAAACGTCATTTTGATCATCTGAAGGGTTCGATACATATATATGTTTTAAAATTTTAAAGTTTGTGAAACCTTACAAAAATCCACTAAACACATGCGCATGATTTTCCAACTAATTTTCTATTATGTGATCCAATTTGTTTGTTTTGTTTGTTGGATATCAAGATGCAAATGGGTCATATCAGTCTATAAGGGTGAAACCTCATGCTAACTTAGAGCAAACATAGAAGAAACTCTGTGGTAAAATAAATAAAAAATAAAAAAATTCAAGCAAAAGACAATAAAAGAAATGATTACCTAATAGAATAAAGGCAAGAAACGATTTTTGGTATCTTCATCCTCCGAGTCAAGCTCAATTTTCTGTTCTCGAGGATCCATATCTACTGTAAATCCGCCAAGTCGTGGGAAACTTGTAGCATCTAAGGGAAGCTTTCTCAGCTTTGAACATTTTTTTGCTCTTATGTGCCGCAATGATGGAAAGAAAAAAGGAACCCCAATAGACACTCTCCAGCTTAGGCAAACAGCTCAACGATAAGAATTCTAGTTTCTGAAATGGTACAATACCTGTAAGATTGGTTGCTGTCTCTTTGTTTTTAATTGTTACCACTTGTTCTGATTCATATATAAATGTCTAGGGAGACAAGATTTGGAGCAAACAATAGCCACGTCAGATCCTGAATGCCACGACATTTAATTATTTGCACGCTGGAGAGGTTGGTAAAACAAGGACTTGTCGGATCGCTTTCTCTGCACTTCATGTTTGTATTAATCTCCCAGACATGAATACATCTCAAACAGAGCCTACGAAGATTCTCTATACTCACCAGCAATGATATATTGAATGGAGTTTTTTGTAAATCGTAAATCTCCAGCATATCGATGCAGTTTGCCAACCTTTGATCGTCTAATAATTGCTTCAAACCCAACTCCGTAGATATCGTTATGGTAAGAACTTGTAGATGCTTCAAGAGGTGCAGCTCCTTCACTAAGCTAACATCTCCATGAACTCCGGATCCGGACTCATATAGTTTCAAAATACTTAAACTTGACAACTTTGATATCCCACCGATACTACAAAGTCTCTTTGTAAAAGTCAGATTCAGGTGAGAAAGCTTTTTCAACTTTTGGAAACCAACATGAAGTTGCTCTATACTTGTATGCGACAAGTCGAGATACTGCAAGGATGCCAACTCTGATATCTGCTCTGGAAGTTCTTTGAAATCTCTATTATATGATAGATCCAAAACAAGTAGCTTTTGCATAGACTTGATGAATTCACCTGAAAGATTCTTCAATTTATTATACTGTAGGAGAAAAGTTGTAACTTCAGAACACTTGAAACCGCAAGTTATCTCTTTGATATCATTATGCAATAATGACATCCTTCTCACAGCTCCCCAATCCTCAACTTGTGGCATTTCATGTAATCGGGCTCTTGCTTGCACAACAAAAGTCTCTTTCTGTTTTTCGAAACAGGATGCAATCCACAAAGCCATTTCACGAACCACGTCATGCATCACAACTGTTTTTTTTACCAACCTCCATGAGTAAATTTGCACAGATAAGGGTGCCGAGTACCTCATAACCCTTATTCATCGCTCTTTTTAGAACTTGGTATTCTCCAATGAATCCCTCGCATATCCAGTACTCTATCAACTCTTCTTCACCTATTTGCCATCTTCTTGAAACAGAGCACAATAGAGGAAACATGACTTGATAGTTTCATCCACCAAGCTATCGTAGCTGTACTTCAGAATTGGAAGAATTTTATTCTCCATGTCAGAAAACTCTGCAGCAGATCTAGCCAAAACATCGATTGCATGCTCCCATTCTTGTACCGTAGTTTTAGATGCCATTGTCTCACCAATGACACTGAGCGCTAGTGGCAGACCACAACATTTTTCAGCGACCTTTCTTGCAAGCTTGACAATGTTGGGATCTTTTCTTAATGTATTGTCTCCAACCTTGTTTTTAAACAATTCCCATGCTTCATTACATTCCAAACACTTGACTTGCATCGGCTCATGATCCCCCATCTGCCCACATACTTGACGAGAACGGGTGGTGAATGCTACTTTGCATCCATTTTCTTTGGTCGGAAACGGAAATCCGATGGCTTCTAAATCCACTTTCTCCCAGATATCATCTAGCATCAGAACGAATCTCTTCCCCTTTAAAACTCTGTGTATATCAGTGGCCTTATCACTTTCATTTTTGTTCTTCCATTCTTCGCCACAAAGTTTTAGATTTTGTGCAATATCTTCTTGAAACTTTGAAATATTTGCACCTTGAGACACAACGACCCATATCACAATGTCAAACCTACCAGCGAAATTATTGTGAATTTTCTTGAAAAGTGTAGTTTTGCCTACACCACCCATACCGTGCAGGACCATGATTCCGACGCTATCATCCATTATTCGATTACATGTCTATTCGAACATTATTACGTGACCGATTGTAGGTTGAGTAGGCCTCTCCTCCACTCCACATGTAGGAGCCAGCTCAGAAACCTCTTCAAAATCACCTTCCGATTTGAGAATCTTAACCTCTTCCAAAAAACAAGAATATACGTTTCCCATATTTGTAGCTCAAACGCACATTCTTTGAACATAAACCACAGACACAGCTTCTGAAGCTGACCGAGACTAGTACTTAGCAGATCATTGCCCCGTGTATCAATGCTCTCAGACACGTGTAAGCCATACCTGGACAGCTTTAAGCCTTTGTCGATGTTGTGTCTCCTCTCTTGCAACCTTGTACATGTTGTTGAATTGCTTTGAGATCTTCCATTTCCCTCTGTAGAGCCCTGAGATTCTCCTTGAGGTTTCCAATATGACCTTTACCACATAAGCACCTAAAGATATGATTCACTGTCTGATCACAAGAAAAAAATAAAGCCACGCAATTCCCCATGGTGATAGTCAAAAAGAGAGTACTTTCAACAAGAAACGATGAAGCTAAAGCTGAAGCTGAAGAAGTGTTTTAGGTGAAATGCATTTGCTAATGACTAAGGAAGAGATGACTTGTTAGATTTCAGTCCTCTTTGCTTTTTAATTTCCCCCATGGTTCCAAAAGTCGTTTACTTGATGCAACTTTGGATTATTATAAGCACTTACAGGTACAACCATGTTTCTAAAAAAATCAAAGCTAAACGTTTAATCGCCCACTTTGTATTATTATAATCACTTTAGATGCAACTATGTTTTAGAAAAAAAATACAAAGGTCAATGATTAAGCACACACGTTAAATTTGGATTATTGTAATCACCGTAGATGCAACTATGTTTAAGAAAAAGAAAAACAAAGCACAATGTTTAATCACCCACTCTGGATTACTATAAGAGAACTAGTCAATAGTGTGACTATCCTTTTTAATATTTCCAAATTATCGAACGGTAGAGATGCCTAATCAAGATTTTGAAAATAATGAAGATATGATTGCAGAAGAATCAAGAAAGTTATAGAATATCTTTGAATATATTCGTCATAATTATCTCGTATCTATTATGTCAATTGCTTTTCAATAAGTTGTGTCTTTTCAAAATTGTTATTCGTATTTTTTTATAAATTTTAATTTTAATTCAAGAAATGTCATTTGTAGTTGCGTCTTTTCAATTATCAAAAATTGCTTCTTTTCAATTATCAAAAATTGATTCTTTTCACTTATGTCTTTTGAAAATCACATAAAAAGATCATTTGACTCTTTATAAAACAAATTGTTATATTCATTTATTTTATCGGGAACCGGTAAGAATGATAAACAATGTCATTATTATTGATAGAGATGTAACTTTATCTCAAGAATATAGTCCAAGGAATCTGCTTCAATTCTTTTTTTGTATGTTCTGCTTCGTTCTCTTTTATTATAAATTTTTGTGTTAGTTAACTTCATTTAAGATCTTGGTTTTGATCGTCAAACGATCATATTGCTTTACTCGACTTTATTCTTTTATTTATCCAAATTCGTTCTCGATATTCATTATTTTGTTTTGTTTTTGTTTTGATAACCTCGAAGATTAGGCCTAATATGATTGGTTCGGAGTCAGCATTTGTAGATTTTTTTTTCTTAGAAATATTCTTTAGTTTATATTATTGCGCAACATGATAATATCGCTTTATCTAAGTCTCTTAGTTTTGAGTATTTGTATCGCTCCCTCTATCAATAAGTTGTGTCTTTTCAAAATTGTTATTCGTATTTTTTTATAAATTCCAATTTTAATTCAAGAAATGTCATTTGTGGTCGCGTCTTTTCAATTATCAAAAATTGCTTCTTTTCAATTATCAAAAACTTCTTTTTACTTATGTGATTTAAAATTTACAAAATATATATTTATAGTTTTTTTATTAAACCATTTCCACTAACTTGTGCATTTCAAAATAGAAGAGATAACAATCTTCTATTGTTTCATCTTTTTATTATTCATTATATATCTTTTGTATTAACCGTTTATTTAATAAAAATATACATAATTAATAATGAAGATCTTCATGTTTTTAACACATTAATCTATCTATAATAGCAATCTGAATAAATGCCAATTGCAGATAAATAAGTTGGGTTTTTTTTTAAATTATTATTAGTATCTTTCTGTTAATCCAAATTTTATTCCAACACATGTCATTTGTGGTTGCATCTTTTCATCAATTAAGTATATTTTTGTTATAACTATTTTTATGAAAATTGCTTCCTTTCTTTTATGTCTTTTCAAGATTATTTATATCGCTCAAAATCACATAAAATCAAGGGTCATTTTATAGTGATTTTTGATATAATGGTTTATCAAAAAGTATGCTATCTATCTTGATGGGTTGCCCTAAATAAAGAATAAAAAAGTAAAAAATCCAACATATGATCATTTTCCAACAAAATATGTATTTACATCATATTTTTTGTATTGCATATTTTTATATATAATTTTTTAACACTAAAAAAAAAAATACTCTATAGAGTTGTGTGTCTTATAATTTTTTGTTTTCTTATTTTTTATCTTAGTAGTTAAATTCTTTGAAAATATTTTACAAATTTTTATATTTGAATTATTTTGTAACTTTACATTTGTTAATAATCCAAAAATTTGTCTTTTTTAGAAGATCATATCGTATGGAATGTCAAATTTATTGATCAAAAGCTTGAAAGAATAGTTATTTATATGTGTGGTAGATCAAAAGGGAAAAAGAATGAAACAAGAGTCGTTGTCAATATCCAGCTTAAGAGTAACCGCATTCGAACCACCTCCTCATCAGACCTTCAAACTTATGAGGGAAACGATAGCCAAGAGACGTAATCCTATTCTGTATTGCCTTATCAATAGTACGTGACAATTGCTGGTGCGAGGTGCTGCTTCCTCCATGCCGTCGTGAGTTCCGTTCTCTCCAGATAAAGTATATCGAAGACTGGAATGCAAGCTTTAGTAAAATTAAATCCAGAGTAAGGTGATGCCCTTGTGTAAGGTGGTTAATAGTATGGGTTTGCTGCTGGTCCCAAGAGAGTTCCTGCCAAAGACAACCACACGGTGTATGTATAGGGACAAGCATAGAATAGGTGATCCCTTGTCTCATCCAACTCCCCACAGAAGACACAACTTTGTGTTTGTCCCCAACCTCTCATTAGATCCCCCGTGGATAGCCTATTCAGAATTGCAAGCCATGCGATAAAAGAATGTCTAGGAACCCCTTGCGAAAACCAAACCAATCGATGCCAAGGAACCTCCTCCTTCTTTGTGCGGATTTGATTCCACGTCTTAGAAGATGAAAATTCAGAGCGGTATACTCCCTCAGCATGTCGCCATAATACCATGTCTTCACCAGCTTCAGGATTCGAAATCGCTTGGGACAAGATCTTTGCTCGAAGCGCCAGAAAAATCCTTCCCCTTTGACCTCGTATAACCCATCATGTGGCATTAGCCGCTTCTGATACGGTAGCTTGCTTCGGGATGCCAAATACCTGAGTCCCCACAGCTCCTGTTGTACCAATCAGACTCCCTTCCTCAAGCCAATCATCATACCAAAAATACACAGATTTCCCGTCCCTTATTTCAAATCGGAGGAAAGGGAAAGCCTGGTCTCTGAGCTTCAGTAACTTGCGCCAGATCCACGAGCCCTTAGTACTTTCCCTTACTGCCCAGAAGGAGCTCTTATTCAGCAAATATATGGGTATCCATGCAACCCAAAGTGATCCCGAGAGTGTGAAGATCCGCCATATCAAACTTAGAACAAACACCCGAGAGGTATCCCTGAGACATCGCAACCCTAAACCACCTTCAGACTTAGGACAACATACATCTGACCATGAGACTTTAGCCTTGTGAGATTCTGTAGGAGATCCCGACCATAAAAATGCATTACACATTTTCTCTATTTGGTCCAGACACTTCTTAGGCAGAATATATGCCGAACTCCAGAAATTAATGATGCTATTGATTACTGACTTTATCAATTGCAACCGGCATGCGTATGATAACGGACTATGTACCCAAGAGAGAAAACGAGAACGAACTCTATCAACCAACGGTTCATAGTCCAGAATTGTGAGAGTCTTTGTAGTTAAAGGGAACCCCAGATAGCGAATGGGAAGCGAAGGCACTATCACTTTTTATTCCTTTCACTGCTTTTTTAATTTTTTCATTTGTGATTGGCTTTGTTAGCTCCTGATTCATACATGACGTAAGAGTAGATTCTAATCCCTCTAGGAGATTTGCATAATTTATACCATCAAATTTGTATACATATATTTTTCAACTTTTTGTTTTATTCAACAATCAAATTTTTATATATAATTCATCAAAAATCATGTTGATATGAATAATATACAAAAGTATAGTATAAAACATTAATTATGATTATCCTAAAATTAAAAATATGCATATACATATATATAAATACATCTAATAAAATAATATGGAATTTAGTTACACAACTAAATCTTGCACCACGCTAAAAACTTCATGTAACATTTGCCTCCATTAATCTGCAATTATTCGCAACTTCTGGGATTCGAACCCCATATCTCCTAGTGTAGAAGCATTAATTAACTTTTTAATCAACCACTCGATTAAAGGGGCTTCCACCAACAAATCATTTCAACCATCAAATTAATCATTATTTGATTGAAAAGATCTTCTAAATTATAAACTAACTATTATACTATATTAAATTCATTAACATAGTACAGTATCTTTCAAATCCTAACCTATTAAATTTGAAAGATTTATTTGGAGATATTAAGCATATCAATCGACAAAACCCATTAATTTTCAAAAAAAAAAAATCCAAAGATTTAACATATCGTACCATAGTAAAACCTCTATAAATTAATAATGTTGGGACTATGATATTTTATTAATTTATAAAGTTATTAATTTATAAAAAAATCCTTAAATAGCATCAAAATAAGTTTTTAACAATAAATTCATAAACATTGTTTTAAAAGCACTATAAAACACAATTCAACCAATGATAAAACAATTTTTCGAATACAAATTGTTAAAAACATAATATAATTTGAAACATATTTTCTCCTTAAAACATTACTTATTGTAAAATGGAAAAAAAAAATACAAATTATTAATATATGATATTAATGGGACCATATATTTACATAGGAGTTTCAAAAAGCTATTATCTTATTATCTTATCGAATTTTGTTAACTTTTACACTAGCCCGACTCGGGACCGGCAAAATTTATTAATTTATAGTGATTATTAATTTATCGAGTATTAATTTATAGAGTTTCTAAGTATTATGGACTCTATATATAAAGCATCCAACCTCATTTTCATTTTCATTTTCATCTCAGCAAAAAATCAATTCGAACTTCCTCTCTCTCTCATACAGTTCGAGAAAGCAACACTTCCTCGATCCTTATTCATTGAATTTGAAATCTTTCAAAAGTAAGTGTTATTTATCTATGCATTTGTTTTCTGTGGGTTCAAAACTACGTATTTATCATTTTTTTGTTTTTTTTCCTTTTGTGACTAGATTCATAAGATTCACGTTTACAAAAGAAGAGAATTGCTGAAGAAAAGGAAAAGCAATAATACAATCCAAATGAACAACACATCACACTTCAAGAAGAAAGAGAAAGCAGAAGAAGAAGAAGCGTGGATTCAATCTGTGACGGATCCCAATCCAGAGTAAGTGATGTTTATACCTAAAAACCAATAAAGAAAAAGAAGAAGGAAAAAAAAAGAAACAAAATTAGTTACACTTGTGGAAAGCTTTGAAATTGAGAGGCACAGCATATTCTGTAAAATCCTTCTCACCTAAAAACATAACATATCTTATGGGAATATCTTAAGAAGCTGAACTAATTTCAATGTGTTTCCATTTAATATTTTTCTCCTCCAATGTATTTCTCGCTGAACAAATGTGGAGGTAAAAACTAGAAGAAAAAATGATTTGTGACTTTCATCATCTGAAGCGATCAATTCACATGCTTTCAAATTTTGGAATTAGTGACACAACTTACAAAAATGCACTAAACACATGCCTGATTTCCAAATGTTTTTTTATTATGTCATCCAATTTGTTTTTTAGTTTGGTGGGTATCATGATGCAAATGGATCATATCAGTCTACTATATAGAGGTGCATACCTCATGCTAACCTAGAGCAAACATAGAAGAAACTCAGTGGTTAAATAAAATAATTCAAGCAAAAGACAATAAGATAAATGATTACCTATTTAATTAAAGGCAGGAAACGATTTTTGGTACCTTCGTCTTCCCATTCAAGCTCCGTTTTCTGTTCAGGAGGATCCATTCTTATCGAAAACCTGCGAAGTCGTGGGGCACTTGAAGCATCTAAGGGAAACTTTCTCAGCTTTGGACAGTTTATTGTTTCTATTTTCCTCAAAAATGGAAAGGGGAGAGTGCTCCAGTAGATACTGGCCAGGTTAGGCAATCTTACCAACGATAAGTATTCTAGTTTCTGAAATGGAGTAATACCTATAAGATTTGTTGCTTTTTCTTTGTTAATAATTTTTTCCACTTCTTCTGAATCAAAAATTTGTAGGTAGACAAGATTTGGAGCAAACAGTAGCCAAGTCAAATCCTTGATGCCACGGAAGTTATATATATGCAGGACGCAGAGGTTGGTAAAGCATCGACTTGTCGGATTGTGTAAACCAGACGAGCCTGACTCACTTTCTCTGCATTTTGTATATGTATTAATCTCCATGACAAGAAAACTTTCCAACCAGAGCTCACGTTGACGATTCTCCCTTCTAACCGGCTTTTGCTGGAAACCCTGAATCTCCAGACCATTGATGGAGTTCGCCAACCTTCGATCACCTAATACTTGCTCCAAACCCAACTCCGTAGATATGGTTATAGTTACAACTTGTAGATGCTCCAAGAGCTGCAGCTCTTTCACTAAGCTAACATCTCCATGAACATTAGAACTTTGTAGTTTCAAAATTCTTAAACTCGACAACTTTGATATCCCAGCAATACTACGAAGTCTCACTGTCCATGCCAAGTTAAGCTGAGTTAGCTTTTTCAACTCCTGGAAACCAACTGGCACTTTCTCAATACTTGTATACGACAAGTCAAGATACTGCAAGGATGCCAGCTCCGATATCTTCTCTGGAAGTTCAGTGATGCTCCAATTATCTGATAAATCCAAAACAACTAGTTTTTTCATAGACCGCATGAATTCCCCTGAGAGATTCTCCAAATTATTATTCTTGAGGAAGAGAGTTGTAAGTTTAAAACACGTGGAACCGAAGGTTAGCTCCTTAATGTTATTATCCATTAATGACATCCTTCTTAGTGCTCCCCAATCCTTGACTTTTGGTATTTCACGTAACCCAAGTCTTGCCTGCACAACAAAAGTGTCTTTCTGCTTCCCAAAATAGGATGCAATCCACAAAGCCATTTCACGAACTACATCATGCATTTTCACAGCCGTTTTTCCAACACCGCCAAGATAACGTCCAGTCTCTTTGTACTCATATGTTAGTAAATTTGCACGAATAAGGGTACCGAGTACCTCATAACCCTTATTCATCGCGCTTTTTATAACTTGGGATTCCCCGATGAATCCCTCGCATATCCAGTACTCTATCAACCTTTCTTTTTCTATTTGATCATCTTCCGGAAACAGAGCACAATAGAGGAAACATAACTTGATATATTCATCAACCAAGCTATCGTAGCTATACTTCAGAATTGGAAGAATTTTATTCTCCATGTCAGGAAACTCTGTAGCTGATCTAGTCAAAACATCAATTGCATGCTCCCATTCTTGTACCGTAGTTTTAGATGCCATTGTCTCACCAATGACATTGAGCGCCAGCGGCAAACCACGACATTTTGCAGCAACCTTTCTTGCAAGCTCGACAATGTTGGGATCTCTTCTTAATGTATTGTCTCCAACCTTATTACTAAACAATTCCCATGCTTCATCTCGTTCCAAACACTTGACATGCATCGGCTCATGATCCCCCATCTGCCCACATACTTCGCGAGAACGAGTGGTGAATGTTACTTTACATCCATTTTCTCTGGTCGGAAATGGAACTCCTATGGCTTCTAAATCCACTTTCTCCCATATATCATCCAGCATCAGCACGAATCTCTTCCCCTTTAAAACTCTATGCATCTCTGCGGCCTTATCACTTTCATTTTTGTTCGTCCACTGGTCGCCACAAAGGTGTAGCTTTTGTGCAATATTTTCTTGAAGCTTCAAAATCTGTACGCCTTGAGACACCACGACCCAGATCACAACGTCAAACATACCAGCCATTTCAGCGAACTTATTGTGGATTTTTTTGAAAAGGGTAGTTTTTCCTACGCCACCCATACCGTGCAGACCCATGATTCCGACTCCATCTTCCTTTATTCGATTCCATGCCTCTTCGAGCATTTTGTCATGACCAATTGTAGGCCGTGTAGGCCTCTCTTTCCCTACAGATCTCATAGCTGGCTCAGAAACCTCTTTAAAATTACCCTCTGATTTGAGGATTTTAACCTCTTCCAACAACAAGAATATACTTTTTCCATATTTGTAGCTCGAACACGGATTCTTTGAACATAAACCGCAGAGACACAACTTCCGAAGCTGAACGAGACTAGTACTAAGCAAATCATTGACTTGTGTATCAATGCTCTCGACACGTGTAAGCCATACCTGGACAACTTCAAGCCTTTGTCGATGTTGTGTCTCCTCTCTTGCAACCTTGTTCTTCACATGTTGTTGAATTGCTTTGAGATCTTCCATTTCCCTCTGTAGAGCCCTGAGATTCTCCTTGAGGTTTCCAATATGACCTTTACCANAAAAATAAGCTTGTGCTTTGAATCTCTACAGGAGACTATTATAATATTGATAAAAGATCCATATTTTCGAACCATGAGTTGATAATAAACATGATCGAAATTAGGAGTAATAAACAAAAAAATTTGTACCTCTTAGCTCAGACGGCTAGGTTTTCGTGCTGATAACGTGTTGTAAATAAGAGAAGAAACAAGAGAAGAGATAGAAGAAATTGATGTTGATGTATTATTCCAATGAGTAGAGGGTCCTTTATATAGAAGTACAAGGGAGGGTTTTACTTGGTGACAAAGTAAAACCTAATGGGCTTATGTACTTATAATGGACATCACATAATAATTCATAACAGATAATAATTTTTCTCTACATACTTATTTGTTATCAGATTTTACTTGCTATTACTCATTTCCATATACCTAATTAATATCGCAAGTCTCTGCTTGACAAAGATTTTCAGATTTTTAGTCAAGGTGCGCATTCAACTCTTAATTTGCTTTTATGGATTTTTACTGAATTTGGTAATAGCGAAAATAAACATTTTTAATGAATTTGGTAAAAACAATCAATGCATTTTAATAATTTGATAAATCTTTGACTAAACCAATACCATTTCTCCAATCTATAAATTGGTTTGACAATAACTATAAACCTCAACTACCTTTTCAACATTTTTTTGTAATAATATTTTCTAGGCATTTAAAAGAAAAAATCAAGGGCAAAAAACAATGGAGAAAATATCAATAAAATTTGCTTTTGTTATCTTCTTAGCTGTTACATCTGGTAATATTTCATATTTTATATATGAAAAATAAATTCTACAAGCATATTTATTGAGTAAATATATATTATATGTTTCAATCAATAGATATCTAACTTATATTATGTAATGATGGTTCTATCAGTTTATGTTTATTACAAAATTGTTTGGTTTTGTAGTGATCACTATGACAATAGTTACAAATGTTGAGGCAAAACGTTTATTCCCTGAAGAAGCTCCTCAATTTGTGTTGCATCATGAATCTTTCTTGCAGCAAGTACAACCACCGACAAAACCACAAAAAGCTTGGTGCCCGAAAAAGTGTAAAACATGTGTTGTTACTGAAACATCATTCGAATGTTTGTGCTTATGCTGATTTTATATATAATTTTAATGGAATAAATAAATTATATTTCTCTAACTATAAATCTTGATTGATATTTATTGCGTACATTATTATTAAATTGGAGAATTGTATAGAAACAAATAATATATATATATATATATATATATATATATAAATTTCAAATATATTTTGGGTTCAATCAAAAATTTAAAAGTAAATATATTTATAGTTGGAATTATTTCTATATACCCATTTGGGTAGAGATTTACAGAATTTGTCCGTTTATATTATTAATTGGAAAAATATTTACTGTAAATTTGTAAATTTATTAACTATGTAAGGGATAATATTTTTTCTCTACATACTTATTTGTTATCAGATTTTACTCGCTATTAGTCATTTCCATATACCTAATAAAAATCGCAAGTCTCTGCTTGACAGAGATTTTCAGATTTTTAGTCAAGGTGCGCATTCAACTCTTAATTTGCTTTTATGGATTTTTACTGAATTTGGTAATAGAGAAAATAAATACTTTTAATGAATTTGGTAAAAAAATCAATGCATTTTTATAATTTGATAAATCTTTGAGTAAACCAATACCATTTCTCCAATCTATAAATTGGTTCGACAATAACTATAAACCTCAACTTCCTTTTTAACATCTTTTTGTAATAATATTTTCTGGGCATTTAAAAGAAAAAATCAAGGGCATAAAACAGTGGAGAAAATATCAATAAAATTTGTTTTTGTTATCTTCTTAACTGTTACATCTTGTAATATTTCATATTTTATATATGAAAAATAAATTCTACAAGCATATTTATTGAATAAATATATATTATATGTTTCAATCAATAGATATCTAACTTATATTATGTAATGATGGTTTTATCAGTTTATGTTTATTACAAAATTGTTTGGTTTTGTAGTGATCACTATGACAACAGTTACAAATGTTGAGGCAAAACGTGTATTCCCTGAAGAAGCTCCTCAATTTGTGTTGCATCATGAAGCTTTCTTGCAGCAAGTACAACCACCGACACAACCACAAAAAGATGATTGCCCGGCAAAGTGTATAAAATGTATTGTTACTGAAACATCATTCAAATTATTTTGTTTATGCTGATTTTATATATAATTTTAATTGAATAAATAAAATATATTTCTCTAACTATAAATCTTAATTGATATTTATTGTGTACATTATTATTAAATTGGAGAATTGTATAAAAACAAATAATATATATATTTCAAATATATTTTGGGTTCAATCAAAAATTTAAAAGTAAATATATTTATAGTTGGAATTATTTTTTATATTTTTGGGATGTGAACAAAATGTCAAAAAGTTGAAAGATTTTTATATGTAAACTATCTATGTATTCTAATATACTAAAGTTTTTTTATAATAGCGGCTTTGAAACCCTAACACGTGGCATGCTACCACGTGACATGTGTCACTTTTTACAACTTTTGAAAAACAATCTCCGAACTATGTCTATCGGATCCCTCATACTCTTTGATTCTTTAGCTCATCTATCCCCTCGGCGAATATCCTCTGATGTCGTCATCCTGTCCCTTTCCGCCTCGGGCCTTGAGGATCTGTTTCATGCTCACAGGAATCATGGTCGTTAACATGGCTTACTTCTTGTTAATGTCTAAATGGTATAGATACAAAGTCAGTGAAGACAATTCTGTGATTGATACCAATGAATAAGAGACCAAGCAGCAGCAGCAAGTCAAGAACTCTGCTTGATCTGTAAACTTTTATTATTTTTGGTCTTTTACTCAGCCTCCTCTTTGTTGTTGTACTCCATTAGATAAAATGAATGAAGGAAACCATTTAATCCTCATAAACATGTATTGTAAAATAAGATTTTGTTGCTAATTTCAAAACTGTGTACGACGTTGTTGTTTGGTCTTTCACCACAACATAACAGAACAACCCACTAAAGGAAGACTACAAGGAGTCGAAATATATACATGCAACATGTATGTATGAACTATATAGACAACTTCATGAAGGAACTGAGATCATCTCTCTCTCTCTCTCTGTCTGTCTTGTCTCAGACAGTGTAAGCTTGTTCACCCTTGAGTGTGTGAAGTTCCCGCAACCTATAAAAGTAGAGAGCAAGAGACAGAGACAAGTTTTGTGTTCACACTTTAACTAATTAAATATTAATATAGTTTGTTTTGAAAGACTTAGGTGAGACAATCACCAATGCAAATGCTCTAAGGCATGGAAGGAAGTTAATTGATTTCCACAATCGCAATGAAATCGTGATTGACACGTTTATGTGGAGGTTCCAAAAAACACAGTGGGTTTTTTCACAGGCGTATAAAATGGATTCTTGAGTAGATAATTTCAATTCAAAAATTCAAACTCTTTTTCGATGTCTTGGAGATTATTAAGATTTTTTTGGGATTATTAAGATAAGATTGTTTGGAAAAATTAATTAGAGCATTTGGAGACAAGCAAATATGGTCGTATTTAAACAATTTATTTCACTATATGTTTTACTATGAATTTGTTTATTATTTAAAATATACCATGTTATAAACATATTATGAATCAAAACTTCATCAAACACGAAGTTTNATAATATTTTCTAGGCATTTAAAAGAAAAAATCAAGGGAAAAAAATAATGGAGAAAATATCAATAAAATTTGCTTTTGTTATCTTCTTAGCTGTTACATCTGGTAATATTTCATATTTTATATATGAAAAATAAATTCTACAAGCATATTTATTGAGTAAATATATATTATATGTTTCAATCAATAGATATCTAACTTATATTATGTAATGATGGTTTTATCAGTTTATGTTTATTACAAAATTGTTTGGTTTTGTAGTGATCACTATGACAACAGTTACAAATGTTGAGGCAAAACGTAAAGCTCCTCAATTTGTGTTGCATCATGAAGCTTTCTTGCAGCAAGTACAGCCACCGACACAACCACAAAAAGATGATTGCCCGGCAAAGTGTATAAAATGTATTGTTACTGAAACATCATTCAAATTATTTTGTTTATGCTGATTTTATATATAATTTTAATTGAATAAATAAAATATATTTCTCTAACTATAAATCTTAATTGATATTTATTGTGTACATTATTATTAAATTGGAGAATTGTATAAAAACAAATAATATATATATTTCAAATATATTTTGGGTTCAATCAAAAATTTAAAAGTAAATATATTTATAGTTGGAATTATTTTTTATATTTTTGGGATGTGAACAAAATGTCAAAAAGTTGAAAGATTTTTATATGTAAACTATCTATGTATTCTAATATACTAAAGTTTTTTTATAATAGCGGCTTTGAAACCCTAACACGTGGCATGCTACCACGTGACATGTGTCACTTTTTACAACTTTTGAAAAACAATCTCCGAACTATGTCTATCGGATCCCTCATACTCTTTGATTCTTTAGCTCATCTATCCCCTCGGCGAATATCCTCTGATGTCGTCATCCTGTCCCTTTCCGCCTCGGGCCTTGAGGATCTGTTTCATGCTCACAGGAATCATGGTCGTTAACATGGCTTACTTCTTGTTAATGTCTAAATGGTATAGATACAAAGTCAGTGAAGACAATTCTGTGATTGATACCAATGAATAAGAGACCAAGCAGCAGCAGCAAGTCAAGAACTCTGCTTGATCTGTAAACTTTTATTATTTTTGGTCTTTTACTCAGCCTCCTCTTTGTTGTTGTACTCCATTAGATAAAATGAATGAAGGAAACCATTTAATCCTCATAAACATGTATTGTAAAATAAGATTTTGTTGCTAATTTCAAAACTGTGTACGACGTTGTTGTTTTGTCTTTCACCACAACATAACAGAACAACCCACTAAAGGAAGACTACAAGGAGTCGAAATATATACATGCAACATGTATGTATGAACTATATAGACAACTTCATGAAGGAACTGAGATCATCTCTCTCTCTCTGTCTGTCTTGTCTCAGACAGTGTAAGCTTGTTCACCCTTGAGTGTGTGAAGTTCCCGCAACCTATAAAAGCAGAGAGCAAGAGACAGAGACAAGTTTTGTGTTCACACTTTAACTAATTAAATATTAATATAGTTTATTTTGAAAGACTTAGGTGAGACAATCACCAATGCAAATGCTCTAAGGCATGGAAGGAAGTTAATTGATTTCCACAATCGAAATGAAATCGTGATTGACACGTTTATGTGGAGGTTCCAAAAAACACAGTGGGTTTTTTCACAGGCGTATAAAATGGATTCTTGAGTAGATAATTTCAATTCAAAAATTCAAACTCTTTTTTCGATGTCTTGGAGATTATTGAGATTTTTTTGGGATTATTAAGATAAGATTGTTTGAAAAAAATAATTAGAGCATTTGGAGACAAGCAAATATGGTCGTATTTAAAGTTATAAATTAAAATTTAGATATCTTTAAACAATTTCTTTCACTATATGTTTTACTATGAATTTGTTTATTATTTAAAATATACCATGTTATAAACATATTATGAATCAAAACTTCAACAAACACGAAGTTTAAAATGAAACATTATATCTCCACAAAAAGACACATTTTCAGTAAAAAAACACAACTTTTTATAACAATATATTTAAAATAATAGTACACTGACTTTTAAATTTTCATCTACAATTGGGTAAACATTCTATTTATCAAGTATACAATTCATTTGCAAAATGCAATGCTGTAGAATTGTCTTCAACAGTTACCGGTTTGTCTTGTACAAATACGAATTAAATACGATATACGATTTCATTACTTTTTAACAATGAAGATTGTTTATTCATACATATTCTGTCTGAACATTTTTAGATTGTTATGTACCAACAAATTACCTTCCTAGTTATATTTGTGTAGGATGTTCATCAAACCTATCGGATATTGATAAAATTCATTATTTATTATGCAATTTATAAAAAACAAGCAATTTATAGCAGTAGAACTTTTTCTGACAAAAATAAAAACAGTAAAACTTGAATATAAAATTTAACTTATTTAATATTGTAAATTATTTGCATAATCAATATGGAGAAGGTAATAAAGTTAGGAAGTTGTTCCACCCAAGCATCTCTAATTAAAGGCTTGTTCTTTATTTACTTTCATTGAATACCAATAAATATTATATTATTTTTCTAAATAAATATGTGTGCTTTATCAGAAAAAATAATGTATTACTAAATATGGGAATTTTGCCCTAAAAAAACCAAATATGGGAAAATCATTGATATTAGAAAGTTTTTTTCAAACAACCATCTACAAGTATGAGTTTGTCATTGATATATAGTATATATTAGCTCTATAACAAAACATTAAAAAAAAAAAATTCTTTTTAGATCGATGTTCAGAAAAAATGTTTATTAAACTAGTGTATCTTTTTTGTTTTGCTTTTTTTGCTTTTTTTTTTTTGCTTTTTTTTTACTTTTGTTTTGCTTGTTTTTATAAATATAAGAATAGATGAATATTTGATATATCATGGGTTTTCCGTGTTTTTGACAATAATATAGGCTTTGTATATAGAGTCTTTTCCGTGTTTTTCGAGTCTTTTAGAGTCTTTGTAGGATCAGGAACGTTTGGAGCATAAATGGAGGATCTGAAGCTATTTGGAGTGTTTTGGAGAAGCAGCTGAATACGTGAGCTTGGATTGAAGATTTTGGCCTAGTGTCGATCGACACCAGGTGGGTGTCGATCGACACCGATCGTGGAATCAGAATTGGACGCGAAGTTTT